>VXAC01006266.1:139096-267885 GCA_013399225.1 Rhipidura dahli
GCGGTGCCCCGCGGGTTGCGGGACGTCCCCCAACCCGTGCTGGGGGCCCCAGGCTCGGGGCTGGGCAGAAACTTCATTTGGGATCTGGCAGGAGGGTACGCGTTCCCGTGGGGGCAGGACTCGGTTCAAAACCACTAAACAGTTCGTTTGGAGAAAATCTTTACAACTCCAGGCACAAAATGCTTTCCTGTAGGACACACGAACACCAGATTTTTAAAATGAAAGCGCTGCTGAAAGCCTTGCGGAGGAGCTTCTCTTGGCAAGCCTGCGTACTGAAGGCTGTTAATAAGGAAAATACAGTCTTTCAACTGGATGCAATACAGTCTTTCAACTGGATGCAAAAAATAGACCTGAATTATTACTTCCTAAATCTATCATGATTCCTGGCTTTCAGTTTAGGAGAGCTTTTGGTGGCGTTCAAGTGCCACAGCCATCATGTTCCTTAAATATCTCCTAATCCCCGAGCAAACAAAAGTCTGTTGGTGTTTAGTGTGTTTGGTGCATGTAGGGCAGAGCTGTACTTCATTCTTATTTCATAGTTACTTTGTGGTGATACAAATTCAGTGCTTCGGCTCAGCTGAGTTTTGGCAAGGTCCTCTCTTGCAGCGGAACTGGGGGACCTTCTAAATGAAGCTAACAAATAAAATATGCTTTGAAATGGAGTGCAGATGGGAAGCCTCTTAAGTATTGTGTTGCACAACAGTGAGCTCTCTGTGTGTGCATTCGGCTCACAGAACTGTGGGGTTTGTGAATGCATCCACCATCTGAACTGGACCCTGTGCTGTTCAGAAATACCATGCCATAGTGTCTGAAACAGCAGCAGTTCTGGTGATGAAGGTTAGTTCATCTCTCTCCTGACAGTACTTTTGATGCCTGACACCTCTGGTCAGCATGTTTCTTCATAAGGTCTTATATGTCCTAAGTTTTTAATTCCCAGATACTCTTAAACTGTGGAATAAGAAGAGTAACTGGTGTTTGCTAGCTCAGGTGGGTGGTGTCTCAACTTTTTAGAACTGCTTTGTGAGTTTTGCAGCTGTCCCTTATATTGTACAGAACCTCCGTATGGCTGTTTCATAGTGACTGATAGCAGTAGACCAATAGTAACACCCTTGACAATAGAAATTGAGGTTCTCTATCCAAATTTCTTTATCCCTGCATCTCACCCTTTCTTCACGGTAGGGAGTGTCCCTTTGGCTCCATCTCCTGGCTCAAAAAGAGGATCCCCCTTCATTGAGAAGGAATGGAGGGGTGGGAAGCCTCTGGGTGGTATTGGTAAAAAGTAGGTGAGAAGGGTAATGAAGGCTTTTTCTTCATCTTGAACTGTGTGATCTTGGGATCTGTTATACCAAGGTCCCTCCACTCTGCTGGAAGCTGGAAATTAGGTTCTCACTTTTATTTCCTGAAAAGAAAGCATGTCTCTTATGCTGCTTCTTATGTCTTGGAAAGATTTTTTACTTAGTGACTAAATATTATCGTGGTATTTAGAAAATCATAATTTAGAATTTCATTCCTCTCATGTATCTGCTCTCAACAGAAGGGTTAGTCATCTTGCCTGATACATCTCTGTGTGTGATCTTTTAGTGGAAATGTGTTAATGATATATCCTTTATGTCATGATTTTTCTGCATGGTCAGGAAAGTGTCTTGCCTGCAAATTATTAATCCACTTGAAATAGAGAACCTGTGGTGCTGTGGAAGGATCTTGCTGTGATTTAGCAGATGTATGACTATGATTGACTTGGTGTGTGAGCAGAGGGAATCCTATTTTGCAAGTACAGTGAGATGGCAGGAACTTTCCTTTTTGGAACATCTTTTGTATGTCCCCTCTTTGGTGGAGAACAACTTCCTTCAAATGCCAAAGACAGGAGGGAAAGAGCCTTAGCCAGACTTGTCCTGTTTGAGACAGCCAGATTTCTTTATCCTCCCACTGTACCCCAAACTGAAAGGGGAAGGTGTTGGGCTTGTTCTATCACTGATCTTTAGTGTTTGAGGTGCTGTTGGGGGTAGCAAAGCAATGAGGAATAATCTCCTAGAGCTGGTCAGCAATGTGAAATTGGGAAGATCTCTTTTTGTTTCGGTATAGATGTCTTCTGTATTCTAGCAAGTGCCAAACAGTAGGTCAGTGCCATGTGGTGCTTCACTGTTACTGCCTAAGTATGATAAATCATGTGGGCTTAGGATAAGAACTTAAAAAGACAGTGTGGTGTGGTCTGGGTGCTGCCTATGTTTTTTTTTTGTTTGTGTGGCACTCTCAGTAGAGGTGTTTATAACCCTACCTATGGACAGCAGTTTTCTCTGCCCGGATGCAGAGTGTCCCCTCCTTGCAGGCAGAGACATTCCTTCTAACACATGCAGTCTGGCAGCAGGGGGACTCAGGGCAGGGAATAGCTTTCCATGGACTGTGGTGGCTCACAGCATCTCTCTGGTCATTCAGAACTCCTCCATTGAGGCTGAACATTGGTAACTCTCTGAAATAATGTTTTGTCTTCAGAGTCTACTGCAGGGAAAAAAAAAGATAATTCTCTGCAGATTAGCTCTGGTTATCTTCTGATGTCTGTGCCTAGCTTTTTACCAAGCTTTATGCCTGATAGGATCACACAGCCACTACCACCAGCCCTCCGAGGCTGAGCTGAATTGTTTTCTGACTTACGTATCATGAAGGGATGCATCAGCTCAAGAGATTGCAGCTGCAGAATGTGTGTGTGTGTGCAGTATGCCTTGTTCAGATGTTATTTCCTTAATAAAATTGCTCATTTGGTGTGAGGAGTTGTTGGCTGGTTTGAGTGTTAGGTTTTTGCTTCTCTCTCCTACTAGCCCGGGGATATGACAGTCAAGTTTTCTTCTCTCTGACTGGTTCTGAAAGTTAATTTAAGGTCCACAGTCTTGGTGGAGCTGTGATTGCAGGGAACTTGGGGTGGTAGTCTGTTTAACATAATGTAGGTAGAAATAGATGCTGCTGTGGGTACTGTGTGTTTGCAAGGGACTGCAGAAGGGCAGCAGCCCCTGAGGAATGCTGGCTGAAAATGCTGGCTGCAAGGATCCTAGTTAGGTTTGAGTTACCTGAATATGCCCTGACTTCACACACAGATGTGGACACATGCACTTTCATTCACTGTAGGATGAGGAACATTTCTTCAGAGTCTTGTCATTTTTCTTCTTCCCTCTTCCTCCTTCTTGTCCCCCAGACCTTGCCCCGTGGTAGCTGTTGCTCTAGTGCAGAGGCTGGGTTTGCAGCAGAGCCTGCACTGCCTGTGAGATGGTTCACAACTTGCGGAGCAGGATTTGGTACCTCTGCTCCACCTGATGAACAAGAGACATTTTGCTTGTCATGGGAATGCTATCACTTGTGGAGCAGTTGCACTCAGTGTTTTGCTAGGCTAAAGACTTGTAACAGCCTGAGACTGCTAATGAGGAATAATATATTCAGTTAAAATACACAGTGGAATTCTATTATTGTAGGCCAAAATGTAGTAAATGACTAAGAGCTTAGTCCAGGATTCAGGGAAAATGTTGTCTTTTCTGCAGAGTGCTTTGTGAATGTTGATACAGATCAGTGGTTGAAGTCACATTAGCCAAAACCTGGTACAGGCCCTGGTCTGTTTTCCAGAGTTGTAGAGAACTGGGGTGTATAGAAACACTCTGACTTGAGGACAGAACCTCAGTCCTTCTGATGTCTCAGAGGCCGATCTGCAGGACTTGTGGTTGTGGGAAGGTGATCACAGCACTCTGTGTTGTCTCAGCTCAGGTCAAGTACATCCCTAAACCTTGAGGAGAATGTGGCTCTGCTACCCCTAGACCTGCATGGGATGCAGTGTGGCTGTGTTTGCTTAGCCCTGTGCTGGAGTGAGCTGGCCTAGGTGTGCTGGCTTTGGGACAGGTCATACCGGTGTCGTGTTTTGTTTTTCATATACAGTTCTTCTCCTGACAGTAAGTTATTGACTAAAACTAATGTTATGTAAGTCTGAAATGTAAGTTGAACACTGCATGGCTGCCAGCATTGCATTCTGAAGATTTAGATCCACACTGTAATTCACTTGGTTTGTCCCACAACCAGTTTCTACAGAATGAAGAAGCTCTTGGCTGTAGATGACTTCTGCCAGAGATGAAATTTGCAGTAATTTACAGAATTTGATCCTTTGTCTCAAGAAACTGTTGTGTCTTCCAAGTACTACTGTGAGTATATACAAAATAGACAGGGAATGTGTCTGCAAATCCCTGCAGCTGCTGGTGAACTGGGAAAGCAGCAAGGGCAGCATTGATGTTGCTGACACAGGAGTTGCAGAAAGGAACAGGAATCTCACCCTACTGAACAGGAAGGAAGCTTATTTTCAAGTTCTTGTCCATAAGGATGGTCAAGAATGCTTTGGTGGGGTCAGACTTATGTGCTCTTTGTTCACAGATTATCTTGCAGTCAACTAACGATACCAGGCAAAAGACCTTTGTCCTTTATCTTTGAACACTGACCTTCCTCTTTTGGGGCAGGATATTTTGCGATGTGGGTTGATCCCGTTATAGCTCTGGTGCTCTTTTAGGTCAGAGCTGAAAGGGGGGATGCAGCAACGAAAGCAAAAAGTTATTGAGATCCTTAAACACACTGACATGTAGGAAACAGCTTTTAAAAGACCTTTTTAAAATATGAATGAGCATGAGATGTAAATGACTTGCTAAGAGGTCAGTTTCCAGAGACAGGATAACCATAGGGGACTGCTTGGCTTGTACTGTATATTCATCCGATTGGCTGAAGTTCCTGGCTCTTTCCCAGATTCTTTAATGTGAAAATATTTATTGAAATTGATGTCTTGGTTCTGTGAGTCTTGACCAGTGACCTAGGGATAAGTGTGACATGCTGAGCGGATACTCAGGCTTTTTGGGATTGAGTACAAAAAGATTTGTTTATTGACTGAGTGGCATCTCTGGTGTAAATTCTCTACTGCTTGGTTGATGATAAGCCAACAGATAAGAAATTGGGGAAAGTTGCTTTCTTCAGCAAAGGGAAGTTATTTCCTGTATATCTCCTGGGAAGAAGGCTGTGAAGGATGTAGAAATACTTTCTGCATGAAGTCACCTCAGCTTTTTTATGTTGTTCATGAAATATAGGTGAAAAAAGTAAAATGCTTTTGGTAGGCACTACCTGCTTAACAAGACACAACAGTGATGCAAGACTTAAAACTGTGCTGCTCTGCTGAATTCCCAGTGCTGGTGTCTGAATAGCAGAGTAGGGAGTAAAGAGTGAAAAAGGGCTTGGGAGTGGGACATTGCTCTAGGGTGGTGGACACATCTGTGGAGAAAGCAAAGGAAAGACTCTGAGAAGTGCCTGCTAGCAGTGGAAGTTAACCAAGATAGGTAGGTCGTGTCTTGTAGACAGAACATGTGTGTGTCCATGCAGCAACATTTTCAGTCTGCTTGAGGTTTTGCTGGTCTCTTCCAAGGGAGCTGAGAAGTTTTGGGGCTTCAAAGGGAAACGTCTTTTCAGGGTACTCACTGTCCAGACTTAAATGAAATTATTTTTGATTTACAACGATCTGTAAGAATGTGTCTGCTCTTTCCTAGCTGTAGGCTCGGTTTTAAACTTTGGGTAAGGATAGATAGTGTCTCATCTCATGTCCAGCTGTTGCAATCCTTTTCAAGGGTTGATTTCACTTAAAAACCCAGTACAGGTTTTAAAGCAGAAGTTTAGACCAGCCGAGATAGTCTCTGAAGTTGCTTTCCAGCAAACAAACTTCTAAAGAAGCAGCCACTCAGCCACAGTACTTGAGCAGCCTTCCAGAAACAGCTGCTGGGGATGCAGAAAGTTGAACTTTTCATGGCTGAAAAGTTAGTTTTGTCATTAAAACTAAAATTTAAGAGAGTGCAGCTGCCTGCAAAGTGCAGCAGCTGGCTTGAGCAGCCAGGGCACTTCTGGAGCAAAAGGGAATAATAATTTTATATTGTCGTGCATGAGCTCAGCTGCCCTGTAAAAACAATGCAGAATTGGCCAAGGCAGTTGTTTGTGTTTCAGGTGAATTGCAGGAGAGTGCTTGGGGGAACGTGGAAACACACACTGATAGTTTTAAGGACACTTCAAAGAACTGATTATAATTTAATTTGGATCTCAAAAGCTGCAATGTAAGAATCGTTTCCACTCTGTGTTCCCACTGCTTAGCAAAATCTCCCGCCAGTGTTGGATAAGAGTAGGAAATTGTTGTCTTTGGTCTGTCTTTGCAATGATGACTTTCAGAGTTCTGCCTAACAAGGGGGATGTCAGGCGTGCCAGTCCCAAAGATGCAGCGCAGTGAAAGCAACAGATTGTGGTCCAAAGAACAAAGAGAAATTGGTAATTTCTGTTTGCATAAACTATGTAATTGACTAATGACTCATTTTCTTCTCATGAATAGAGAGTTTAGATGACCTGAAAATATCCTATGTTTTATTGTAAGGTTTGAAGCTTGAGTAGAGTGCAGCAACTGCAAAACTATGTACACATGAAGCCACTCTGTGGGCAGAGTATTTGGTTGTAGGGAAAAAAAGTCTGAAATGAGCTAGTCGCTCTGTTTGTGTCTTTTTCAGATCTAAGGTGGCAGTGTGATGGTAAATTCACAGAAGAAAAGCTCGTAGGGCTAGTTCTCCTTCCTTGCATGTCTCCTGTGGCAGTAGCAGTAGTTAATGGAAGTAATGTGGTGTCTAATTTCTACCCTGCTACAGAGGCATTTTAAGCCTTTGCAGTTGAGATGCTACAGAAGGTATAAACATCCAGAGGTCTCTATACTGCAACATATGGAAAAGGTGTTTGTATATAAATATTTGAGCAAGATGTTTTTGTGATGTGTGGATTTCCAGGCACCTTCTGCCTAATCCTGCTTCTGATACGACACTCTCGTACTCGCCTCACACTCGCTCGAGTGTCTGCAGGAACACTGTCTGGAAGGGTAATGTCAGAAGCATCAGTCATGGGTTTTTATACTGATTGACATTAATTAGCCTCTATGTTTTCCTTCTCTCACCCTTGTCCCCTTTTTAACTTCATGTTTTTCCTTTGAAACAGAGATTAATTTGGAGTAGCAAGATAGTCAAATGCCCTTGTTTGAACCTGCCTGCACTGTTAATTTTTTGGACAGTGTTGGGGAATAGTAGGGGAGTTCAGCCATGATAGTTAGCTATCACAGTGATGGTTTCTAAAGCCTTTAGCCACCCACCACCTCCTTTCCTTTAGAAGTGTTTCTCTTCTAACCCAGTCATTTTCAGTGACCTGCTGTGCTTTTCACCAGCCTCCCTTTTTTGTCTTCTTTTGGCTTGATTTGGGCATAGCCTCAAGTTTCCTGAGAAGAAGTCATCCCCTGGTCAATTGTGTAGAGATCTGGGAAGCCAAAGTAGCTTCTACTGTGTTTGTGTCATAAGTGTGGACTCTCCATCACTTAAACACCATGTCTCTATGGTGACAGCACAAGACCTAGTGGCAGCAGGGGGAAGGTCTGGGAGGTTCTGGGGTAGCAATGCAGCTCCTGAACCTTGTTAGGTGGGCTCACTGGGCTGTAGATGATGAGGATGTATGTTATCAGGACCAACTTTGTACCTCCTGTATGGTTGGCCATTTTTTTGGCCGTCTACAACAAATATACTGTAGAGTTTGAGTTACTGAACAGTCAGTTTCCTACCTAATTGTTCTTTTTGCAAGCCTCCTTTCAAGTTCCAGCCTAAGCCTCTTCATAGGTAGTTTGTACTTCTGTATCTTTCCTTTTTCACCCCCAAAGAGAGCCATCATTTTGCTGTAGTAGCAAAGCCATCGCCTTTTTGTCTCATGGGAGAGGTCATCCTGCTGACCTTTCCTTGTACTATTCCAGTGTCACATAACCTTTCTTGAACTCTGTAACCTCAAATAGCACGTCATTCCAGCTGAGACCTTACTAGTGTCTTGCATGTTTTCCCATTCCTTACTGAGACCTCAAGCAACATCTGGCTTTTTTACACTCTTGCCATGAGCCACTAAACCATCAAAACCTTTCCCTTTCTATATCACTTCCAACTGTTGAGCTTTCAAGCTGCAGAACATATTTCTTTAATCCTAAAGTGCATGACTGCACTTGGCTTTGTTACAAGTTGTACCTCCTGTCAGTTGTTTTAGTCCTCAAATGTTCTGAATACACTTCTGCCCATCCTCTTGAGTTGACAGGCTTTCCCAGCTATTTGTTGTCTGCAGATTTCATTCACAGTCCCCGACTTTCCCTATCAAGGGAATTAGTGGAACTGCTAGATAAGACTGTCCCAAGGCAGATCTTTTAGGAAATCTGTTTATAGTTCGTCTTTCTCACCAGAATTTCAACATCTGCACAAGCTGCCCTTCTTATTGGCTTTTGGGAGGTGGAGCTTGGTTTGGCTTTAACCCTGGTCCTAAATAGTAAACAGGATGGATTGTGGAGCTGGGCTGGTGGGTGATCCACACGCAGACAGGCACTGTGCGCACGGGGTATTGGCAACAAGAGTACATGTGTCAGGGCCGTGATGTTAAATATTTCCTCTTGGACAGAGAAAAATGGCTTTGTGTTCTAGTCTGTTATTATCAACACTTAACAGTTCCTGGAGAAGGTTTTTTTTTAAATCTTAGAAACAAACCAAAACAACCCCAAACCCCCCCCCCCAAAAAACAAACGAAGAAAAATAATAGATACATTATACCGATGATTTAAGTGTAAAGTGGGAATGGCACTTTTAATTTATACTTTTATTAACTGTAGGAATTACCAGAGCTGAAAATATCAGTTGTGTCATCTCTAAGCATTGAAGGCATTACTGAAATAGAATTGTCACTGTCTCACTTGCTTATTTGAGTGTGTCTCTGGCAGAAATTGTCTTGAAAACTTTAATCTATGTCTTCCTTTATGGCTAGTGCCAAAAGACCAGAATAGATCATCTCTATGGGCCTCATAGAAGCCTGGTTCCAGCTGGGAGAGGATTACTGTGGTCTCCCAGAGCTTTGAGCAAGCAGCACAGCCGTTTCTAAAAACATCAAACACACCAAGTGGGTCATTACAGAGTGGAAAAAGAAAGAACTGTATTTTGAAGCATATGTGATATATGCCTAAAATGGCCAGTAATCTAAATTATTCATGGAGAACACAACAGATCTAGGGCATTAGCTTTATAAATTTTGTGAATACATGTATCAGAGAGAGAAGTCTGTACTTGCATGATATTCACTAAAATCAGTGTTTGAGGAAGGTGAAGTACGACAAACCCAATCTTAAGTGCTGTGTTTCCTTTGTTCAGTTGCTTTAAAGCACACTGGAGAATTTTAGCACATAAAAGGAGCAAACGAGCCATTCTTGGGCCCGGAGGGGCATTAGGAACTCGGTGGCATCTGTGAGATGTTCAGCTGAGATGGTGAGAGTCTGGACTACACTAGTTTGAAAATGAACACCATTTGCTGTCCAGCCACAGAAATCCATGTGTGACAACTTTCTCTGTGTGTGTGTGTGTGTACTTGAGGAGACAGTTTAGAGTTTTGTCCTTGTATTAGTATCTGGAAGAGGAGTCTGTACACAAACAGATCTTTTTCTGTTAAAGAATCACCTAAAGGTAGGATTTAAAAATTTATATCTTTTCAGTGCCTGATACCTGTTCCCTGCTGCTGTTCTGCACATATTTGCTCATCAGAATGCCAGCACTGGGTTCACAGACTCTCTGTTAAACTAATGGAAATGTCATATGATTGGGTCATTAGTAGTGTATGGTTTCCTTTTTTTTTTAAAGGCTCTTGAAGCCTTTATAGGGGCTGATCCCTTTAAGTCGCATGACGGAGGGTTTTTATCACTTAGTTAAAAAAATTTTCTGCTTGAAGTCCAATTAATTTCCCGAAAGGTGTGGAAAGCCCCAATTCTCAACAGAGGTTATTTAAGGGAATGTTTGTACTTTGGGTGGCCAGTGTAAGAGGCTTTGATCCTTAGATCTGCTGAACTGCAAAACTTGTGCAAAAAATACTTTCCAGACGTGAGCCAGTTTTTGTCCTACCACCTGGATTCACCTGGTGTGTTAGAGGTGATGGAAGAGGAAAGGCCGGATGAGGATGTTTGCAGCTGTCTGAGGCTTTTGGCACTGTCCTAATTTTTGGTTCTGGTGCTTTCTGTGATCTATTGGAACAGATTTTTGAGACCTCACTACCACAGCTGTGGCGTTGCGTGGGCTGCATAGCTGCATACCAGCTCGGGAACGTTAAACAGACTTATAATGGATTCTTATTTTCACCTCGTGATTTAAAACAAACTCTTCAACATGTGGTTGTGGCTTGTGTGTTGTCACTTTACAGCACTTGCAGTTTCAAAACAGATGACTGGAATCGCAGTGGATTTGAGCAAACTTGCATTTTCCCTGGTGTTTTCCTCCTTTGTCCAGGAAGGACAAAGTTCCCTTCCTGGTATGTCCAGCCCAGCAGGGGTCCAGGCAGTCTGTCTGGGCATGCAGTGGGGGCTTCTGTTCCCCAAAGTCTCCGCTACAGAGCTGCTGATCAAGAATTAACTATATCAAGTATTTTCGGTGCTGCAGATGAGTTTCCTGTGCTGCCAGCTCAGTGAGGTTCCCCGTCCTGTGGCAGCACGTGGGGAGGAGGCAGCAAAGCTAAGGATGAGCAGCAGAAATGTTGAGTTTGCCTTATTGTGTGAAGATTTATAGTGTTTGCTGTCGTGTATCTTAGCCTCATTTAGAGTACGCACTTAGGCATGGCCTGTTGATATAAAGTGTTCTAAATCTCCATCGCTGTGTTTACAATTCAAGACAGGGCCAAAGTCCTGTCTTAGCTACCATATAGGATTTTCCTTTAATGAGGATAGTGAAGTAATGGCTTATTGGGACTTTGGGACCAGATCTTCTCCTAGAATAAATAAAGCTAAGCTCATTTAGAGCAATTGAGCATTAATCTCTATAAGACTTTTCCAAAGATATATTGCAATGAACATAACAAGGAAGAGAGCTCATTATTTTCCAAGAGAACTGAGAGATGAGAGTGCATTTCCACTCCACAATTATCATAGCTTCCTTTTTAATCACATCAGTGAAGACGTCTAGTGGCCATTGCAATGGCAGCATTTGTGAATGGAGGCTGGATGTATTCAAAACAGCATGAGTCCAGCAATTTTTCTTTCTTACAGTGTATCTTGCCAAATACCTAATTTTCAAAGATTAGAGTCTTGGAGCGCAGAGCTGAGGGTCTGATTGGCTGGAGGACATTCACAGCTCAGTAATGAAACACTGATGTATAAATCGGTAATTGATCCCCGGAGCACCATGAGCACTGAGCCAGATCACATTATGAGCAGATTCCAGCGCGGCAACAGAAACTGTACAAATGTTGGCACAGAGGGTTAAATGTGAGATTAACTAACCATGTTCTGCAGAGATAGGACTAAAATGGAATACACCGTTCAAAATTTTTGGGGTGGTTCATCAGAGAAGTGGTTTTCCTTGCAATTTTAATCTCTGTACATTTGTTTCACAGATGCAGTCAGAGGTGATTTCTTCTTAGAAAGGGCTACTACAATTTACTGCTAAGTCCGAGCCTGACCAGTCACAAAAAAAAATCGCTTTGGAAGCTAATGGTATTTTTTAATGCACCTGTAGCTGTTACATGTTACTTCTGCAGACTCTTTTAAGCATACTGCATGCCGAGGAAAACTTTTTTTCTCTGTGTCAGAAAGTCTGCTGTAACATTTCAGTTCCAAAATAATTAAAGAAATAATCCCCACCCTGCTGCTGTTTTTAGACATTTGTGTTTGGCCTGTATGACTCGTCTCTCCATGAAGCCCTAACAGAACTGGTTCTGTGTGGGTAGTTAAGCAAGCAAGACATTGCAGTTGTGACGATGGATTTTGTGCCCCTGGGTGCACCGGGAGGCTGAGCTGGAACTCCTCTGTGGTTTCTGATCTTCCTGAAGTAATGGTGATTCTGTTGTCCTGGGCTGCTGTAATTGCAGGTTCAGTCCTTCCCATGCTTGTTGCCTTCCTTGGAGACTATCCCGACTCCTTTCTGCTGCACTGAAGGAATAAAGGTCACTCGAATAAACTCTCTTCTTCCTTTTGTGTGTGGGTGGGGATAGCACCTCTGTGGCTTATATGGAGGCATCAAAACTCTGGTTGTCTGTATCCAGTGTACAGGCTGTTTGAGAGTGTGCTCACTGACGGCTGGACCCCACCATACCTCTGCTGTATTCCCCATCTGGTGTCTGAGATCGCTGGTACGTACAAAACATTTCTTCATCTCTTCCAAGGTAATAAAATTCATCAGTGTGGGTGGAACAAACATCCTTCCTTCATCAAAAGCTTGGAGAGGTTGAAGCTGGGGTAGTAGCCAGCCCCTGGTGCAGGAGGAAAAACTGTGCCTGGGGCAATCAGCTAATCTTTGCCAGTTCTGTGAGCTACTCTGGACAAACTTTCTTTGCCTGCAATGTGTCCGACTGAAAGCAGTCTCCTTGTATTGGTAATTTTGGAAACTGTGAAGGTAAATTGGTCTGTGTTTAGGAGAGTAAAACTATTCAATTCCCAGAATTCTAGAGACATCACTCCTGCTCCCTGCCAGCCACGGTCACGCTGTAGCCAGTTGGGTGGTAGAAATTCCTGATGGATGAAGTGACAGTCCATTTTCCAAGCTGTTGGACAGTCTCCAAGATGAATTGCAGGATCTTCTCTTGATTTCTTTCAACAATTGCCTATTGTGTCTGAAAACAATTGCTGAGTTCTTCATTTTAACCATGGCAAGACTGTAAATAAGTTTGCTTGCTTATTTTCTTTTTGTTTGGGTTTTTGTTCGTTGGTTTGCTGGGGTTTTTTGGTTGGTTGGTTGTTTTGTTTTTTGTTTTTTTTCTCCTTTAATTTTCTTTTTATCTTTGCTGCATTGTCATAAATCTGAGTCATAAATCTGGTGGAAGTTGGTAATTCTGCCTCCCCTGTGGTTGTTCTCTGGAACAGGCACCATGTGGTCATGGCACCGTGTCTTTTAGTGTTCAAGGAGCCATTGGGTTTAGTTAAAACTGAGGGAGTTCTGTGAGGAGCAGGACTCAGTGATCTGCATGGGCCCCTTCCAAGTTAGTAAGTTCTGTGATCCTTTGTGCACTTTAACTTAGGCTTTTCAGGTTTTGCACATAGTTGTAGATATCTTGTGAAATTGCAGGGTGGTAGCTGCTGTGTATTACTGTCCCAAGCTCAAATCAGTTCAGGTAGTAACAGTTAAGTGCTGCTGCATGAGTTTCACTATGGTTTTGAGCATTGCTTACATCATTTTAGCCTGATCTTGTGGGGAAATGGTGTTTTTAAGTATGCTGCAGGTACTGGTGGTGTCCTGTTGAATCATTCCTGTTTGTGAAGCCAGTAGAAAGCACAATTGTTAGGGTGGGTGCAGTGGATCTTCAGTTAGCTGGTGTGCCTTCCATGAGCCTGACAGCCCATGTGCAGTGCGGGCTACATGATGCCACAACTTAAAACCCCACTTTTGCAGACAGATGAAGATGCGGAAGGGCACCTGGGCAGGTTGGTAGAGCTGTCTCTGTTTTCCAAGCTGCTGGAGTTGCAAGAGGATTGCCTCTATAAAAAAATGCACATGGCAAGAAATGCTTGTTTCTGTTTGACTCTTAATCCCTCGGTATTTTTCACTACAGCTGTTGCCTGTGGGGTTTTGAGTTACTTGGTTTGGACAAGAGTTAGCCACATGAGTGTCTCACTGACTCTCCCTTTCCCGTTCTGCTTCTCTCTGTTGTGCTGTTGGCGTTATGAACATCCCAGGATGATGCTTAAATCCAAATAAACAGAGTTACCATGGCAATTAAAAGAAAACTGGAGAAGCGCTTTTGTAGTTCTTGTATAATGCCTTGTATGATGCCATGTTCATAATAACTTCAGCTGTGGGTGGGATAATACAAGTTTTTTAGGAGAAATAATGAAATTAGGATATGATGGATAACCACCTAGTGGTGATGGAGCTGTTGCACTTCATGCTTGCAGCCTTTTGGTACCTTACAGCCTCCAAGAGCTCTGGGTGCACTGGGCAGGGCAGGCTTTCTCTGGTTTCCTTGAACATTTATTTTGGGTATTTTTTCCCTCCAGACTGTACCACTTGCTGAGATTTGTGGTGGGCCACTTCTAGTCTGCTCAATTAAATGAGCAAAATGTCTCTGTTTTCTTCTCCTGACAGCACCATGGCCGTCACCAGCTGACAGATGCTCATGAAGTTAGGTCAGTGGTGCTCCACTGCCAGATGATTGTAGTTAAAAAAATATTTATAAGTGAGTAGAACCTTTTTTTTTATTCTTTGCATATTGATTGATTGGCTTTTAGCTGAAGCCAGTGTGTATTTTAGACAGATGAAAAACAGATTTTTTTTGAGCATTCTTCTTGTGTCTGTTTGCTTTAAGAATACTTTTAATACTTGGCTCAAAGGAATTTAATCTTTTTTTTCCTTCAGAAGATGATCATTTTATAGCATGTTGAACATTAAAGTTAATACAGGTATTCAGAGTGTATGAAAGGTTTTTTTGTACATACATTTTTGGCACAAAAATACCTTGCATGCCAGCAATGCCATCAGCTTATTCTCTCCCTTTACCTTGTTCTCAGATTATTTCAGTTCTTTAATCTTTTACAGATGTACCTTCTTACAAGCAGGATTGTACGTCTATCATGTGTAATAAAGTTCTGTTTTCTTTTTATATTTCATCTTGGCAAAAGCACATTAAATATAAACTGGAAAAATGAAAGGTAAAGTAAGTAATTAATTACAATGGTTTTAGTGCAGACATCATAGAAATAACGCACACGTGTATTTTAGAATGTTTCCTGAAATTTTACCATGGGCTAATTGCTGAAAGTATTGGAAAGATTTGAGTATGAAGGAAAGAAACACTGAATATGCAGCAAAACTGGGGAAAATGTAAAATAAAAAATGGTGAGGTGATCATTATCCATTATCATATCACAGCATACCTCTGTGAGGACTGTCAGGGGCTTAATGCAGAAGTCACTTGACAAAATTTGTTGTGTGGTAGGCCAAAGATCAGTGTCGATAATTGCACTGGTCAATTCTGGCCTTGAAAGCCTTGAATTGAGTAGCTTCAGTCATGTTTCCAGCAGTATAGGACCCAAAAATATGGGAAGTCCTTATTCAGAAGAGTTTGCAATGCAACCAAGAGAGATATAGAATAAACAGGATGCACCAGAGAACTCCAGAGAGGAAATGACTGGGATGTCATTGTTTGTGAAAGTGTCATCTGTGAGAAAGCACTGTAGATTTATAACTTCTGGGCATCATGTAAGAAACGAGCAGAGAGGAGGACTTGAAATGGGTGGAATAATGCATAGGAGGAAAAATGACAAGAAGCATTTTATCCATTGAGAGAAGAGGGGAATGGAAAAAAACCCACTAGGATAGGCCAGTTGCTGTTTTAGTCTGGCAGATGGGAGAAAAAGGAATAAGGGCTACTTGGACCTTAAATAGGGCTGACTCAATCTGGGCTTTCAGGGCAAGGCTGCTGAGTGAGAGCATTTTGCACCAGAAGGTGTCTGTGATCCTGTGGTGTCTGGTACCCCGGCTGGTGATGATACTGAGCTTCGATCTGCTCCTTCATTCAACCCAGATTCTGCAGAGCGGACTAAGTTCAGACTGGGCAGGCAGCAGTCCTCTTCTCTGTTAGCAAGGGGAAAAGATGAAAGGGGTGGCTGTGTGCCCTGGCAGTGGAAGTGGGTGAGGGAATGGGTTTTTACCTGCTTTGGGCCTTGAGCATCTGAGGTTGTGGCCCCAAACCTAGGCTGTGGCAACCAGCCCTAGGAATCTCCATTCAAAATAGTTACAACTTAATCTATTTTAATACTAGAAATGTAAACTGAGGAAAATGCAGGGACCTCACCTCAGTGACCTCTTCTAAGTGTTTAAAGATCTGCCATGACAGCTGCTAAGTAAAAGCAGTGCATTTAACGTGGCATGGCTTCTGTCTCTTGCCAGCCTGTGCTGCTCTGGGTATGCATGGATATGTACCTGCTTTGAAAATGCAGTCACAGGTTTGTGTGCAAAGATCAGACCCATGTGCGTGCCAGGTGTGAACTTGACAGGGATCACTTGCCTTACTGGACAGAATTACTGTCTGTATTATAAAGACCATTGCAATCTATATTGTTCTGTTTAATATATCTTTTAAATAGCAAGGATTCCACATGATAGATTCTTTTTTCTGTGTGCACTGAAAGCATTTTAAAAACCATTTAAATATAATCCACATTAATTTGACTTTATGGATGCCTTTTTAAAAAGCACTGAGAAGAGAGAGAGGAGACTTTGGGAGCATGCCATTTGCTGCCTCCCATCAGATGCCAAAATTTGTTAGCAGATGAGGCTTTTGGATATTTTCTTGGCGGTCAGGGGGTTCAGAGCTGTTTCAGTGCAGGATGTGATATTCCACTGGGTGCTGTAAATCCTTTATATTTACAGGGGGATGGATTGCTGTAACTGGAAGAGAGGAGGAGAAACACAGACATGCCTCTCTCTCACCACTCTTTCCTCTGGGCATTGCAAGACCTGCATTCTGTGGGTGACTTGCAGGGATGGCCAAGATCTGGTGCGTGTGAGCTTGGTGACCATGACAGGAGGCTGGGGTGAGCATGGTGGGTGATGGCCAGAAGAATAATAATAATTCACCATAATAGTGAAGGTGCTGGGCCACAAATACGCATGGGAAAGGAGTCCAAAAATGTGTGTGTGTGTGTAGGCAGACAAGGTTTAGGTGAATAGCTCTTGAGCTGGGACTCCAAGATCTGCTTAACAGCTGCCAGTTGAGGTGAGTCATTGTGATCAAAAAGCATTTGATCTGTGCTGTGACAATTCGGCTGCTTCTCTCCTCTCTTGCTGCAGCATTTCTGGAGAAGGTCAGTGGGGCTGGTGAAGGCTCTGGAGCACAAGTCTGATAAGAAGTGGCTGAGGGAGTGGCTGAGGGGTATTTAACCTGGAGAAAAGGAGGCTGAGGGGGAACCTCATTCTTCTCTGCAACTGCCTGAGAAGGGGGTGTAGCCAGGTGGGGGTTGGTCTCTTATCTCAAGTAAGAAGTGACAGGAAAAGAGGAAACAGCTTCAGGTTGTTCCAGAGGAGGTTTAGCTTGGATATTAGAAGAAAAGTTCTTCACCAAGAAGAGTTGTCAAGCACGGGCTGCCCAGGGAATTGGTGGAGTCTTCATCCCAGAGGTGTTTGGAAGAATATAGATGTGGTGCTCACAGATACGGTTGAGTGGTGGGCTTGGCAGCCCTGGGTTAATGGTTGGACTCGGAGGGCTTTTTCAACCTAATTGATTCCATGATTCTTTATTGGCCCCCTGAGAGGAGCCCTGTTCATGTAGCATTTAATTGGTTCTTGGCCTATAGCAAAATTGATTAAAATTGAAGCATTATTGATGATAAGTACTGCATTATTTTTCTGGATCTTTTTCTCATCCATGCAGAAAAATTAAATACTGCATTATTAATTTTTTCCCTGCATTACATGGTTTTCTAGTATCTGCTGATCTTTTGAAGTCCTGCACTCTGAAGACCTCACAGCTGAAGTGCTCACTTGGCCCAAATCCAAAATTCTGAATCAAAATCCCATTATGTTCTTTGTTCAAGGGATGGAGCCTGTGTTTCTGTGGGACCTGGGCTGGGCACACAGTGTGGATGCTGCTGCCAGTGGGAGTGGGGGGGTCCCCTCTCCCCCAGCTGCCAGCTGCTTGGCAGAAGAAGCAGAAGTCAAGGAGCAAGCTAAAGTGGAGCCTAAAATGTCCACAAAGTGCTGGAGAGGGCTTTTGGCCTGGTTATGGCTCCTTTGCTTAAGGGAGAGTGTCTTTTTTTGGCAAGGCAAAAGTCTCATGAAACAGGTCAGATCAATCCATCTGGTTTTTTGCTAGAAAAGCAGAATTCAAATGAGACTCGTTATCTGCACAGTTTATATATTTAGGAGTTGCGTTAATTATCCTCATTAGCTTAGTTTCTTGAGAGAAATGCTCTTGATCTTACCCCTTGTGCCAGAAATACAATCTGGAACGAGTCTATGAAAATAAATAACACATCAATATGGTTCATGCAATGACTTCTGAGTACCCTGCTTGGGCATCATCTGTCATTGTGATCATTCCTGTCTCACCTTGTTGGGACCCTTCAGATTATTTTTCTTGGACTTCAGTTGGTAGGAGCTGCCGTTTAGCAAATCAGTCCACGTGGTTAAGAGGTACTGCTCTCTGATAATAGTCAGTGCAGCTTACACTTGTCAGACACTGGAATCTGTTTACTGAATTCTTTTCAGACAAGTCGTTTTTGGCACTTTGCAAAGTTTCCTTCCATGTGTCCTCACTGGCTGAATGCTAATTTATTCAGAAAGGCTCAGCTCCAAATGCACGAGACAGTATTTTCAGTGTTTCCTACTGTTTGGACAGCATTGCATTTGGAGGATCCATGCCTCCTCTCTCCTTTGTGTCCCTAATTTCCTTTGCTAAATGTGTGATGATATGACACAGACACTTCATATACTTATATTAAATGGCCTTGTATTGTAATGGAGAAATGGATCTCCACTCATAGCCTCTCCATTGGGAAACACCCCATAAGCTCATTGTATCTATACAATAAATTCACTCAAAGTGCCTTTGACAAATGACATCTCTGAATTTTCTAGTCTTTAGTGATTACTCTAGCCCGGAGGATACAATGAATTAGCTGATCTAAGCTGAATTGTCCTAAATATCCTGATTACTTCTACAATGTGAACCAGTAGTGGAAACAGGAAAATTGTAAGCAGAAAGGGATAGAAATTATAGGGTATGCAAAAAGAGAGCTTGTCAGGTCTGAAGGGCACTTGTTTCCATGTAGTCTGACCTTGTGTATAAAAAGTAGCAGTAGACCTTCTTGACTGATGTTTGAAGTGTATATAATCACTTAGTCCAAGCTTTGGGATGAGATTTTTCTCTCAGTTCCAATTCCATAAGCAGCTCAGATATCCGTGTGGCTCTCAGCATTGCAGCACCTGATTATTCATGGTGGATTAATGAGATGCAGAAATTAAACCAAGGAAGTGCTTTTGATCTCCTTTAAAATCTAGGAAATAAGGCACAGTGTCCCCTGCTCCCCTTCCCCTGGGAACTGCTTGGTTAGAGTGAGAATCACTTTAAAACGTGTGTAAGCACCAAGAATAGCTTATATGCTCTGCCAGCACAGAGCTCTGTCCTGCCCTGGCACCAGGCATGCTCCACATTGTGACTTAACACATGGCCTGGATTCAGGCTCTGTTTTCCAGGGCACCTCAGCTGGTTTGCAGCAGCACGTGCTCCATGCCACTGCCCTCCTGGCTGGGTCAGGAAGCTCGGTGCTGATCTCATGCCTGGACATGCAGCAATGACTTGTGAACTGCATGTTCTTAGACCTAATTCCCCGCAGGTCTGATCACTGAGGTGATCTCTGGGTGTGCTGGCCAGTCATGCGTGTATGCACAACAGGCACAGTGTGCAGGTGAGCTCTTCTGGCCACTCTTTAGTTATAAAAAATAATTAAAAAGTGGTTAGAGGAGGTCATGCCTGGCTTAGTTGGGCTTGGGGCTCTGGGATTGGGGCACTTGCTCATGGACAATTGCATGGAAGGACTTTGTTAAAGCCTTAATCCAAATGTTTTCTCTTTCATGGTGAGGATTTTGCTTTTTTTATTAGTTTAGTTTTTGTTTTTTTGTTTTTTTTTTTAAATGAGAGGAAAGCTAGATGCACCCTATTAATTAGCTGTGGATGTTTCATTGCATCTGATCTGACTCATGCTTCCTCAGCCCACATTTGAGACCTTTGGTAAAGACAAGATCTTGTTTCTTGGGAATCGGGTCATTTGGATCAGTTAGGGAAGGAAGCAAAACAAAGCTTTTGGATTTAAGGAACTCCTCCAGAGGTGCCTTGTTTTTCACTGGGCAGTGTTTTAGCAAGGTAAGGTGTTACTAAATCTGTCTCCTGGGTTTGGAAATCTCTTTGAGATGCTACTAGTCAACCAGGTTTGAGTTTGAAGAAAAACAGGCAATTAAGTGGGGAGGCATCAGTTTCACCTGCCTACCACGAAGAGCCGGCTGATGTCCCAGTAAATTACAGCTTTCAGGAGGCAGTGATTCATCTCTGCAAGCAGCACAACAAGTGGGAGAGCAGTAGTTTGGCGAAAGCAATGTTCAGGCCTCTTAGCACATGTAGTGTTTTCCTGTAGAAACCTGGGGACAGATTAGCACATGGTGTTCTTGCTGGAGCCTCCAGAGAACCCTTTCAGAGGGAAACAGGCGTAGCGTGTTTTTCCTCTCTTTCCCTTGGTTGTGGTGATGCTTTCTCACCCTGCCCTTGTGCTGATGCCAGTGTTGGCATGGGTGGATGGTCAAACAGGTCAAGGGACCAGTGCTGTTGGAAACAAACCCTTTGTGCTACGCTCCCAGGTTGGTTTTTCATACAATATCCCAGTCTGGAAGTGAACTTTAGATATCATCTGGTCTGACATTTCATGGGAATAGGAGCCTGGATGAGCTTATCTAGCACGCTGCATGGTCATACCATAAAAAAACCTCCAGCAGTATGGACTCTCCCACATCCCTGGGGAGGCTGCTGTTTTTAATTGCATCATATCTCTGGTTTGCTGATGGAGCAGCTGGCCAATGTGCCCTGGCCACGGCACATGGATGTCAGGGCAGAAGGGTACAGGCACAGCATCATGGTGGCATTGATTCCGCTTGTCCTAATCCTGCTTCTGCTGTCAGCTCTGCCATGGATTTGCTGAGTGGCCTCAGGCAGTCACTGTAATCCCATCACAGGTTTCTCCACGACAGGGCTAATGCTAGTGACCTGTGTGGAGCAGAGGGATGCATCCAGCTTTAGATAATCCAGTTTAGCATGTGGACTAATAAGGGCTGAAAGCTGAGCCCAGTTTGTTGGTAGAATACTTGTTTGTTTCTTATCTCGGGGGGGCCCCACATCTGTATGGGATGTACATTTATATAGCATCCCAGTGAGGGGAGTGATGAAACCTGAAAGCCTGGGTGTGGGTTATGTCCCTATAGGAGATGCAGGGCATGGGGTTGTTTGAATGGTGTGCAATGATGAGAAGGACGTAATGGAAATCCTACCTGACTGTGAAAGTAAGTGTGGCTGCTGTGAAAATAGACACAACGAATAGGATTATGCTTAAGAGGAAAGTGCTCTTATTCACTGCTAAGTGATGAGCAAAGTGAATTTTGGGCTGTGAATGGCATGATGTGATTTATTAGTAATCACTTCCATAGTGGTTTTCATCTACAGATCTAAAGTGGCAATTAGTATGAAGGTACAAAACTATTGTTCTTACTTTATTGAGGCACAAAACCCTCAAACGACCTGCTGCAGGGCATTTCATGAGTCAGTGGGGTTGGGCAGGATGTCTGCTTTGAGGAGGATAGTTTTCCTATGATCGGTTTGTGTCTGCTGTGTCTGTATGTGATTTGATTAATAATTGTGAACGTGACTTGAAATTTTACGGAGTTGTTTGCTGATGGTGGGTCAGAGCATTGCCAGCACTTGCTGTCAGTAGGGGCTAATTCATGCTAATCTGTAGTCTTGGTATGGTTAAATCCAGTTCATCTCGAGTAACAAGTTTCTCCTTTTAAATTCTAGTGCTCCTTTCTATTGCTTTAGTTAACAAATAGATACCTGCATGTTTTAATGGGAAAGAGGAAAAACTCTTCAAGCCTTGAGAGCTCTGTAGGTGTCCTAGCTGCTCTTAGTGTGCTGCTTTCTTGAAGTTGAAGCTGGTTTTCCTCCTTCTCCAATTAAGCCAGATAATTATATCTCCCTTTTTAGTCATAGCCAGCATTTTTAATCCTGTAACTCAGCCTGCCAGAGGAAGTCCTCTACATTTCTCAACACAGCAGAACCCTAGTAAACATGGCATTAAATCCAGTCCCATGCTGCTTCTCTCTATTTGTCTGTCTTTTCTTGAGCTGGTACTTTTATGCTGTGTGTTTCCTTTGCTAATGGTTATTTTATTTAAATGCAAGATGCACTGTGATTATACTTTTAGCTCAAAGAATAGGGAGGGTTTTTTAAAGTGTTAGATTTAGTTACATGTACTTGATATTTAGAGTACAAGCACAAAGATGTTTTGACTAAAGCTGCCTAGACGCAATTTGACAATCAAATAAAAAGCTGGAGGTTTCAGCACCATATCTTCAACAATACTAATTGCTTCCTCGCTTCTGTATTCATTGCATGTCCTTTGATGGTGCGAGCTTTTAAATCAGCCATTGCATCTTACCTGAAGGGTGCTTTGCAGTTGCTAAGTGTAGGTGTAGGGGATGATGATAAGACAAGAAGCTGAGTTGAAGAACTTGAAGTCTTGTGTGGTTTTATACAGTGATGCTTGATGACTTTGATGTACCAAACAAAATTTGAATCACTACAAATAGTGCTCCACTTCATGGATAAAGAAATACAGACATCTCTTCCCATTTGGATGTTGTCCTTATTCAGGACTTCTGAACTGTTTCTTTTTCTGTACCTGTAGCATCTCCTCATGGAAGCTGCTTTTAGAACTAGATTCTAATAGTTGTTTACTAGTTTCATTTTCAATTAAATTAAAATTTGCTGTGTGAAAGACATGAAGATGTATGCAAGAGGCTACTTAAAGAGGGATGTGCAAAAAAATCCCTATGCAGTATTTGGATTGCTTTATGACACTTGAAAATGAAGACTTGGGTTCTCTAGCTGGCCCTCTGCATAGTGAGATTGGCACAATTTTATGCTTATTTTATGGGACTCAGGACTAGACTTACTTTCTTGCTAAGCTGTGGCCTGAGGGAACAGAATAAGTGATGCTGTGGGCAAGTCCTTACACTTGTGGTTGGAGTGTACAAAGCCAGCTTGGACACTTCAGCCTGCATACCACAAGTGCATCCAAGATCTCTGTATCATCATGTTCCCAGCTCCTGTTCGTGTCATCAGGATGCCTTTTTGCCACAGCAGTTTGACAGAAGTCTGGGATGTACAGGGTTTGTGTATGTTTGTTATGTCTCATTGATTACTGTCTGTTCCAAAAACAGATTAATAATTAGCAAAACAAATTGCTGGAGAGGGGGTGTGTGTAGGGAGTGGTGCTGGTGATGTCTATTGTGATGTCTGGAAGAGATCCAACAAAGCATGCAGCTGTCTGCTATATAGTTAGGATGAAGTCGGGTCAACAGTGCAGAGTGAGACTTCTTGTCTAGGAAAGGAAAAAAAAAAGAGTTTAGAACAAGGAGAGAAGTAAAAAAAAGAAAGCAAAAAAATCCCCTGATTTTTGGGACACTGTTCCAAATGGTCAGTACTGCGAAAGGAAGAGTTGGCTTCTGGGTTATATATATTGGGAGAGAACTTTCAAACAACTGCCTCAGTATCTCATGCTGTTCCTTCCCAGAATTTTACTTTTTTTTTTTTCAAAGAAATGTTTTCTTTTCCCTCTTTGCTTATTAACTGTTTTCTGTGAGGAAAAACCTCGGTGCAAATGAGTAGCTCAAAAAAAAGAAAAGACTCTTTCACAACCTGTAATTTTAAGGGTTTGGATGCTGGGGATTACTTTTTGCTTCCCACCTAAAGTGATTTCAGGGCTTTTGCAGGCTGGGTGTACAGCTGGGGGCTACCGTGGCCCTCCAGTCAGGAGAAGCCCTGATGACTGGTTATTCAAGGATGCAGGGCAGCACACACCTGGGAGAGCCTTGTCTGTGTATGTGCCACTGCAGTTGTGCAGCACAACTGTGCCAGGTGCTTCCAGAAATGACACTGCACTGATGGGGGATTATTTGGGCTATAGAAATGAAAATTTCTGGGGCTGGAATGCACCGTGAAGGAGGGAGGAGACAGGGAACTCCACAGGGGCTTTTTATCTCCCTGTATTTTCTGCAAGAGAAAAGCAGACCTGAAGCATAACTGCGACTAATGGGATCCTCATCTGAACTTTGCAGCTTTCCCCTGTGATCGCAGCAGACTGACCGAAGCTCTGCTCTTGGAACTGGCTGATTTCAGGGTGTGTCATTGATTTGTTCTGGATGGTGGCAATTCCTCTGACTTCACTGCAGTTTTTAAAAAAGGAGGGGTTTGTGTTTTTCATCCATTGCAAAATTGTGTTGACTGCATTGTCCCTGAAATATAAATAATATGTGCCCCTGATTTTTGTAGAGGAGAAAACCAATTCAGCTTTAGTTCAGGCACTGCTAACTTGCTATCTTTTTATTCCCCACAAAAAATTCTTCAGTTCTGATTTCACAGAATTGGAGGTAAAATTTAGTTCCAATTTTAGAGCTAAAATTCTACCATTTTAATTATACAGGCACTGTCATATCATGCTACAAAGAAAATGCAAGAACTTGAGTGTGCCTCCGTAGTTACTAAACGTTTGCTGTTGTAGATAAATTGGAGGGAGGAGGAAAATCCAGGCTGAGCCAGAGGGTGATCAAAAGTCTGAAAGGTCTCAGAAGACAGTGTGCCTGGGAGAGTTTAAAAATGGGACACTGATGTTAAAGCCATTCTGGTGCTTTCAGATGTGCCATTCTCGGAGTTCAAGGACCCTGGGACCAAAATGAATGGCATGGGTTGGGAGCAGTTTATAACTTCAAATTGTCACTTAATTTTCCTGTTGTTATTGTCATGCAATTAAAGTCATGGCCATTGAGCTAAAAGATGAGGGGTTTTGATTGGATTTTTGGGTCTGTAATTGCTGCTGTGATGTGGCTGCCTGGAGGCAAGGGCTTGCAAACTGATCTTTCCAATAGGAAGATTATAGCTGAGAAGGGAGTGCTGGGTTTAAAGAAAGAAAAGTTTAAAGCTGTCATATAGTGGTTTCCACTCAGATGAAAAAGCAGAGGATTATAAAGCTTTTGTAAAAAAATAAAAAAAAAAAAAGAAAAAATAGCATTGTTAAGTACTGACAATGGAAAAATCTCTCTTAGGGGAAAAAACCTCTTGGGACTTGCATTTTGAAAGGATGATTCCCTAAGAGTAGAGGGCAAAGTGTGTTCCCAAAAGGCATGACAGGCAGCTTTCAGGGCTGTGCATCTCTGAAATTCTGCTCCTGAGAGAAGTTTTCTCAGCTAAACTTGTGGCTGAGTTGCAGTTGTACAGGGCTGCTTTCAGCAATGTAGCCCCTCTGATCTGAGTCTGGGGCTGGGGACTTCATATACTTTGTAGGTTATTTTTTGGACCCTCACATTTTGTGTAAAAAGGTCTCTCCTTCCATCCTTGTTGAGGCTTGAAGATATTTTTTGCAGATGGAGAGGAGGTCAGGCTGCCTCTGGGTGGTTGCTGGGTACAGGGGACTTGTGTCTGGGGTGGAAGAACGAGAAAACGAGATGGAGAGTATAGAAACACAGAGGCATTTGAAGAATGAGGGGAAATAACTTCTTTCTTTCCCTATTCTCTTGATACTGCCTTAAGCCATTGGGTCAGGAAAGGATTAGCCCAAGTAGACAGAGCACTCAGGTACCTGAGATGTGGAAACCCGCATTTGTTCCCTTGCTCTTTTTGTGTGATTTATCTAGGATTATTTGTATTATTTTCCTGACTTTGCAAAGATCAGTGGTATTGCAGCATCTGAAGATTTTCAGTGTTGTGCTCCATTGGGTCTCTACTTTGACTTGGATCAAAACATGGAGCAGTGTCACAGACTTCAATACTCCCTGGTAAGGGTCAATGTATTTAGTCGCGGTAAGTGTAGACCATCTCCATTTTGGGATTAAATTTGACTTCTGTACATGGTAGTATTTTAAAATACCACCTTCATGATAACAGCTTCTTTCTGGGTCATGTCTGTATCAGCTGGAAGGCTGTAATATTAATTGCTACAGAAAGAAATATTTTTTTCACTTATTAGGAGAAATAGATTAAATGAGACAAAGCCGGGCCACACTACTGCACAGCACGTTTGAGGCCAGGCTATAATTCTTGGCTAAAACACACACACACATGTCCACATTAGGTTTTAAGATGCAAAACTAGAAGTTGAATGCCTTGCTAATTTTCTCCCAATGCTAATTGAATTACTGGGGTGTTGTGAAAACCTGTGGAAAGACTGTGTGGAAAGAAGGCAGCTTGGCTGGAGGACCTGAGCTGACTGGCATCACTGTGGGCTGATATTTCTGGAGAGGCTGGAGTTGCCAAAAGCTTGCAGACACTGTGCTGAACATGGCTAAGGGACCAGGTTAGCATGGGAGTCCTGCCTTGCTGACAGCCACAGGGATATACAGGATGCTCTTTTGAGCTAATGTGGGCCAGGTGATGGAGCAGGCTGCTACAGTCCTTGAGCCTACAGGAACAGTCAGGTTGATCCCTGCCTCCCTAATGCTGGCAAGGAGGCAGAAACACTGACCCCAGCAAACTGAATCCTGCAGTTTACTTCAGAGCATGGATCACTGCTGTGCAGCTGGCTGTGGTTCTCTCTCTTTGTATTTGTCTTCTGAAATTCAAATGGTTTGGCCAGAAATGTTATAGCACAAGTCTGTGTCTCGAAGGACATTAGTCTGTTGAGACACTTGGCAGGACCACAGAATATCTGAATGTGGAGTAACTTGCTTTTTCATTTTGTAAACTCTTATGTAAACACATTGTTTGGATCACTGGGAGTTGATTGTTTAACTTTTCTCTCTACAGTTTGAAAAGCAACAACAACAACAATAAAAAGCCCAAAAGGAAAAAGAAACAAAATACTAGTTATTTTCCTGGTGTGCCCGTGTAACACTTTTCAAATGTAAAAGCCTCTTAGGATATGGAAAAGCAGCAATACTATTTATACTGCCTTTATGAAAAGACTGATCAAAGGAGCACAACTGTGCTTGGCTTTATTTAGCGTTGATGACTGCATTAAGGTCAGGGTGCTTATTATTTTATTGAATTCAAAAGTTGTGGGCTCTGCAAAGCACAAAGCCGGCTGAAGCTCTGGTGTGTGCTCGATTTATATCGTGTTATGTGCCGCGCTATCACAACATGTTTTGTGCTCCGATGGCTGCATTTCTCTGTCAGTCATTTGGAAAGTCTACTTTGTGTTTGGGGCTTGTCTGTCTCACTCTCTCTCTCCTTTTTAATTTTTTTTTTCCCTTAAACCTTGCTGAAGGTTGTTGAGAATTAGAAAGGTTTGACCTTGCTGGGAATGCATGAGTTTTCCTCCATGGGAGAGAGCTAATCCCAGCTGTGTTCAGCTGAGCAGCCAGTAGTCTCAGTGCACAGGTGCAGAGGGGTTAAAAGACATTCATGTGCCCTGACTCATCCTGCCCAGCTGCTGTGGTCAAGCAGCTTTCTTGGCCACTAGCAAGGCTGTGAAGAGATCTGTGGAGTAAAATCAGGCATACAGAAAAGCCCAAGACTTAGAGCACTTTCTGCTGATTTCCCATACAGACATGGTACCTCGTACCGAAATGTTCTGATGTTCTGTAAGGATATGGGACAGAGTGTGGGGTCAGTGCCCTCCTTCCTGGGGCTGGCAAGGAGTGCTTAGATGGATAATTAAATAGATTAATATTAAAATGGTGGTGTGCCAACTGACTGCACAGCTCATTAAAGCTTAAAGGGGTGGATCATATCAGATCCCAGACCAGAAATCTCACTAAAAAGCTTTGCATGGCTTTTTGTGGGAGCTGTTGTCTCTTTTTCTGCATACAGAGTAGTGACACAGCTTTTGTTCTGTCCTGGGGACAGTGGCTGTGGCTGTGAGCAGGCAGCACAGTCCAGCTCTGAATATTGCTGGCGTGGGACAGCAGCCTTTTGGCATGGCATAGTTCAGCATTTTGTTGTTGAGATTTCTCCTTTTGTAACTGCTGGTCATGTTGGTGGTGAAAGCAGTGCACATTTTAATGCAGACAAAAGGAATTCTTATGTGCTAGGCAAGTTTGAAATAGTTGGGTTTTCCCACATACTCTGGACCTCAGAGGTTGGCTGTGATTCCTGGCCCCCCATTCCTCTTCCAGTGGTCCAATTTCTCACTTTATGGATCAGATACTGTTTTTATTACCTTCATTTATTACCTCCACTAGGGAGGGTCTCTCTCTTTTTTTTTTCCCTTTCCTTTAACTGCCTTTTCCCTAGTTGTAGTATGGCCTTACCACCTGCTTGGCAGTAAAAAATGATGTGTGACCCTGAAAATGAAAGGTGATCAATTATTTCCTAGTCTGTTCTTGTATACAGGCAGGTTTAGGTAGCAGGGGCCATGGTGGGTGCCCTTCCTGCAGTCCTTGTTGGCTGCCTGGCAGAGCTCTTGTCCTGCTGGGTTTAGTGAGGGCAGAGCCCAGCTGATCCACAGCCTACCTACATTAGCCCCGGTCAGATGAGCTGGAGGTGCTTAAGAGCTTCTCATTTTCCAAACACTGAAAACCTTGATCTGACTAGAACTACTCCAGTAACAACACTTCATGTAGCATGTGGGATCTATGGGTTTTCCCCTTGATCACTTGGAAGGAGAGCTGGTAGTCAGGACCCTGGCAGAACTGCAGATGTCCCTGCGTTTTTTCGGTCACATCTTTGCATCTGTTCATCTCAGCACATCTTTGAGACCAGAGCTGTTCACAGGGCTTACTCACACCTTGCCTGCCTTCCTATGAGAAGATTAAAGGTCAGCCCTGGGAGCTGTGGGTCTGCTCCTGGTGCTCCTCAGATGGTGTCAAAGACAAAAGATGGAGGTGAGTTTCAGGGATGCAGGCTGTGTGTGGTCCTGGCTGCTGCAGAGTGGAGAACATCCAGGGCTGGGCTTGCCCTCAGTGTCAGTAGCTGTGAAGCAAGTGCCTGTAGAGCTCTGGTCTTGCAGCTGTACCCTCGCACAGCTTTGGTGTAAGAGATTAATGCACTGTCGATGCTGTGAGGTCGTGATTTGATTTAATTTATTTCACATTGAACTCATTAACTGCTCTCTGTCATGCATATTTTCGACCAGCAGTGAGAAAACTGTGATGGGGGTGCCAAGGATGTGTTAGCTGACTGTGTAAAAGGGTACAAACGGGATGGGTGGGAAGACACTTGCCAGCTCCTGACTTCCACTCAGTTTCCACTGTGGGCTTCACTGCTCATTTTGGGATGAAATGCAGGGTCTGGCACTTGAGTCTGCAGGGGTGCTTGACCCGTCTTGGAGGTGTCATTAATAATATAAAGCAAATGTGCAACTGCAGTCATAATTTCCTTAGGTTAAGGACCTCCATTTTGAATTCTTTGTGACAGGACCAGTAAAGGTATGAAAGGAATTCATAAACTGAGTAAATCAGTAAGTCAGTAAATCTAATAGGGATTTAAGGTCTGCCCTCCCTTCACCGAGCTTGAGTAATGATGATTATATATGAGTTCAAACTGCCAAGTTTGGACTTGTATCCAGACTGCTACTTCAAGCCTCATGTCCTGGCTTTTAGCTTCTGGTCCAGATCCAATACATTACGATTAATATATGTATATTGGCAAGTGTGAATAGACCTAAAATATGGTAGATATTCGTGAGATACTGATGTGCTCTGTTCACAGCTCTGTTTCATATATATGCATCACAGTCTTGATTTTTAGATAAAATTGAATAAACTGGAAGAGGTGACAAGCTTTTATGTGCAGCAAATGGCTTTTGTGGCCCATTTTGGAGAGAGCTGAAGTTTTATTCTGGAGGCTGCTGGGCAATACTGGCTTCCCAGCCAAAGAACTGACTTAGGAAGGTACAGAAGGAAGATAAGTAGAATGTATTAACTAAGCTGAAAAATGAAAGCGAAATGGCACAAAATATATAAATAAATTTGGTGTGATAACCCTTTTCATTTTAGGAGCTCTACTGTTAGGTAAGTCAGATGACTGTTGCTTTGCTGAAGGCAAGTCTCTCCAGGTGGTAAATTGTCCTTAGTCTCCCTCCAAGGTTTAGATCTTCTTTTTTATTTCTCAGATGGTGAAAGTAATCCCTCTTGCAAACTGAGTTTTGCCTGTGGCAACTCCTCTAAGACATCAACTTTAAGCATGGTCCATAGGTAATTAAATCAAAGAGTATCGATCAAATAGTTGGCCTCATGCTTTGGCTTTGCGTTCTCCTTGCTTGAACAAGGAGCTGCCTTGAAACCCTGACATCCACTTGGGTTTAGAACTAGGGAGGGAAAGAAGAACTTGTGCCTCTGTTTCTTTGCAAAACAAAAATGAAAATGGTCGGGGGATGGAGGAGAAAAACATTTTGAGAGGAGGGCTAATGCCTAAATTGGGAGGTAGGCTGGGATTTTCAAGGGCCAGGGGCATGTGGAGAGCTGACAGCACTTTCCTCTGCTGCCAGCAGGTTTCCATAGGGTCCTTGCCAAAAACTTCCCCAAAGTGAGGGACTTTAGTCACAGCCACTACAAGAAGGGCTTTGTGAGTACAGTGCTGCCCCTCGTCCCCTCTTGCTTTCTAGTGTCACAGGCAGCTTAGGCCATCTCTGGTTTTGGGAATATGTAGTGTCTTACGTGAAAAATGCAGTAACAGCTGTAGCAGGGTGATTCTGCTTGGCCAAATGAAACACAGGTTTGCAAACAGCATGATGAGAAGGCAGGGCTAGTGTTGGCTCAGTGCTTTCAAGGTAGTAAAGGGCTTTCTGTATACCTGCATGGAGCATGTGTGTTTTATGTATGTACAAGAAAAGTGCAAAATCCAGTAGAAAATATCTGATTTAATCAAACTTTTGGAGTTTGATAACCATTTTGATGTCTGTAATGGTTTGGATAACCATTTTGTTTGATTTTTACATATCTTGTAACTTTTATTAATATCTACGTCATTGTCCTGCATTTAATGCCAAGCTTTACGTCCTGTAGTGTTTTAGATTTAACATGTGTTTTGTTAATCATTCAGACCCCAGACTTTGACCTGGCACCTGAACTGCTGGTAACCAAATCAGTTGCCCAGCACACTGCAGAATTTTTGTGTGTGTATGTGTTTTTGTATTTGATCAGTGTGAGAGCAAATATCCCAAACAAAGAAAAATTGTTCATGGGAGAGCAACTGCCACAATATTTCAGAGAAAAGGCTGTTGCAGTCTAATTTTAAGATTTTGCATATAACAGATGAAGCTGTTTATAGCGCCTTGGCATCAAGATAGCACCAAAGAAAAAGGAGATAATCAACAGGTGCCCATCCTTTGGTTTCGGTATTTTCCTGTTTTTGTTTTAATACCGCATTCCTAATGCATAATGGGGGTCATGCCATCATTGTCTGGAAGCGGGGCATGGTGGCGATTAAAATGGATGTGGGTCTTGTTTCTGGGGTGCATGTGGTTGCTGAAGGGTCTCTTCTTGTACGCAGTGGCAATTTGCTGAGATTATCTGATGTGTGTGACTTCCATGAGCACAGCCAACAGAGACCACGTGTTTTGATGCTTCTCATCTGAGTAAACGCCAACAAATGGGACCCACAAATCAACTTTATCAGTGAACACAGGGGCCTTGGGGAAGTGGTGGTGGTGTTGGATATTTCTGTCTTCAAAGAAGCTGGTATTACCTTAAATTGCTTTAATTTTGGCTGGTGGACCCAAAACCTCCTTGCTGCAGAAGGTTGGTATTCAGTGAGAAGAAAGTGGAAGCTGGAAGTCCCTGCGGCAGTTTCTGCTGTGCTGGGTGTTGTGGCTGAGAGCTCTTGTCCTGGCTGGAAGGATGGAGAGTTTTGTTCCTCCTGGTGAACGAGGACGTGTTTCTGAAAAAAGACAATGTGCTCTTCTTGGCAAAGCTTTTTGAAGGGCTGTGAAGGAGTAGCTGTGGCTCTGAGCCATCACTGTGCTCTGGGAAGGAAATCCTGGTCTTGCAGGGCAGGCCGCAAAATGCTCATTGACTTTTGGGGAGGGTTTGGGTTTGTCAGGGTTTTACTGCTAGAGGTGGGGGTCGATGAGGACAGAGGACAGCCTTAGGGTTGCATTGGCCAGGGAGGATTGAAAATAGCACTGTATTAAAGTGCCTGTGGCAGAGTTGCTTGGCATACACATGTACATTCTCAGCTTCGCATGTGGGCTGTCTTAATGCCCTTCTGTGTTGCTAAAGGAGCAGAAATGTCCTGCCACAAGGATGTGATCCAGCCCCCTGCTTGTCCAACAAAGAAATTCTTGTTGCTAAACAAAAGGCTTTCTTAAGAAATATATAGATGCCCAGAGTTTGAATTTATGCTTTTCTCAGTGGGATGAGTCATTGCACTGGTTTTTAATAGAGTCCCTCTTGGATTTATGTGGCTGCTGCTCAGATTAAACTCTGATCCGGTGTGTGAAATAAGATTCAGTAGTTGTCGTGCTCTACTGCTGTCCTGACACTTGCAGAGAATTGCTGGTTAAACTCTGCTTCTTGCTTTTTCTGTGAAGATAGCAGTTACTAAATACATTACAGAGCATCCTCCTTTCAGGTTACACTGGCTGTCTACACGTGTTGCTACTTGATTTTTTTTTGGGGCAAACATCGCATACCTGCTGGCTTGTTGGTTGTATTTCATTTAATTGAATTTAGTCTTATGTGAGAACATGCTGACAAGTCCAATCAATACAGTCAGTGAAAGTGTAGGAAGAGGAGGGGAAGGAAATCAGCTATATGACATGTTATAAACTAATAACGAAGTTGTTGTGATGCTTTGTAATGGTAATTTCTAGTTCCGCCCCCCCCCTTCCTCTGTCAGAACTTGCCTTTTTTTCTCCTCCCTTTAGTTGCTGCCAGGTTCTGCCCTGAAATTCAGAATTATGATTTGTCACACCTTTGGAGCAAGAGGTGTCAATTCCCTTGGGGAGGGAAGTGAGCTGAAAGAGCTGGGTGATTTGGGTGGGGCAGGGAACGGAGGAGGAGCAGGAGAGGACAGGGGATTGGGACTGTAGGGAGTGCTGGTGTTGCTGAGCCCTCGGATGCATCCCCGCCGGTCTCTGCTGTAAGTAAACCTGCATATAAAGCAGATAAATGGAAGTCGGGAGGGAAAAGGAAATTTCTTTTCCTATGATGCTGTTGCCTTTAACTTTCTTTACTTTTTTGATTTTTTTTTTAAGAAGCAAAGGCTTATCTGCCAAGTAAACCTGCTCTTTAAGAAGTAGGGATGGCAGGAACTCTTGGAATTAAAATCTGTGAGCCTTGCAGTCTGTTTCTCTGCCCTTTGCATATATTATGGGGGTTTGTGAACTTTGTTGTGCTTGACAGCCTATCTGCATCTATGAGGGAGGGTTTGCCTCTGGCTAGTGTGCCCTTTGCATTAAATTAAGTAATCCCCACTTCTCTGTCCTGTAAAAGTTGAACTAGAACAGCTGTATTCCCCATCTGTAGCACAGCAACTATTTTTTCTACCCTCTTTACTTTTTTTACTGCAGCTTTTGTTTTTGTTTTCAGCGTCTTCTCTTGTGTGTGTCTGTCTTCCATCCCCTCACGCTATCTGTCACTGTTGAATATTCAAACTCTTGATCTGCACATGGGCTAAAAATCATTATTGCTTTGAACTTACAAATGAATTAAGTGAATTCCCACATCCACCACAGGAAAGGAAAATATTCAGTTTGAAATATAATTTGGAGCCTATAGGAAAATGCATCTGAAGAAGTTTGTGCTAATTCTATAGCTTTAGTACCAAAGCACCAGCTCTGTTATCATCAAGAGTATTGAGTGTAAGCTCTGTATTTTCATAGTAACTCAGTATGGCTAATTAGTTTGAAGGCTCTTTGAAGAAGCCGATGTATTGACTGAATAAGCTCTTATTTTTCAAAGCAACTAAAGGCATTCTTAATTTACAGAGCAGATAGTTGTAAAACTGCCTTTGGTTTGCATACTAGGAGCCACTGTGAAGCTCGAGTGTGCTCGGAGTCAAGTTTACCCCTGCGCTGTCTGCCAAGGTTGGTGTCAGTGTGCTCGAGGGAAGTTTCTGGGTGTTTGGCACAGTAGTGCAGCATAAATGTGTGCTACTGGGCTGGATGTGTCCAGGAGGGGGATGTCACGTAATGACTGCCTCTGCATCATTTAAATCAGGGGCAGTATTACCAGTCTGTTCTCTGTTTGCAGGCAGGTTGGATCCAATAATGAAGAGCCTCTTTGAGTTTCTAACCAGATGACATGGCTAATCCTAAGGCATGTATAAAGCGGCCATAGTTATTAGGAGATTTGTGGCTTTGAAAGTTCAGATTCCCTTAGTGCAGTTTGTTAATGGCAAGGATTTGCGGTAAGTGAATAATAGATGAAAGTCATCAAAAGGCTTACAGGGGATTTCTTGTGACGCGGTGCTGGTCTGTCTGATGCTAGAGCTGCAGATTTCTGGGTGGATCATAAAATCCAAAAAATGGGAAAAAAAAGAAAAAAAAGAGGAGGGCAGTCATTCCTGTTTTGTGCCACTTTGGATGATGAAGTTGATGGTGTGATGCATCTACACAGTGCAGACTGATGGATGCTTAATTCCCTTGGCTCTGGCTTTTCCATGTGCCAGCAATGCCCTGATAGCAAAACAGACCCTTCCTAGCCCTGGGGTCTGGCAGCTGGAGGGGAAGGGATGCCCCTGGCCATCTTACCTTCTGCACTGTGCAGGGTGAGCAGGGCTGGTGCTGCACCTCCTCACCATCTGGCACAGCTCTTCGCTGGGCCCCCAGGGGTATTTCCACCTGTAATGCCTCTGGTACCACAGCACCAAGTATTTCCTACAAGCTGTGAGTTTCTAGGCAGCAAACCCAGTGTGCTCCATAGCTCCAGGTGATGCCTCTCCTCCCCCCTTGCTTAAGCAGGAGCATGTCCCAGTGTTTGTGCCAGGGACTCCTCTCAGCTGGAATGGTGTGCAGCAATGCCTGCCCTTACCTGCTTCTGTGATCATAAATTTGATCCTGACTGGTCACTGGACTGCTGTACTTGCAGTCACCTTTTGGATCAGTCCCTGCTCAGAGGCCAGGTCACGGCTGCAGGCAGCCCGTCCTGAGTCTGCAAGGAGCACAAATCAATGAACAACCCTTCCTGTTGTCATGGTTTGAGGGAGGTGTGAAGCAGAAAAACGTTGGGCAGAAAAGTTGTGGGGTGATATCCTGTCATGGGATGGAGCATGAGAGTTTGCTATCTCAAATTGTTTTAATTAAAAAAAAAAAGTATTTAACTCTGCTGTCATGTTCCAAGTTGAATTGCACCTGTGTTATATCTGGCAGCATCTAATGAAGCTACAACTTGGGGCAAATCCTGATGAGTTTTGCCTGCAGAAGCAGCTGGGGAAGATTGATTTGATGCTGGGAAAAAACAGTTTTGTGAATAGCTGAAGAAAGCAGAGTCCCATCCACCCTCCTGACTGTTGAAATAATCTCCACTTTCAGGGGTGCTGGTGGGGACTGTCCCAAGGCAATTTCTGTAATTTTAGTCCCAGTTGTGGCCTGCCAGAGGGTTGCTTGCGTGTTTTCTAGCTGGAAGAGTGGTTACAACAGCCTGAAAAATCTGTATTAAATCCAGAAACTGCTCTGTGTGCAAAGCATTTGTTGGTTGAAGTCATCTGCAAGCTCTAATCCATGGGCCCTCCGAGGAGGGCGTATCTTGTTTGTGTTGCAAAACTAAGTGAAAGTTAGGAAATGTTTATGGCTACTGCCATGTGTGTTCCTTAATTCTCCCTTTTGGCTGCCTTCAAACTCACTGTGGTAAAAACAGAAAGTGAGGATGTAATTAGAAGCTGGTTTATGTGAGGATCCAAGGAAAGAGGCACACTCCCTACAGGCAGATAGACACATGTATATCTGGCATAGTCAAATTCCTGCCTTTGCAGGCTGTTTTGCTGCGGAGACCTGCTGTAATTCCTAAATTTGCTTGAGCACTGGATCTTGGGGATGTGCAGTGTCGGTGGAGGCGTTATCCTGGGGACAGTTGTCACCTGAGCAGGGGTGACACCTGGGCCAGTTACTCAGACTCAACAAGTTGGTAAATGCTGCTCTTTCGCTGGTGTACTGCTTCTGCCTGGGAATCCTGAGCACCCGTCAGTGAAGTGCCTGAATTCAAAGCAGTGCACTTGCCTGGGCAGAAGTAGTCTCAGCCCTGTAACTGGGCAGCTCACTGGGAAATGTTTCAGGGGGAATTGTAAAACTGAATGAATGTCAGCACGGTTTGCTTGTTTCAGAGAGGGCAAGTCCTTTATTCTGGCCAAACTGCAGGAATATCAAAGATATGTTTAGGCAGTGGGAAAGAGAAAGGGTTTGGTGTGACTGATGGAAACTGTTGAGCGAGAGGTGGTGTTTTGTGCAGGGTTATTATGGTTGGAAACCTGTCACAGCACGCAGGGGAAGCACGGTTCAGCAAGCCCATAGTCAGAGCCGAAAGCAGTTCATCCCCAGGATTTACTGTGTGCACAGCCAGTCCCCACCGCAGAGAACAGAACAGCGATGTTAAATAGCTAAATAAACCTCCTGTCCCCGCCGGCCATGGCCCTCAAAAGGCAGAATTATCCTTGGTGGGAATGGGTGCAAGTGAAAGGAGACGCTGATGGCCTGGCAGGGAGGGCTGAGTCTGGGCAGCCTGTGAGCACTGTGGTGGTGGGTGATGGCATCACCTGGGCGTGTTGAGAGTCTCACCACTTGTGGAAATTGCACTCCTTTTCCCCTCTTCTTTGGGCCTAGCCATCCTGAAGTCACAAGAAGTTATGTATGTGGGGTACGTTTATATGAGTTTAGGTTCTTTCCCACCTGTTAAGGTTTCTTGCAGTTGTTGTCAGATCATACTTGCCAGCTTCTCCCCTGCTCTGATGGAGGGTTCGGTTTTCTGTTTTGCAGTTAGTGGAGACCTGAATTTCTCATCTCAAATACATGTTTCTGGCTTTGTGATCTTTGTGGTCAAATTTCAATATCTGGAGATGCTGAATAACAGACATTGCTTCCCCCAGAAGGGAGGAAGCTGTTGATTTAAGTAGCTACCATTTTCAGTATCAGGAAGAATCCTGGAAAATGTTCAAAGCCGAGCGGTCTTCTGAAAGCAAGTAGCCCTTGCTAGAATTGGCCTCCTCAAATAAATCTGAGAGCTGTGAATTTGTTCCTTCTCTATCTGCCCCCCAGCAGTTGCAGGGTTATTTGCAGCCTGGCCTCTCTCTGTTAATAGGGCTCCTCTCAGGAGCTCAAGTGAGCCTGCAGAAGCTTTGGAAATAAGTCTCTTCTAACCCAGCGTACTGCTTCCTGCTGTAAAATAGACTTGATTAAATTTTCTGGCTCTCATTTTCATCGCTCGCAGACATCCAAACCTTCACTTCTCAGTGGAAAGAGGTACATTGGGAATTACAACTAATGTTAAAACCTAAATAATGTGATTTGCCAAAACTGTGTTGTAGATATTGTTATTTTGGCTTTTGGTTTTTTATTTCTCCCCCTATTTAAAATACCATTGTAAAACTTTGCTGCTGGAATGAAAGCTATTTCAGTGAAATGTGTTTGTTCTCTTACCTTTTGGGCATTTGTGACAGTTTCTGCATGGGGAAAAATTGGCAGTTTTATCCCAAAAGGGTGATCTCACCTCCCGGAAGCATTCTGTACCTGCCACTAACATTTCCCTGTGCTCCTGTAGCAGTGCGCTCTGGGGGCAGATTCAGACCCTCATGGTCTTGCAGCCCTCTCACCAGTAAGCTTGGTATGAAGGGGTTGTCACAGTCACCCGTGAAAATTTTTGTGGCATCCTCCCTGGTAGCTGTGTCTGTGCAAAAATCCTAGATTACGGTAAAGAATATAGTCCGTGCTGAACTTCTCATTCAGTTTTGGATACAAACCATTTCTCTCCGGTTAAATCTATTCCTGGCTGTCACTGCTTCCTGGTGTGATTGGAAACTGGGGGCAGAATTAGATAAAAAATTTGCAGGGAGGAAGAGGGAAGGATGTGAGCTGGATGCTTAGAAAGAGGTTGTTTGTGAGGGGTGATCCTAAAATAGCATGGAGGATAGGCAGGAAGCCCTGGAAATAGGGTGGTGAAGTGTAAACACAGTAAAAAGATTTGAGAATTCAGGGCGAAGTGACAGCAGCATCACATACATGCACTTTGTACGTGGGTCACACGTGGATGGCTTTTGACCCTCTTCCTTCTTCCTTCATGTGAGGCATGCCTGCCTTCCAGTTGGGTGGTTTATTTTGGACAGTGCTCTCAGGCACATGGTGTGATTCTTGGGGTTGTCCTGTGGAGGACCAGGAGTTGTGCTTGGGGATCCTTCTGGGTCCTTCTCAACTCAGAAAGTTGGAAACTTCCAGCTTGGAGTGTTCTATGGTTCTGATCCATGTTTTGCAAATGTGAACTTGTTTGGGCCTTCCAGTATGGAGTGAGTCTCATTCCTTGGTAGGAACAATACACCATCCAGGAAGGAGCACATCCACCTCTGGGCTTCCAGAGGAAGGGAAATGCATGCCTTCTTTGGTAAGAGCAAACTCAGCCTGCCTCTTAGGTGCTCAGTGAAATATCAGTTGCACAGAGGGCCATTGGGTCTGGGAGCAGTTGCATAGGACAAGGTTTGGAGCTTCCAGGAGCATGTATTCTGGAGGAAGTCATCGTGGTGGGAAAGACTGTCTGAGCAGCAGTAACACAGCACAGGTCACGGGGTAATTGCAGGTGATAATGTCCATGTGAAACTTGGTATCATTTTGTCCTGTTACAGCCAAGGTTTTTGTAACTTTTAAACTGATAACTAGCCACTTTAGGTTGTTTGGTATCTTGTAACTGGAAATTACATTTCTGAACATGGCTGTGTATCTAGCTACTAAAGGGCTGTTTGCAGCTGAGCTATGAACTAAAAAATGGCAGCCAGGATGGTTTGGATTAGACCACTCTTGGTTGTACATTTTGCCACTAGCAAAGGAACAAAGAGAATTTGGCTCCTTAACATTAGTCTGTCTCTAGGACCCAAATCCAAGAAGCACCATGTATTTGTCTACTCTGACTTGTAAATGTAGATGTGGGAGTTGCATGTTCAGTAAGATCAGCACTTCTGTAAAGCTTGAGTCCAAAATTTCTGCAGTCTGAATGAAGTGTCACTGCTCTGCCCTGCTAGCACAGCCATACATCAGCAAATCCCAAAGGATTTTATGATGCCTGCAGTTGCAAAACCTGCTAGGTTTAAGATGTCCATCAGAGCTTTGGGGGTTCCTGAGGTGGAAAAGCTATGCAGCTACTCAGCTCATCCTGTTCAGATATTTGTTCTGGGAGGGAAGAGGGATCAGTGTAGCCATTCACATCCTTTGTCCATGTGCAGTGTATTTGGAGGTTTCTTCTCTGCTTGTTGCTTTCTCAAAGCCCTAGATACACTTCTGAAGCATCTCAGCGATGTGCAGGGCAGAAGTGTGTGTGTTTTGTGCTGTGCCAGCATAATTGAAGTGATCCAGCCTGTCTTCTCTCCACACCTGTAATGGGGATGTAATTCAGCTGGGCATCCTGTCTGTGGTGAGGGTGGCTGTCCTTTGGGTTTTAGAAATGGGAGGTGTGAATGCCATGCAGCCAAGGCCAGACACTGCTTCTGTCTGTATGGTGTGTGCAACTCCCTCGCCCTGGGCAGTGGCCACATGCGTCTCTCAGCTCTGCGTAGGTGGGGGCTGTTGGTGGGAGCAGAAGCGTGGTCCCCTGCCACTGTCAGCCTTCTCCTCCTCCTGCCTCTGTGCTGCTGGGACCAGATGAGGGTGTTGGGCTGTGTTATAAAAGTTTGCTGTGACTGAGTTAGTTTCAAGCTGGATCAGTTCCCTCTTTGGGTTCATTTGTAGTGTTGCCCATATGACTGTGCCAGCACCTGAGCAGGCAGGATATGGGGTGGTGGAGCAGGGAAGCTGTGGTGTTCTTTGGTGTAGGCTGATGTAAGGTGATTGTGAAACTACAATATTTAAATTCAGTGGCTTCACCACCTCAGACCTTGCAGCAACTCTGTGGGATGCCATGTTGTTGGCCCTATCTTTCCATGGAAAGACTTGCCTGGGGTGCTGTCAGGGATGTGGAGCACAGGAAGAGGAGGGAATTCAGTCTTCCCAAATTCAAAGCCACGTCATTGCGTTGATACCAGGTAGAGTGAGGTGTCTCACCAGGCTTTGTCTTTGTCCTGTGTCGCAATTCCACCTTCCAGCAAAAGCTGTAGGCAGGCAGGGAGTCCACGAAGGTACAACAGCAATCCTCCCTCCACTCCCTTTCCACCACTCCTGAGAGTTCAGGATTTCACAGTGTGCAAGGAGATCTTGCCCAAGGCCTCCTGCCAGCCTTACCAAATATACCTTGAAATTTAACTTTCAAAGTTGTTTTTTCTTCAAAATTTCAACAAGTCTAGTTGCATCTTTGTTATAAATTTAATTGTGATAACATGGCATAGAGAAAAACACTGGATTCAGAACTTTGTTTTTCAGAAAGCTGCCAATTTGGCTATCCTGAGAAAAACCCGGTATGCCATAGAGAGCCATGGCCTCTGGGAGATGTGGGGGAGTTCCTGCTTAACCTTGGACGCAAGCTGAGGGTTGCTCATCCTGAAAAGGGAGGTAGGAGCACCTTCTGCATTCCCTGGGCTGTTTGAATGCACTCCCTGGGTGTGATTAGTAGCTGAGCTCTGTGACTGACTTTTCTCTTGCCCTTTCTGCCTTTCCTCATGTTTATTAAGAGAGGCAGAGAACATTGTGTCCCTTGTGTGTGCCATTGCCTGCAAAGCCTGGGGCAGGAAAGGGCTTGTTGGTGATGAGATATTGGATTGAGCTCATTCCTGGTGTGCTTTAGCTCTGTGCCTAAGACTGTGCTGAAGTAACAGCCAGATTTGCCAACACCATTGCTTTCTGCTAAGATATATTATGGCTGGAGAGCTTAGTCCTTCAAGAAGGTGAATGAGAGGGCTGCTCATGGGAGCTCTCAGGAGGTGGAACCTCTTCGCAAACTTGGATGTAGCAAGGTTTGCCCAGGACTTTGTAGGCTGGTGTTTCCCTTTGCCTGCAGGCATTAAGGCAGGCTTAACTCCTGGCTGAAGATGTAGCAATCTGTGGAAGGTTCCCATTGGTGCTTGCCAAAATCAGTCCTCAGTGGGATGGGTATTCTTGCACAGTGACAGCAGGGAGGTGAGAGTTTCATCAGGATCCCTGTGCCCTTCCATCCGTCACTGTCTGTTAGTCACTAATTTGCCTTACCTGAAAAGCAAGTTAGCTCATTTGCAGGTGTCATGGAGAAATGGTTTGTTAATTTTAGCTTTTAAAATCCCCCTTGGGGCTGGAGGTTTCAGTTCTATGAGGATTTGCACTGCCCTTCATCTTTCCAGCCTAAAGAAGATTGAGTTTCAAGACATTTTACCATGCCAAAGTCTTTCAGAGAAGAACATAAAAATTTGTGGTTTGTCTGTCCTGCAAAGGACGTTATAGGTCCCAGGAGGGCTAAGCAGAGGCTCTGAAAGTGGTCGTCTTGACTTGAGGTTTCTGCTCCATGTCTTGGTGAGCTGCACAATGGCTTGGCTGGTGAGATGTCAGTGATGCTCTGTGTGTATCATTTCCAAAGCACTTTCTGATCTATCTGGATGAAGGTTCCTGAAGAAATGCTAAATAGTATTATTAGTGTAAAATAAACATACTTCAATATTTCTGGCCCTAAAGTGGATCCAGATGCTTTCTTTCGGCGGCTGGATCTGCTTTGGTTTTTCCATGGCTCAGTGTGGCTGTCTGCGTTTGTTCAAGTGAGATAGGATGTGACAGAGAGCTTGTCACAGCATGCTCTTGTCAAGTCAGTAAACCTTTGTATTTATACATGCACACACTCAAATGTATATATATATAAAGAAAAAATTACTGTCTTAGTCTAAGACACTACTTCCGAGTCTGACACTTCACATGTGTGCCAAGTAAGCTGGAATAAACTCAGTGTGTTTATCAGTTTTTATGATCACAGCAGTCAGCTCAGCTGTGTAGGGGAGAAATGGGATTTGGCTGAATAACTCAAAATAGTCTCCCAAGTAAGTGAACGTGTGTCTCTGTCTTTATAGCTCTGATACAAAAAGGGTATTAAATGTCCCCTGATAACAGCTACAGGTTGCATTTTCCAGCCTGTGGTTGAGCTTTGCAAGAGGTAACTTTCAAGCTCTGTTTCAAGAGTAAAACAACTTTCCTCTGGTTTTAAGGATTATTAACATTTCAGGGTTTCTCTTCCACAGAGAAGAACAAGTCTTCCCCACTGCTTAAGGGTTACATTTTAAATGGGTTGGGGTTTTACCAGCGCTGGTGCCAGGGTGAGATCAAAGCAGCAGAGGCAGCTGGGTGGTCCTTCCTTCTGAGCATGCCAGTGGGAAATGTTTTCCAAGCCAATATTTCAGTGGTACTGGTTTTTTAGATCCTGTTTGTGGAGATGATGCTGCAGTGTCTGAGGGGACTCCCAGCTGTGCCAGGGAGATTTGACACTACCTTGCAAAAACTGGAAAATACAGAAAGTGTGGATGAGTGTTCTGCTGGTAAAATGTTTTGGTTTGATAGCTGATACTAACAGATGTATGATCACCTAGTAAAATCTCTTGCATTCTTAAAATTAGTGATATTAGAATTAGTTATGTGTTGCGATCTGGTAGCAGATGGAGTATCTGCCTGAGGTTTCTTAGCTGGTGTATGAGATCCAAGGCTTTCACCAAAACCTATTCCATCCCCTGCAGACCAAAGTGAGAAAACAGAGAGCCTCATTTTTCAATAAATTTAGATTAATCAAAGCTGAATTAGGGATGTTCTGTGTTCACACACCTTCTCCATCCAAGCTGAGGTCTGTGTTCAAACTGAGTGACAATTGGGAGGTTGCAGCTGATTCCCCACACCTGTGCTGAGAGCTGCTGCATATGCTCATCAGCTCTCATCCTGCCCTGCCTGAGACGCTGTTGGTGTATTGATTGCTAAAATCTCTCTGAGTGCTCTACAGCGTTCAAATCTAAAAAAAAAAAAAGGCTTGTCTGCACTGCACACATTAAACGCCTTGAGATGAGGAATTTGGGGTCCTGTCTGTCTTTTTGCAGTTTTCTGCTGTCCAGAGACTGTATAATTATATTTCATTGAGTCTATCCCACTATTCCTTTCTGGCATGGGATGTTCCTGGATTGATAGAAAGCAATTTAAAATCTGAAGGCTCTCACTCATTTGATACAACCTTACCTGTTCTTTGTACAAAATGTTGAGAGCTTTCTGTGCTTCCCTGGTGGTTTTTGGCTTTTTACTTAAACAGGAAAGAAATGGCAAAGGAAAAGGAAGCTGACTAAATAGGTGGCATGTACTTAGCAGAAATTACAGGGGGCTCAGGCTCCTTGGTTATCATCCATGTCTTGGGAGGGCAGTACAATAAAATGACCACAATTTCTTAGTGTATTACTTTCCTGACTTGTGGTATGAGTTTAGTGTTGTATCAGTGCTGGTTTTCCTGGTGTTTGGTTTGAAACAAACTCTTGAGATAATGATGCCACTTACTGCATCACTGGTCCCAGCAGGACTTAGTCTGTCTGGAAATACCTGACATGATCTGGTGTATTGCAATGACTTGCTGCCATGCAAAGATAATTGCTCACTGACCCAGAGAATTCTTTTTTTTGTCTTGTGGAAACTTACTATGTCCTTTGAACTGCTGAGAAGTACTCAAGAAGACATAAACCCATGAGTTACTACAGTCTGCATGCCTGGAACATGCAGGCCATCCCAACATATGGAGTAAATCAGCACAGCTCTGTTGACTTGAGTGCAGCTGCACCTATAACCAGTTGCTGTAACCCTGCTCAGACTGGAGGGATGACTGTGTATGAAGAATGGATAGGAAAAAACCCTCCCTTTTTCTTATAGCTTTACACTTCATGAACAGAATGAATGTGCCATGAGTAGAGGTGAAATAGTAAATTATTTTTGCCTCTCTAAAATTACTTTATTTGGACATATGCTAAGTTCCCTCTTGTTCCCCTTACTTCCTATATCAGGTGGTTGATATGCACATACTTGGTTGCTGGCACTAAAAAATACGTCAGCAGTTAGTTCAGAGACTGGTGTTTCAAAAAGCCCCATATATGTGCACCTGCACAGAAACAAGTCAGGCAGACCTGACACTGCATAAAGACAGGGTGGGCAACACCCACACAAGCCACACAACTATGGGAAGAGGAGCTGCTTTCCTTCTTCCATGTGCCAGGAGAAGCAGAGCTATCAGGCTTATGTGTGATGGATCAGAGTGCAGTGGTATTGCTGCAAGCAAAAGTCGTGAATTTTAATCAACTTTACTGGCTGCCTTGAAATTTGAGTTGAAAGATAAATGTGAAAAACAGGCAGCCCATATTGTTTCTGGAACAGAACTGCCCCTTTTCAGTTGATTAAAAGAATTCTTCTTTTAACTTGATAATCAAAAATACTTCCATCTTAGTTCAGGATTTTTTTTTATGCTAACCCTTCAGGTCCTGCCAGCTTCATGTGTCTCCCAGAGCCAAGTGTCACCTTGTGGCCACCCAGACAGTTGACCTTTGCTGCAGAGACTTCTCAGCCGCTGGGGCTTGTTGGCTGTCTGATTCCAGCCATTTGGAAAAAGATTGGTTTAGGGCTTTATTTAAATACTCTTTATGTCTGGAGAAGGAGGAGAAAAAAAAAGGATTGCCTGGTGAAAACTGCAAGGACTGTCCAGGGAGTTGGAGTTCAGTTTATATTCACTGGGAACTTTGGCACAGCAAGCATACTTGTCCTTCCCGTCTGTTGCTCCAGGGCTGCTGTTAAGGTTATTTAGTTGTGGTATTCATTTGAACATCAGTCTTCCTAATTAAATACAAGTGATTTGAATGCCGATGTTGTCTGTGGGGGACATTGAAGCTTTGGAAAGAAGTGGAGTGAAAATACCAGCTCTTGTCCCTGGACAGAAACACACACCCATTATGTTACATCCAGCCACTGCCAGGCTGGTCTGGATTACTTTGAGTAGTTGTGAGTGCTTTCCTCACTCCTTTGCTTCAGGGGTTATCATAGCTGCTTTTCCTGTTTTGCCATTAAGTCACCTCTGTGCAGGATTAAGTTTGAAGGATTTATTTTAAGGCCAAACAACTTTTAAGAAAGAGAAAGGGAAGCAGCAGGGATGGAAAAAACTTGGTAGCAGACTCCTGAGCGGTTCCTCCTCTCTCAAGCACAAGTGCTGTGCTATATTCTCTCATGATCTGTGGTTCAACTCCACACCTAGCTTCTCGTCTCCTCTAAAGCTGTAGGTTCAGCAAGCTGCTCCATATTAGTGAAGGGATCGTTGCAGCTGCAGCAGAGACTTATGTGATGCTCTTGGAAATTCATGCTTCTTTCACTAGTGAGAAAGGCAATATAGTTTTCGAGTCTAAATTATTGTGAAAGGGTACATACAAACCTGCTATGTACAAATTCCAGCTTGTTTGTACTCTCTGTTGGTTACACCCTTGGCTCAGAACCCAAATATTTCAAGAATTTGGGTTGAGGTATATCCTTTCCTAAAAGAGGCATGAAGTTAGATTCCCCCTTTGCATCAGTGGGTGCAGTTTCTGTAAGGTCACAGAGGGTTTGTTTGAAGTAGAAATGTTAATTGTTCCAAGGCATGTCCAGAGACTTCGGGAGGGGAGCTGATGCTTTGCTGTGGTAGGAGAACCTGGGGGCTGTTCCTTGCACAGCTGAGATCACTTGGCCCCTGTTTTGATTGGAATGTGCTCGCTATGAAGGAAACCCACCTGATTTCCCTGTCCCTATAAACCAGTTGGGATGCCTTGCAGTGCCATGCTTTGCTGTACTGTGGCCATTGGTGCTGTGCCTGCTTACCTAGTGGCTGATTTTTTGTTTTTTCTTGAGGCCTTCACAGCATGTATATATGCTGAAACAGAAGATTAGTTTCAGTAAGGAGGCTCATTTCAGATGCAGATGCTCTATGGGCTGCTGCACAAATGAAGCCTGCCTGATTTTCAGTTTTTTTTAGAAGGTGCTTATTTATTTTAATGCTCTGCCGGAAACATTCTCTGCTTTGCTTTGCTTATTCCACCTTTCCGTGTTGCTGTGCCGCAGGTATGGAGGTCAGGGTTGTGGGAACTGGTGGCATTTACCAGCTGTCACGTTATGCTGTGGTGGGATCAGCCTGGGTGGCTGGTAGGGCTCTTATTTATTCCTGGTATTTTCTTCCAATACTGAGGAAAGAGAGCGTTTGCCAATGCCTCGAGTTGTCCTAACGTGTCCATACGTGTCCATAATGAGCTGGCTGAGACGGTGCTTGAACGTCACGGGGTGCAGCGTGCTGGGATGCCAGCACGGGGTGGGATGTGGGCACTGTGGGGCGAGTGGTCGGCGATCCTCACGCATCCCTTTCCTTGCAGTTACCTGGCCGAGCAGTGCTGGAATGGCGGCTTCGTCTACCTGATCATGTTGCGCCGCATCAAGCGCAAAGCCCCTCTGCCTCCCTCCAACGGCAACAACAGCAACAGCTGCGACCCCAAAGCCAAGCCCAGCCCCGAGCCTGGAGACAGAGCTGCTCAAAATGGGAAAAGGACCAGGAAGTTTGGGGTCATCACCAGGACACCGGGCAGCAAGGACAGCAAGGAGAAGCTGGGCTCAGAGCACGGGAACGGGCACTGCACCCCGATGGAGGTGGAGGTTGCTCAGCCGGAGACCTCTGAAGCAGAAAGCAACGGGGAAGAGCAGCACCAGGGCACCGGGGCACCGTACCAGGGCCGACTGTCAGATGGTGGCATGCCAGACATAGGGGACCAGGCTGCCCAGGTATGTTTGCTTTGGTCCTTCTAGAGAAGGAAGCAGCAGGTATGCAAGCAAATTTGGTTGGTTTCTCAAGCAGGTCTTTGGTTTCAATGCTCTGGCCTTGGGTTGACCCTGTAGGTGAGGAGACAAGCTGACAGGGCACCCAGCTGTGGGATGGGGGTCTAAAACTGGGGGCAGGAGGATTGGAGAGTTAAATAATAATTGTTGGAAACCTCTGTCATACTCCATCTCTGATGGAGGGGAATGTCCTTCAGTCTCTTGACCTGTCAGGGCTTGGCCTTAGGATTTTTTGCTGAAACAACTGATGACCCTACAACACTGGAGCAGGAGGTGTCAGTAGAAGATGGTAATTTTGTCCTTTGAGGCTTCATGTTAACTCTGCTTGAACTTGATGTCACCTTACAGTTCATGTTAACACTGGCATTGAAGCTTCCCTTTTTGATGCACCCAGACCACGTTGCATGTATTCGTGTTACGAAACTTACTTGGCCAGTGTCTGGGAACCACATGGAAGTAATTGTGGATTTTGTTTAGAGTTGATGAGATGGACAATTTGTTAATGTTTGGGACAACAGCGGGATTGGGGCTTTTGTTGCTTCTCTCTTCATCCTAATGGAGATCTTGGGGTTTGTTGCCTGTCTAGAATTGCAGCATTTCTTGATGGAGGAAAATAACCCAAGCCTTGATCAGGTTTCAGTATGCATCTATCACCAGAAGCACTGTCTGCCAATCTTTCCAGAGGCACTGATAGTATAAACAGATGAAGGCTACTTTGTTGGGCTTGGGGCTGGCTGCAGCAGCTGGTTTTGGTTTTAAGACTTCAAAGCTGGTGACAAAGCACTGTGAGTGGACATCTCATCACTAAATTCTGTTGAGAAAAGCAGGGGATTAAATATGCCCTCTCAATGAGTGCTCCTCAGCATTACTCTAGGGTAGTGGTGATTGTGGTTGTGAAGTTACAGTAATTTAATTTAAAGTACTTCGTAGGAGCTAAAAGCAATTTTAAAAAAGCTCTGGTTTTTAAAGAAGCGTAATTGCAAAAACTTGCTCTTCACATCAGCAAGACACGTTGGATTTTATGGTGCAACAGAAAGGGTAGGGTGTTTGTGTGTGTGTTCTTGCAAGCCTCATAACTGTAGTCATTCTGAAAGAAAACATTAAAAGCTTAAAAATAAATAAGTGAATCATTTGGTATTTTGAAAGCTCTGGTCCATATAAAAACTTGCTGAATCTGTTCTGAAGATGTCTAATTAAACACATGTTGTAAATGAAGTTGATCAGACTTTTTTTTGAAGTGGAAAGCCAAAAATATATATATTTAAAAAAAAAGAAACTCTTGATCCAGAGCCATCTCATGCTAGGCCTACCTTGATGTTTTGAATCATTTTGGTCTGAGGAGTAAATTGTTAAATTCAGAACATATATATATCAATGTGAGCAATAAATACATTTTTAATGCAAAGCACATACAAGATCGCTTTGTAAAATGTAAAAACATAGCTGAGGCACTGGAAAAATTCAAGAGCTATAATCTGTTCAGTTGTGGTGTAGTGTCATTTAGTAAAATTGCTTCTTTTTTTTTTTATTTCCTTCCCCCCCTAATATTTTGCTTAGAAATATGACCTCCGTCTGTGTCAGTACTAATTACATTTTCCTGACATGTGAATGAGGAGAAATGTGAATAGCTGGAGCCCCAATAGCACGCCTAGCTCATCCTTTGTTTTTAAAGACCAGGGGGCCTTATAGAAGCCCATCACTTACAGCATCTGTGGGGTAGCTGCTATCAGATTAATGAGTGGCTTAATTCAGTTTCTTAATAAGTATTGAATAGGGATGGTGAATATAATTTTCAAAATTATTTGTGTCCTGTTTAAAAAAAAAAAAAAAAAGACACCACAAAAGAAAGAAAAAAGGCAAGGAATAAATACACTTGGGAGCCTCAGATCTCACTTCCAGCTCTATTTTCAAAGCGTGACCTGGTACTCAGGCATATGAGATCCATTCGTGTCAGGAGCCTTTTGAAAACGGCATCCAGGATGTCCTGTCAGAAGCTGCAGCCTCCTTCCAGGCTTCAAAGAGTGAGCCAAACCTCCCAGAGCCACAGGATGAGTTATCTCCTCCCAAGCAGGGACAGGGGCCACTGGCAGGGCACCCTCTCCGTGGGGAAGGCAGCTCCATCCCCACTGCCTGCCCCATGCTCGCCATCTCCTCCACATGTTGACTAATTGAATATCCAGGGCTGTCAGCCGTGCGCCCTTGGGGAGCACTATATTTGCTTCCAAGGGGGAGGACCAGCCTGTGTCAGACTAGAGGTTGGCTGCAGGTGGGAGGAAAGGCTTTGAGAAGCTGCTCGGGGACCTGAATGGATGTGGGAGGACCTCGCTGGTCCTCCCCACTGCTCTTTTCCTACCCCAGGAGGCAGATTGGAGTTTTACTGAAACTGAAATGTGTAGTCCAGGAAAAACAACCTTTTTTTCTCTCTGTTTAAAGTTAGTTAGAAGTTATTGTAACCAAAATAGGGCAGAAGAGGTTGGGTTGATCTGCATGTCTTCAGCCACTGCTGTGCTGATCCCAGTGGCCAGCTCATGGCCAGTTCCTAGGGGATGGTGTGCTGGGAGTGCTTTTGAGGCATCCACATGTCATTTCAGTGCCCTTTGCTTTCAGAGTGCTTCTCCCTCAAGCATGGGGTTGTTCTGCCATTTTCTCTCCAACACTCTCCCATTTTCTCTGTGCATGCTCCTCACAACAGCAATGCTGGATCGTGAAACAACAGGCGAGATGAATACTGTTTGTCAAGTGAACCTGCCAGGAGATTCCTGTGTTACTGGTTCGTGTGCATGTGCCAGTCCCCTTCTTCAGGCTTGCTTTCATCTTTCAGATCTTGATCTGTCTCTCCTTGCACTTGGCATTGCTATTACTGTGTATAAACAAATCTGCTAGGCTGTCTGCTGGTATGTAACCCTCAGTAAATATTGTACCTGTCAATTAGCAGGCAGCATTTAATGTTTAGAGGTGGTTAAGTTATGCTGCAATATTTTTAGGATGAACCTAAAGGCCTTTTAAAAACATGGGTATTCAAAGCAGCAACGCTGTGTATCTGCCTGGCAGGAAGATCTCTGAGATCTGGAAACCAGATCTGACCTTGGAGAGGACCCAGGCTAGCAGCAGTGGGAGTCAAGGGCAGTGATTTAAGATTAGGCAGTCTCTGAGCTGGAGTAATGATCCATCACATCCTGGGAAGATTGGGGAGCTTAAATACAGATATCACAGTTTACTTATTTTATTCAGTGGCCTGAGACAGGGTGTAGTTTTGCAGGCTGGTAATTACACAGGCACAGATGGAAGAGGAATGTGGGAAGGGGCTGATGGAGTCCACTAAAAATGATAAAGAAAAGGAAACGATGAGGTTTCCTTGCAGTATACTAGTCCTGTGGTTTCAGTGTGTTGACTGGTAGGACAGAATCCCTCAGTTTTGTACTCAGTTTCTCTGTCATGGTGTTTTTGGAAGATCTGCAGACTGCTTCTGTAGCTGTTCAGCCCCTAAGGAGTGCTCAGAGATGGCCAAATACAGCTGGCATGGGCAGGGATCAGAAGTAGGATTGAGGTTTGCAAAGACCAGATTAGGAGTGTGAGGGGCAGGAGTCTGGTTGTCAAAGGGGACTTCAACTGATCCAGGTTTGGCTGGCATGATGAGAGGCTTTCACTGATGAAGCAAGAGGGAGCTTGGACAAAGATGAGTTGCACCAGAACAGCCTGGCCACCTTGGCTTCTTCCAGCCCCAGCGGGATGCTCTGAAAGCCCTAAAAACCCCAGCTGTTAGAAGCAAAACCAAGACACCCCCTGAATGCCCTTGAATCCTCTTGCTTCTTTATAAGTATCCAAATTATTAAGGGTTTGAAATCCAGATCCAAATTTATCAGTGACTTGTGGAAACTGACACTGGACAGAGTGAAAGTGCTTTAATAGTTAATGGAGGTGAGAGGGGCTGGGACTGTGCATTTCAGTATTTCTCCAGTGGCAGAGATACATGGCACAGGAGTTCAGCGTGTCTTGGGTGGTGGTGGCACTGTGAGGCAGGGTTCTGGTGGGATGCCTTTCCAGGACAGAAACAGATCAGCATCTGGTGGCCCTGGAAACTGTGTGATGCCTTTCTAAAGGCAATGTGCCATCTATTAACAAAAGGAGAGAAAGGGGATGGCAAGGAAGTGTTAATGCCTTGCCTTGTAGAGGTTTTTGGGTAGGTCTGGGTTATGGCAGTGCTTCAGGGTCTTGGCTCCGTGCTGTTAACCCCATTACTCTGGTCACAGCCACCGCAGCAGTGTACCTGCCTAGCCAGCTTTGCTCTTACAGCCCAACTGAGCCCAGCTTGCATGGGCCACAACCCCCTCCAGACATGTGAGCTTGTACACAGGTGCACACAGATGCGTGTGTGTGTAGAGAACCAGCCAGAACTTCCTTTTGTACCGCTCCAACTGCGTGGTACATTTTATCAGCAGCTCTCGTCATTCTTCGGGCCCATTATTGCTTTCTTACTGACATGGCTCATCTCGGGTGGGGATGAATGCTTTTGAATTGCATTTTACTTTGCAGTTAGAAAAGGCTGACAGCCTTTCTATAGCAGTTCTTGCCAATTAGTGTTGGTAAATGCCAGCATTACCTTGACTTTTGGTTAGTGGAAAATGTTCCTTATCTTGCCAAGCAGAAGAGGAAGGCTAATAGCATATTACAGGAATCAAAACATGAGGCTTGAGATAATGTAATGGCTTTAAGCATTTCACTATTTTGTTAAAATTGATGGGGAAAAAAATTCTCACCCTTTTGCTGTACCAAAATGAAAAAGTTGCTGTGAACAAGATAGTCCAGTAAAGCTACTGTAGCTAAGTTGCTTTATGTCAATTTTTTTTGGCAACCTAAGCAGTAATTACTGTTTCATCAAAGCTTTTATGGGATTCTTATGATGCATGATTTAGGCATAAATTACACTGGTTTTAGGTGTTAATGTAGATACTTTTAGTCATGTAAAGGCCTTCCTTAGAATCTGATTCAGTTCTTAACATCTTTTTATCTGTTGTGTTTTCTCCCAACTTTCATTAACGTGGATCCTGAGGCTATCTGCTGTCTTGAAGTTTTAATGTGCAGTATGATAAGCTTGTCTTCACTCTTTGTTGCCTGTTTTGGGTCATAAACTCTCTGAGGGACAAGGACTGTCTTTTAATTGTAGCTGTACAGCACTGACAAAACTTGGCCTTGTTTTTGCTTGGGGTTTTAGGAAGTGCTTTGATGTAACTAGCAGTGAAATTATAGTTAATATTTTTCACTGCCAGTTATATTCCACCTTGTCATAAAACAACAATTGTCACAATTTTCTGTGGTTAAGTTGCTTGCTGCCAGATTTTTTCAACTGACTTACGATTCTGCCTGCCTTTGCTGTGATTTAAGTCATAGCTACAGCTGTGGTGCTGTAGATTTTAATTTTGAGTAGCAACCTGTCCTTTTATCTTGTTTTTGCACTGAATTTTCCAAGGGTGCTTGGATGTAGAGATAGTCTGGTAATGGATAACTTACAATGTGTTGGTTTTACTGTGTCACCTTGAAACGAGGTCCTCACTCTTGGGAATGAGCTATCCCCAAAGGCAGCACAGGAATCTTTGAGGTTATGTTTCAGGAGGTCTCAGCCATACTCAGCTGTCACAAGCCATAGGTGAGAGCACCACTGTGGAAGCATTTCCCACCTATGCAGAAAGTGGATGTCTGGGGTTTTTTTTATATTTTGTGTGCTGTGTTAAAGATGCAGCAAACTCACAACGGAAATGCAAATGCCTAGCTTTAGCTGAAATGTAAGTTCACACCATTTTATGTTTTAATCATTAAGTGCGAATAGTTGAAACCAAGTGGACGTGCCTAAAAATAGAGTATGGTGTTTGCTTAGGTGCTGTAACGTTTCAGGTGTTGGAATTATAAAGCTACACACACTTAATTTTTGAGGCAGAGTGCTGAAAGCACTTAGCAAACCCAAAAGATTACTGTTGTGGACACATGTGTAACCAGTCCCCGTGAGAGAGCTCTCTTTAGCTGACACCGGAATGTGGTGACCTCCTCTAGGTTGGGCTTTCATCCTACTGCAGGCTGCAAGGGTGTTTTCTGAGAAACTTCAGACTAGCCAACCAGCCATCCCCAATGGCCCAGTAAGAGCATGAGACTGGGTCAGGTACTCAGTGGAATGCAAACACCTGTAACCCTTAAAAGCCTGAGCTCCTCAGGGGCAATTGCCAGGCAGAAATCCCCCAGGGTCAGAGACAGACAATCCTTTGTCTGATCTCACAGTGAAGATTCAGTTGTTGCCAAGGGTGGAACAGCTCAAAGAGGTGCAATCCAGATGGTGATGGCTCAGGATGACAAATGACTCCAGCAGACTTTTGTAAGGGGTGATGGTATAGTTCAGGTGCTTGCACTGGCTGATAAAATGTTTAAAGCCCTTGCCAAGGAGATGATGTCAACTAGCAGTCTGTCTTGGGAGATGGATCCCTGGGCGACAGTCTTGTTTTAAGTTGTGGAATTTTCATCCACTCTGCTGTGCTGCCTGTTTTGTGTATTTTAATTATGTGTTTGTGTTTGGGGGAGGGTGTGTTTTGCTTCTTACTCTTCCCCAGGCTTCATCCCCTAGGACACTTCTCTTTTCATGGGGAAAGTACTCACATTTCTATGAAAAGATGCCAAGTGTCTGGCGGCTGTTTGTCCAAACCAAGGGGGCAGTGAGATCAGGAACCAACACTTGAAAGCAATCACAGTTGTGTCTGTGCTCCTGGCTCCTAATTTGAGGACATGGAGAGTTCATATCATCACTGCTGTGTGATTCCTGTTAGATTTGGGGATTTCCCCTCTCTTTTAAGTAGTGTAGGAGATACACACTGTGTGGTTTGCATTATCTAGACATAGAAGCCAAAGACTTCAGTGGTTCAGTGTTAAGAAACTTTCATAGGCAGCAAGGATGGACAAAGAACTCCTGTTTCGGAATAATTTATTGATGAAGAAATTGAAGATTTTTTTCCTCCCCTGCTTTTGATTTATCATGGAGTTGTTTAGCTTGCTTGTCCAATAATGAAAACAAAACCCAGGGTAGTAGATGAAAGCAGGAGTCCTGCTGTCAGACCAGCCTTAAAAATAACCTGGCTAAGATCAGACAAAAAATACACTCATTATCCACTAATGAAATAATTGCTTTGTTACGAACTGCAAAAATCAGATTTTGGCATGATTTTCTGGTACTGAGTCATTGACATTAATATCTACGTTGTGAAGAGTGATGGCTTTTGACTGTATCTTGAGACTGACACGTTCGAAATGGTGCAAGGTAATTTCCCATCTACTGATCTGTCTGTCCCACCTGCCTGCTGGGGAATGGGGATAGTGGGAGGAGGCATGATGTGTTCCAAGGTGAGGCAAGGAGCTGGAAGTAGTGCTTTTAATTTATCCCACATCACTGAAGGATGCTGGGCAGTGCTATATGCTGGTGTGGCCATCCCAGTGTTCTCCCTGTTCATGTAGAGAAGGTTGTTGCACTACAGGTCTGAATGTCATGCGTTTCTGTTTGGGGCATTTTGTGCTGGTTTCCAGCTCTTTGTGATCAGCATGCTGGTTGCCAGCTGCTCTGAAGCTTATTGAAGTAAATTTTTATAATGCATGGAACTTGGAACTTTCTCTTCAGTAGCATTTCCAGAGCAGCTTCGTGGCTGGTGAGGAAGATCTCACTGTTTGCTTCTGCTGCTCCAAATGGGAAACCTCGTGAAGTTTGTATGTGGGAGCTGGTCCCTGCAGACAGTAAAAATCCATGTTGACTTGTGGAGGGAGGGAGACATCCCGTGGGCTGCGTTCAGGTCCATGTCATGTCAGTCAGTGTGTACATACAGACCTTGCATGGTTATTGATATTCTTATCAGGGCTTTTGTTTTAAAATTGTTACGTATTTACATCAGGCTCATCTGAATTGCTGCTGTAACAGAAAGTGCTTTTTCGTAGACAACTATTTCACATTTTCCATTTAACTACTTATGGCATTTCTGTTTTCCATTTGTTTACACCTTGCTCCTGCCAAGCTTGTCTTTTATTAAAGATTTCAAAGCCTTTTTTTTTTCTTTTGTATACACAGATTTGCAGTTTCTTGAACACAGCACAGTCAAAATAAGTCAAACCCCTTTAAAATCCCTTGCAATTAGCTAGTGAAGGAGCAGTGGGGGAAAGAATGGCTCCAGTGTCTTTTGCTCATTTATTTATTTATTTTCCTCGACACTCAGAGGAAGAACGTTCATTTTTGTTTTATTAATGATGTGCTTATGAAACGGAGCGTTTGATTGTGTGCGCTCGGAGGAGGCGGAAGGCGAGCTTCCCCACATCGCGCTGGCAGCGCGCTCTCTTTCTGATCTGCAGCACTCTTAGTTTATTCCAGATGTAGGCTTGCTCTCAGCAGAGGCTGCATGATGCACAATGGCTTCACGGTGGAGAAAAATGGTCTGTGGGGACCCACTGGAAGCTGCCAGTTGTAGTCTTTACTCTCACTTGTGGTCTGTTACATAAGATGACCCTTCCCCTCTGGGCCCCCCACTTTGCAGTTAATCCACGTAGAATATTCATACTGTCTTTTAAAACATTTGAATTATTTGTAACCTAGGCACTTTGAAGTTGATCAGATTCAAGTGGGAAAATATGGTCCGTAGGGCTGCCTGCCTGAAAGAGCCAAGTTGAGTCACTAAGAGTGATGTAATTGCAGAGAACAGAAATTAGCCATTTGTCCAGCTGCAGCCTGACTTGACCATTTGTGTTTCTGCTTGCTGTGTGAGGGAAGTCAAAAAATGCAAGTCTGGAAGGGATTTCAAGAGATAGCCCAATCTCATCTCCTTCTCTGAGTCTGACTTTGACAAATGTTGGTTCATTGAGTCCTTGAAATGCTTTGCTGGGAGGAGTCCATGTAGGCAGGGGGGCTGCTGCCTGGGATTACAAGCAAAGTTCGTCGGGTGGATCTGGGTGGAGTTAAGGTTTGTTCAAATCACTAATAAGGAATTTTTGCTTCTTGTTCTTTTGAAACTCTCAAAGCAAGCATGTCTTTCTGAGTGCCCATCCTGGCCAAATCTCAGGTGAACTGCATGATATTTTTTGGATTGTCATATACAAGTTTTCATCCCACGTTATGTCGTGAGTCTGTTCTCAAGTACTGCACACAGTGCTTGTGGCCTGCCTTTGGTTAAGGGATATAGTTTGGTCTCCTAAGGAGTAACCAGGGCTGGATATCATCTGGTCCTTGGCTGCAGTAGGAGCTGGTAGTGCCTCACTCTCCATCCTTCGTGAGGATTTCTGGAGTTAAGACTGGACTGGCATCAGCACACCTGTGCTTTGTGCTTGAAGTGCTTTTGCACCCAGAGCTGTGAGAGCACGTGTGCGGATTTCATGTGTTAGTGGTGAACAAAGCTGGGGGGAAGTTATTCTGAGTTATTTATAAGTGAAGCTGGGAGAATTATTCTGAGAGGATGGGAAAATTCAGACATTAATAGAAATGTGGAACTGACAGCAGCTGAGCAGCAACTGGAATCGTGCAGCCGATCAAAGAACACCGGTCAGCATTTAAACTCGTCCTCTGGGCAGGGATTAAGCAGGCTCCAAGGGCAGTGACATCATACCTGCAAAATGCCAAATCTAACTACACTTGGAGTTTCCTTTGGGTATTGCGAGTCTCTGGAGTGGAGAGAATGCACCAGAATCGTAGCTTTCATTTAAAGACTGAGTGAGCTTGTAGTCTTTTTGTTCATGAAGAACAGCTTGAAAATATGATACTTCAAAATTTTTTCAGGAATAAACACATGCATTATTACTTTTTTTTTCCTTTTCTTATTTTTTAAAGCATTTAGGCTTTGTGTAGTTGAACCTGGGAGTCTCCAGTAACTCAGCAAAACCAGCTTTATGTAAAATTTAAATGCATTTACAAATCCTTGGAATTGGCATAGGGTGTTATTATTAAGGCTTTCCTGTGATGGACTCACATACGATGCACATTCAAAGCAGCAGCATTTTTAGCCGGCTGTGAAGTATCCCATGCTGCTCTGTACAAAAGAAACAGCAGCTTAATGGGGAGGGAAGAGAGGTTCTGCTGGACACCCCCTTTCTCCCGAGGCCCAGAGGAAAGGCTGGCAGTCTGCTCCTCAATACACAGCTTTCAAAATGTTGGAGTGACATCCCTCAGAGGTACGTGTGTATTGGTGGGGGGCATTTGCTTTCAGCGTGTGGTTAAGTGAAGAGCTATGAATGTTTTATGAAGAAAAGGGAAAGAACAGTGAGGGGTTCTGATTTCCAGTCGACGACGCTGGGTTGTTTATTCCCAGTGAAATGCCTGCAGCTGACCAAGGGCTGAAGGGACAGCCTTTTCTTACACAGGAGCTGGTGACAGTGGCATGTGAAAATGAGTGAACAAAATACATGTTTGGGCATGTGCCAGATGGTTTTGTCTGTATTGTGGGTATGTTCTTCTGCCCATATCTGGTATGCATAGTGCTTTACTTTGTGAGTGCTTTTGGTTACTTTGCAAGGGCATTTGATTTTAGTGGGCATTCAAGGGGAATAAGATGGGTGCCTGCACCAAGAGCAGCAGAGTCTTGCCATTTGCTCTTATTAAGTGCTCTGTATATGAATATTTGAGTGGATCAGTTAAGAATAAATTTGTGATTTTTTCTGTAATAAAACGTGTGGTAGTGAGGAGTGCTGAGGAGTGCAAGCCAGGCACTGCACATCACAGGTCTTGGTGTAACTTACATTCCCAAAAGCTTTTGTGAGTCATTAAAGGCAATTTTATGAGTGCATTGTTAAACTTGATTGAAAGGTCTGCTTCCAGACTGAGTTTAACAACGGGATTTCAAAGTGGCATCTTATGAGGAGAATGGATGGTCATCCTTTCAGCTTGGGCTTGGTTGGGGCAGGCAGAGATTGTATTTCTCTGTTGTACTGTCTTCATTTTGTGTGCAAGGTACTTCATAGCAATAAAACTTCTCTGGAGCATTTTCGTGCTGTAGCTCAGTTCTGTTTTTTAGCTAGATAAATATAGTTGACTCTTGCCCCTGCATTTAACACAGTGTCTCATGTGTCTAATTTATTTTAAAGTGTCCTCTGTCCTGACATGTCCTGTTACTCAGCAGGGCTTTTATCAAGGCATTGAAGATCCCAGTTAAACCTGCTGGGATATTGCCCATCTGCAAGGCATTCAAGTTAACAAATTATCCACAGGTGTATGTTTTCAAGCTCAAACTTTTGGGTAACCTCTTAAGGAACCTGGTTTGGTTTTTCTGTTTCTCCTACCTATGGCCTAGGGACTGGGATTCATTAGTATCACAATTGTTGTTAATATTAATGTTAACATTCCCATTAGTAATGTTAGTATTGGTAATTATTAATTTTTCTTGTTATTTTTCACTTTGTTCTTAAGATACAGTTGTAGATGCGGACTTCTTTGTTTCTATATCTGAAAAAGTCATATTTAAAAGTTTCAGGGATCAAGTAGAAAAAAAAAGCACATTTTATTCACTTAATAATCTGATAAACAGCACTGGCCTAAAATCTGCAGGTTGCTGCCACAACCCTTGGGTTTGCCAATATATTTAGCAGTTCTCCTTCTCAGAAACAAACAGCAATTTGGGCATGCTCTTCACAGTTTGCCATGAAATTTTAATCATCTTTGCTACTTGGGCGTTTGAGTACTGCGAGAATGTTACTTGTGTGCATAACACTCCCAGTCAGAAATAGCTGACCCGGTGCCTGGTGACTACAGCACATAGCTTAAAAATTGCCTCAGAATTGTGCATTTTGCTGTCTTGCAAGCTTGAAAACTTCCAAGGGTTTTTCATATTTCTGTAATCCTGGTTCTTCCCCTCTCTGACAGCATCCTGGCAACCACCTTACTTGTCTTGCTTGCTTGTTTTTCTCTTTCCTTTTTTTGCTCTGCTAATACTGTCACACTTGTGTTTCCTTGTGCCCAGTTCTGCCAGTAGGACTCATGGGAGCCAGTTTTGTTTTGCATTTCATATTGCTCTGGATTTTGTAAACTGCTTTTTGGATCAATCTTTATATCAATTAAAAATAACCAAAACCTATAAATGTGTTCTGAACATTGCTTATTACCTTGCTCATACTGAAAATTATTCTCCACAGCGGGTAAATTTGTTATTTACAATCTGTACAACGACTGCCCAGTAAGAATTACTTGATTGGCAGCTGATAATTTGAAGTTGGTGTTTTCTTTCCTATGTCTCAAATCCTGCAAACCCCTCTGGAGAGGGAAGCACTGCTTTGTGATGCCAGTCTGGTGCATGCTGCAACAGCAGCTGCACCACCTGATGTTCAAGGTCCCCCTTGAACCACGTCTTGCTCCTCTTCAGCCCTGCACGGCTCATCCTTGAGTTTTGGCGAAGGGGCTTGAGGCCGCTGGTTGCTTCAGGAAGGATCAGGGCATTGAGAGCAGCTCCTCTGCGTGACTCAGGAAAGCTGCAAACATCCCTGCAAGGAAACTTCTACGTGCTGACCCTGCTCTGTGCTGCCTCCTCCTTTCCTCCTTCGCTTGGACCACAGCTAACATAGCAAAGCTCAGCAAAAGCACCAGTATAGCTTGGGCTATGCAGGTGTGTGGTGATGGGCAGCAAGGTGCTAAATAGCTTCCTCCTGTACCCTCCCGGCCTTCTCTCGGTGTTCCAAATCCAAATTGAAGGACTTTCTGCACATTTTCTCTCAGCGAGAAGGTTGCCGCATATGGAAGATGCACATCCTGAAGGGGACAGACGGGCTGGGAATCCAGATAACGGGAGGCAGAGGGTCGAAGCGGTCCCCTCACAGCATCATCGTCACCCACGTGGAGGAAGGTGGCTCTGCACACAGGTGAGGTGACAGTATTGCCTTCATGGTGGTGGGTGTGATGGAATGTCCATGGCTATTGCTGTTAGCTGGGTTCACGAGAAAAGTGTAGGGGTTTTGCCCTCCCACTGTGTGAGGGTGAGAATATGGCATTTTCAGCTTAAAAATACATTTTTGTGCTTGGTCACTGAAGCTTCTTCTAGAAGGTTTAGTCCAAACTGTAGACAGATTAAACACTTGTGGTGGTGAGGGAAAACCTAGGAGCCTGATGGCTTGTAGGGCTTTCCCCCCTAGTTCCTTTTTGGAAGATGTGCCTTTCCCATGGGATTGGTTGTGCAACCCAGGATGCTCACTGCCTCTGATGGGGTGGAGATGGGGCTTGCTGCTGCTCCCTGACCTAATCCAGTGGGTCACAGAGAGGATTTGTGGGGTCTCAGACCTGCAAAGAGGGTGGAATGCCCCTGCTTATAGCAATGATTTCCTCATTGTGGGAAATTCCATCTCCTCAAATTGGGCACCTTTCTGAGCCTCTCTTTCTAGAAATTAACACTGCACTGATCAATGCAAGCCTAGCTTAGTGAGATCACATGTTGTCCATGCCTGCACATCCCACCACGTGCCCCTGGAGCCTGGCAGTGTGGGAGAACCGCCCTGCAGCTCCATGTTCCCGCTCTGTTTCTGCAGGGATGGCAGGCTGATGGCCGGCGACGAGCTTCTCATGATCAACGGGCAGTCACTGGTGGGGCTCTCCCACCAGGACGCCGTGGCACTCCTTCGCTCGGCCGCTGGCCTGGTGCAGCTGGTGGTCTCTAGCAAGGTACAGATACCTCCTGGGTGGTCTTGCAAATGTACATCCACAAATGTTTGTGCAAGTGCTGCGTAAAAAAGGCATATTTTCCATAGGGAATCACGTGTGCACATTTGCTGCACTAAATTTAAGGCACAGCAAGGGGAAGTAGATCAGTAGCTGCCATAAGTCTATGGCAAATCAGCCCAGTATAGACCAAATTAATGATTTGCTTGTACTGTCACTGTCACTCAGTGTGCAGATGAGTATTTATTCATGCAGACGTTACCTAAGTTTTGGCCAAAACCATTTTCTTAAAATTACATGCTAAGTAAAGCAGGCTGCTCTGAGCGTCTTCTGCTTCCTGCCTGCACAGCCTGTGTACCTCTCATCTCTGTTCTGTCTGTGTGCCTGAGATTTCTTGATGATGATCTCTTGGCTTGAGTTCCTTATTTTGTCCTTGTTAATCGCGTGGAGGGGAGCTCTTAAGATAAAGGAACATGAAATTTCAGGGAAATGAGAGTGGAACTTACTAATCATTTGGACTCTTCGTTCCGCCTTGATCACAGAAGAGGTTGAGGGGATATTACATAACATTTTAGTTCTTTGTTTAAGAAGAAACCTTGCTTACCCCTGTTTGCTCTTCTCCATGGTTCACATCCTGCTGCCCCTAGAACTGGGTTGCCACAGGTGTCTGGTGAGTGGCCAGTTGACTCCCAAAAGCACCTAGGGATCTCAAATTAGGACCTGCCAGCAAGGTGGGGGTCACCAGGGCCTTTGAGGTGGTGACAGGAACATCACAGCCCAAGTGGAGCCTTGTATACCTGCATTTCCAGGGTGTTAGCAAGCCACTAACAGTATTTATACTAACAGTATAAACTGCACAGTATTTATACTAACAGTATAAACTATACAGTATTTATACTAACAGTATACTGTCAGTATTTTTAAATTTTTAATTAGCTTCACCTTCAGAATTCTCTAGCCATCCCAAAGCAGGTTTCTGTGGCTTTAATGTCTCTTAAGCTCTTAAGGCTTCTCCAGACACTGTTTGCACATGTTTTTCAAGAAGAGATTCTATTCCACCGTATTGAAAGTAAAGAGCCTGTGACTTCTCTAACATTTCTGTTAGAAATTGAAGTTCATTGCAGACCTTCTTCATGGTCACAGTCTGGTGTTAACCCCACCAGTGTTTATTCTGGATACACCACACTTTGACCTGAAGTAGGTACATTTTGTGTTTCCTTTAGACAGCTGGGCTCTGCCAAAACACAAGGCAGTAGACTGCATGTGTTTCTCCTTAAAATAAGGTGCTTGTTCATATGGTGACCTCATCAAAATAAGCATCATGCATAAGCTTAGGGCATAAAACTTCACTGTCCTGATCAGGCTGCGAATCCACTTGTCCTGTGCTTTGTGCACTCGGACAGTTTTTGTGTCCCTAGAAGGGGGGACTTGGAAAGGCAAAGCAGTAGGGTATACAGCCTATGCTGTGTTTCTGGCAGCCCCAGAAAAGGTGTAGATAGGTGAAGTGTTCCCCAGCAGCTCCCTCTGGGCATTATTTGTTAGTATAGGAATGCAGCTTTTGGCCCGGTGAGTGCTCAGTAACACAGAATTTGTTCTAAAAGCAATGAGTCTGTCTGGCCACTGCTTTTGGCTGAGGTACGTGTTTGCCTGCCAGAAAAGATGGCAAAGACTGGAAGCAGATGCTGGAGCATCAGGACTGAGTTGGTAGAGGATTGGTGGGTCAGCTTGTGTTGTATTCTCCTAAGTAGGGTTGTCGGTGTATTATTCTTATGTGTGTAGGTAGATAAACATGTGAGCATGAACATCCACAGGGAGGGAACAGGAGCACAGGGTGTGATTTGGGATGCAGTGGAATGAGTAATGAGGTCTGTCAACTCTCAGTCCACTCGCAGTGACGTTTACTAAACTCAAAGTGGGGAGGAACTGGCTGCTGGAGAAGCATTTATTTTAAATTCTCCTTTATGAAATCTAAATGTTTTAAATGTGTATTTGCCTATATTTCCTGTATATACACTTTAAAGCCTGCTTTTTTTAATCAGACCATTAAAAATTTGAGGACATGGAAGTGTGTAACAGGGGGATGATTACCAGGGAGCTCACACTGGGCAGATGAGATGGAGCAGTTTTACTGTGACACTGCTGTTTTTCTGCGTGTGATGTAATATATTTTTTGTCTCTCGGGTAGGAATCTTCTGAAGGGGATCTTCTGAAGTATCCTTCTGCCAGTTTGCCAGACTTGCTTAGCACTTGCTCAGTCCAAGACTCTGTCTCTTGCACTGACAATAAGGAAAACGAAGAGCCAGAAGAAGAAGATATGAAAGGAGTGAATGTGTCCCCTGAAAAACTGGTTGCTGTAAGTGTGGTTTTGGTGTGACATTTACTATCACACACACACACACTCTCTCTCTCTCTCTCTCTCTCGATGCCCATTTCCATCTGTCACATTCTTCTATAGCCTGGCATGGAGCAGGTCCTTGGAACAAGGCAATCCATCCCACGCAGCCCTTCTCTGCACGGGAAGAGGGTGAGAAGCTGGACTGGGGATGGCATTTACCACAGCCCCTGCCATCTCTGCACTGCAGCAAGGCAGCAGCACACAGAGCAGGAGCTCTCAAGGCCTCCAGCCTATGTTGCAATCATGGTTTTATTTTTCTCTTCAATTGTTTTCCACTCATTTCCACTGCTTTTGTTGGATCTGATGCAAAGTCTCTCGCGGTGCTTACGCAGTTACACGATCTTCTTTCCCTTCCTTTTGCAACAAAACTTCTTTAACAGTTTATGATCCAAGTCTTGAAGTTTGTGTTTGCTCTGTTGAAGCCAACAGACACTTTGGAGCAGGGATAGGAATTGCTGGCTGTGAACCATAGTTGAAGTTCCGCTGAGTAAATGCTGCCGGTTGATAATCTCGCTTGCATTCCCTTCAGGGCTGCATTAAGAAGAGATTAAGTGGGTTATTGCTATATATTTGTAATGTAGCAGCTCTATGAAACTTCATAGGTCTTCTGGGCCTCTCTTGTATTGTACAGACAAAAAATAAAATTATGTTTCTAATCTAAAGAGCTTGAGGACTTGTTTTCCAGCAAGGGAAGGCAGGTGGATTCACTTGAAGCTTTTATCTGTTTCTTCTTTTTCCTTCTTGTCTTCCCCTTCCCCTCTCGTCTGTGACAGTTAAAATAAATCAGTTAAGCCTCTGGGTGGCTCAGATATGATACTGGTTTGGTGATTTGTTTTGGTTTTATATCCTTGCACCTGAACAAAAAAGCTGCTACCCAGGATGAGTCTCATGCTGTAGTCCAGCTGGTGCTGGTGTTCACTTCCTACCTGCCTCTCATCTCTGACTTACTTTGAGTCAATGTTTATAACAATTCTCACTCTCACACATTTCAGTACTCTGACAAATGTTGTTATTTCTTCACTGTCTTCTGTGTGCCAGAGTACCTTTTTGGAGGGAGGAGGAGAAAAACAAATAAATGGGGGATGCTTAGCATGCTGATGTTGGTGTAGTGTTTGTGTGCGAACTTGAGTGGGCATTTAAGCATTCTTTTGACTATCAAAATACTTGAAATTCTTCTACATATCGTGCTTCCAGTTCTGGTAATTTCTAATAAGGCTATGGCTCAGCAGCACTTAAATATAAAAATCAATTTTGACAAAATTTAATTATGTGTGGCTTCAGGATTAAACTCCCTGGCATTCCAGTGACTCTTTTGACACACACGAGGAGTTATTTGTCACTTGGTTGGCTCATGTCTTTTCCAGCAAGGCTGTGCCTGGTTGCCAATGATGGCTTTTTATCAAGTGTTTCCTTTCCAGATTAACATAATGCTCAGGGCAGCTCAAGATGGTTGAGATGCATGTGACCATGAGGACACAGCTGCATGAGCCCTCCCAGAGCCCTTTGGCTTGGACTTGAGTTGAGAGCCTGCCCTGATGTGCATCCCAGTGCCACTGCAGCTGGCAGTGATGGTAGCCACTAACTCAGAGCCAGCTGGGTTTGCCTGCCTGTCTGGTACTCTTGCCCCTGATGGCAATAGCTCTGTGCTTTCAGAACACATCATTGAAAGGCTGAGGGGAAATCACAGAAATCTGGGTACAATAAACACTTTAGAAGAGCAGCAGCAACATTTTTGTTTCATTGTCTTTTCTGCTTCTATTAATTTCTTTTGTTGAAAGGATGTAATTAAAGAAATGTAATAAGTTATTGGTGACTCTCAGGACCTCTTCTGTTTTTGCTTGATCTGCAGCTGAAATCACTGCTTTTCTGATCCAAAGCACAGAATGTGTTTGTGTTCCCCTTGCAATTGCTGTGTCAGCCTCAGAGTGCAGACAGGGCTCTCTGCAGCCTGGGGTGGGCAGTCTGTACTGTGTAAACCTCTCAGCTTTACATCCTCATCCATCCTCATCACGTGTGGGCAGCCTGAGCTGAGCTGGGCTGTGCAAATACTGCATACCACCAGCCAGGACAGAGGAAGGTAAATGTACAGAAAAGATAAAATTCGTGTGGCTTTTTTCCACTTGGCAAGACTGGGGTGGGGGGGGATTTTTCATAGCAAAGCTTAAAAGCTGATTTCAAGGCCAGTATGAAATCAAAGCATCACAAGATTTTATTTTTAAATATATATAAATGTATAGCCAAATAGCTTATTGCAAAATCGCTTTGGAAATCACTGTTCTTTGCTGCTCTCACGCTTTTGATGATATTCATGTGTCTTCTCCTTCTCTCACATATATTCCATTATATCTATACTGTAGATAAGGGATGACAGCATGACTGAGGATTAAAGCAGGAACTAAGCTGAGCTATTTTAAATCAGTGCAAATGTAATTGTATTAGACTTCCAGGATGGGTGGTACTCAAGGTCTGGACCAGGTAACTGAGACTCTGATCTCAGTCTAAGAGTCAGACATCTTAGATTTGAAGCTGATTCTCAACTCAGCCCTGTCCAGGAGTTACCTTTCTTAACCTCTGACAAGAGGTTAATGGATTTTCTTGTTTACTCTGTGGGGCTTTGGAGGGATTTAAAAGGATGCTGTCAGATGCTGTGTGGTTATGTCATAACGAGTAAGTCAGAGTGTTGTATTGTCAGCTGAGGCTTCGCTGTCCCTTTTCTGACCCAGAACAATGTCTGTCTAATTCTTTAAAAAGTCTACAAGATACTACAAAACTTTCAGGAGCTTCTAGGTTTGTCAGAGATGTATTCTGTCATTAACTTCTCTGTGAATATAGTTCACTGCTGAGTATTCAGAACCTTAATTAATAGGTGTGATGGACTTGCTGCTTTAGCGCCTGATTGCCTAAAGGCTGAACCAGGCAGAAAAAACAATCACTTGGAATGAAGCTATGTATTCAAATCTTCATCCTTGTAGCTACTTAGAACTCAGATGAGCCAGGCTTCTGAGGAAACTGATGTAAGTTGTCACTGTTTTGAAATGGGATGCCCCCCCAAGGTACCTTCCAACCTGTCTTACTTTAAAATTCTGTGGGAAAAAAAAAAAAAAAAAGAAAATTAGATTGTCTAGAGGCTGGACACTAAAAAGTTTCCCCATGAGCGATTAGTTTTTTCAACTTTTTAAAGTTCTGCTCCAGCATTTTCAGACAGGGAAATAGAGTCTGAGGTAGTCAGCTTCCACAGGACACAGCAGAAGAGTTTAGTGACACTTGAAAACTGTAGTTTAAGAGATGCATCACTTTAAGTCTTACTTGAAGGTCCACTTGTTAAGTTTCGTTATTAAAAATCACATAATACAATTTTGAGTTCTGCTTTTGCAGTCTCCTTATGTAAAGCCCTGTTTAACATTAAACATGCCTTAAAGTTCTAACTTTATTAAGCCTTGTGCTGCCGGGCAGAAAAAGGATTACATTGATATCCTTAATGTGCCTTTCTTTCAGAAGTAGTTTGGCCAAAATGTTCCTTAACTTCAGACATAAAACACTGGGTCAGAGAGCTGTGTTGTCTTAAAGGTCCCGAGATATTTTAGGGATTTTAAACTCCTCTACCCTAACCCATATTTTGCCATGTGCAGTTGACACTGCTGTTCTAAAATGTCACTATTTATGTCCAAGCATGAAATAGGATAATATGATAGTATTTGCCTTGGATGATTTATTTTTAATTCTAATTCACTTTTACTAGTTTTTCTGTTGCTTGAAATTGAATCTGTCACTGTATTGCTGGCTGGTGAAGCAACCTGGGAAGTGAACTCTAAAGAGAAGGCTCATCTGCCAAGAATTTGCAAAGTGTTCAATGAATTTGGGGCATTTTTGGTCCCTAGGCAGAAGCATGTGCCATTCTTAGTTGCTTCAAAAATTACTTGCCTATGTGTGGTCCAATATCTGATGGTCTGAGTATTTTTTTAAATGTTCAGTTTCAGTGATCAGCTTCATATTAATGGCTTGAAATTCCAACAAGTTAGTAAACACAGCAAGGGAGTGTCTGCCTTGGGAGGTTTGGATCTGCAGTTGCTGGAGGCAGGGATGGAAGGCTGGGGACTCCTTCTCTATACTTAAATCTCATGTTCTTTTCTGGGCATCTGCCAGTCCTGATGCTGGAGGTAGGACCCTGAGCTGAGTCTACTCCATGGAGAATAGAACTGTGCAAAAGAGGAAAGAAAGTCATCCTTATCTCTGCCTTTGGAGGGAGTGCTGGGAAGGGAATTTGCCTCCCTATGCCCAAGCTCACCATGCAGGCAAGCCCTGGGGACACAACCTCTGGCAGCACCGCCGGCTGTGTGACCCTCTGCTGTGGGGTGTCAGGGCCTTAGGGACTCATATTTAATGATTTTGAGATGACCTGAAGTGTGTGATGTGTGCCTTCATGTCAGCGCTGGGCACGTTGTGCGCAGAGACGGCCGTGACCCAGCAAGGTCTTCGCCCTCCTACCAGGAGCAGAAACAGGATGTCTCCTGTTAAAGGTTCCTTGCGTGATCTGGGTTACCTGATCCCTGCCAAAATCCACTTGTGGTTTTCATGCAAGATGTATAACTGAAAGGGGATAAATAAACCTGTTTGGTGAACTTGAAGAATTGCATTTGATTAACTCAGTTCCCTCACTGTTTATATTTTTTTTTTCTGTGCTGTAGGACTAACTAGTTGTTTTCTGCCATGAGCCTTTCTGTCTTACCGGGGAATCCGTACATAATTACCTGTAGCCATGCAAGCATAATAAAGAGGATAACAATGCCATGACTTTAAAAGCAGTCTCGGGGTCAAAAGTTCTTCTGGAAACATTGAGAGAGAATTTCAGAGAAAGCATTAGGATTGAGAAGGAACAGGAAGCATAACTCAACAATTAAATGTGTGCAAAGCGTGGGGAGGGGCCCTCGTTACTTGGAGTGCTGGAGTGTTTGTTCCCATTAGGGCACTGCAGTCTCAACACAGGCTGCAGAAACATGGCTCACTCCTCAAACAGCACTGTATGGCTGGGAGAAAAGAAGATTTTCCTGGCAGAAATTTGCTTAGCAATGAAATGCTTCACTTGGGGGGAGGGGGGTGGAGAGAAGGGAAGAAATTGAAGAGCCTGGTGTGGGGCTTGGTTATGTCCTGGGAAGGGTTCAATAACTCTTTTCCTCTTCATGGTGAGGGCTGGCAATATTTGCAGATCCTGCCATATGCCACATTACCTTAGAAGAGGCAGGCAAGGGCAGTGTCCAGCTGTACTTTGGCATGGCTTGGAGCTGCAGCTCAGCTGTAAATGCTGAACCTGTTGAAAGTCTGGCTGTATTGTACCTTTCTGAGGTACAGCCTTGTCCAGCACATCCATGGGTGCCCATGCAGTGCCCTTCACATATGCTGTGACTGATGAGGCGCTGGGTCCTACAGTGACTCCAGAAGCAAGTGTTTAGAGTAAATACAGTTAGGAATTTGGGCATGAGGAAGAGACAAAATGCTTGGAGACTCAATCTTGTTCACACAGTGTGTGTTGTTTCTAGAAGCCCTGTCACATTAAAATAAGCAATTGCAGTTGGACTTGTTGAGGGGGGGGTTGCTTAGCGATGGGCTGATTGTGGTGGTGTGACACTGGTCAGGGCTGGGGGAAGGTGTTAGCACACATCACATGAGCTGGGGGAGGAGGAAGAGTGCTGAAAGACCCCCCAGGGGTGCAGTGTCACTGAATTACTGTTTTTCACACATTGTACAACTCACCTGTCAAGGAGACATTAACATGAATGCATTCTTCATGTCAGGAGGGAGCTCCTCAGAGCACTCACATCATTCCCTGTGCCTGGCTCCCAGCCCTTCTGGGCCTTTTCCTACTGCCTGCATCTTAAAGGCAAGACTGAGAAAACTCTTTCACCAACAGGCTGGTACTTGAAGGGTTCTCTGTAGATGTGATGCAGTCTACAAAATGTGAAATACCTCCTGTTCCTTCAGCTGGTGGAAGATAACCTTTCTGACTTGATCATAAATAACAGTGTAGACAATGCCCAGAGTTACAATTTTTGCTCTTCCCGTGTGATATATTTGAAAGCCAAGTCAGCAGAGTAATAGAAACACAAGTTTATCTACGGTACAGGTTTTGCATGGTCTTTGTTTTTGTGAATGAGTGCTTTTCCCATAAAGCATCAGATACAGTACAGCCTGTCTCTCCTTTGGCTGTTTGGATAACTGCCCAGTTTTGAAGGAGATGAACTGCCTTTAACAAGCTAAAAATAACACCCTCATGGCACTGGAACAAGAGAAATGCTGTCGCAGCCATGCGGTTTCCATACATTAGCAGAAGGATGATACAGGCTCTAGAATTTTTGAATTTGTGTGAGTGTCTCAGTACCACATCTGCAAATTTTTGAGCCTGTACGTTGTCCAGTCTTGGTTGGAAACAGGTAGAACTCATTTGAGATGTGCTGTGCAGCCTTTATAATGTACAAGGCTTCAGATCCTTGAAGATGCAGGTGTGAAAGACACTTAATTCTTACATATTCCACGTCTTCTTGTGTACTTAGGATGGTATAAAATGGCAATTTGGAGCTGAAATCCAAAGCTCCCATCAGTGGCGTCATGGGAATGCTCTCTGCAGCTGTTGGTTGATGTCGGTATTAAGAAGGTCTTGTTTCATTCTCAGGAGAGCTGTTTATTTTGAGGTGTGATTATTGCATGTTTTGTCCCTTACTGGGAATAAAAAAGGTTGTCATTAGTTAAAAAAAAAAAAAAAGAAAGAAAAAAAGATAGGCAGTTTATTGTTTGTCATGACGTAAAGGCTCTGGATTTGTGCTAAGCCGTGAACTCAGCGCGTATTAAAAAAAATAATGGAGTAGCTGAACCAGCTTTCACAGTGCTTGAGTTCCATGTTTGTCATAGATTCATGGAATCCTGTAGGTCTGGTGTTTACTAAGACTGGTCTTCTGGGATCTCTCTGCAGCACATAGAGACATCTCGTGGGCAGTGACTAAACTGCATGGGAAGCATGTGTCCTGCTTTTTTGATGTTGGGGGGAAAAAAGGATAAAAAAGAGAACAGCAGGGATCTGTTTGTGTGCGTTTGATTTTCTTTAGCTCAAAAGCTGTTTCTAGAGAAACTCATAATATACTGCAGAAGAAGAGTAATCTGCTCCAAAAAGGATTGGGAACTGTTTAGCTGGGAGCATCTTACTGTTTCCAAGGCATGTGTTGTCTGCGATATGTGTTTCTTGGAAAACTTGGCTGCGTTAGCCATTTCCTGCATTTCTTCCTATTTAAAAGGATATTTTTTACAATATTTTTTTCTCTTCAAAACATTATTAATAATTTTAGTGACTCTTTGGAAGTCTGGAAAAGGGAGTCTTCTTTGCTTAGTTGCAGCTCTGACCACTGAGTCAATAGAGCAAGCACAGCTGGGATCCTGCTACATGAAGAACCTGCCAGCATCCTCTGAACAGTGGTCAACACATTGTGGCTCCGGTATCAAACACATTCAAGAGGGTTTTGGAGAGTCTTGTAAAAAATAAATAGAACATTATGGAAGATGAGAGTAGCTCAGCTCTGCCATAGTGCATTTCCAGTGTGTTTTGGGAGTGTTCATGGGCAGATAATGCTGCTGTCCTTGTGCTGGTGAACGCCAGGTTTTGTTTCTTGTGCAGGTTTGTGTGTGACTACTCTGTAGATTTTGAAAAGAGACGCAAAAATAACTGTGCCTCCTGAAGCGAATGGTAATTCCCTGTCTAGCAACTACTGCATTATACTGAAGGCTTAGGGTCTCTTTTGAGTGCAGCCATTTGGTACAGCAGCAGACTAGACATTCTTAGAGACCATTTTAAAAGCTTTTGTTTTGTTTATTTGGCATTTCCACCTATTCAGAAAGCTGGGCAGCTCCAATTCTTGACTGTTTATCAGATTTCCTGATCTCTTGCTGCACATGAACCAAGAGTTTTCCGACACTTTCTTTAAAATTAAATAAAGGAGGCCTTGGGTTCCCATCCCCTTTGGTTGGGTGGGAGGAAGTATGGGCTGCCCCAATGGTACCAGCACATGGAATTCCCAGGCAAGCCTCTGGGGAGGGTGACGGATGCTTTGTTTCATCAGTGCTGCTACACACAGCCTGAATTTGAGCCTTTCTGAAGCCTTCCTGGTGAATGTGCAGAACTGCTGTCTGCCCTGTCAGGCTTGCACCAGCTTTTTTGAAACCAGGTTCCTGGTTTTTTCTGAGGTGCCAGTTTAAGGCACTGAATTAGTGCTGATGTGGAGGTGATACTCCTTCTCTTTTCCTCCATCCCTGGCTCCAAGTGGTTCTCTGCCTTTGTGTCTTGACGGAGGGGAGCAGCAATGTAGTGCCCTTTGGAGAGGGGAGTCCTCTAGCTTTCACCAAAAATTGCTAAGTCTGGATTCAATTTGGATTTCTTGTGAGCCCCATGGTTCAGTTGAGGGAGTTCTCTGGGCCTTGGGATGTGCTGTGTTTTGGAAAAATGCCCCTGGTTGCTGCAGCCCCTGATGCAGTATTTCCCAGCTCATCAGCCTCCTTCTAGGATCTGTGAAGCTTTGTGCATGCCCTAAAACAGAGCAGTAAGGCGTAGAAAACTCTGTGCTGTCCAAGACTGGAAAATCCATGTCCTCTGCATCACTTGCAATGTTAATTCTTGTAAATTACAGTGCTGCAGTTTGTAATTTGTCTGTGAGATGGATTCAATTAAAGTGAAAAAGAGCTAATTTAAAAGTGAAGGTATTTTACTTTTTGTGCGAGGCAAAGGGGCATGTGGAGTTCCCTGCCTAGCAGATACATTTAAGGTTTAAAGCATGCTGTGCCCCATAAAGCAATAAGTAATTGCACAAATAACTGAAACAGCTAGAATTATACCAGATCTTGGAAAAAAATCTTGAAAATTTTTTGAAAGGTTAAAGACATAAAGGCATCAGCTAGTCTCAAGGGACTAGGAACAAAGACTCTGTGCAGGGAGCAGGTGAAGGCTTGCATTGGGTTCTGGGCACTGCTTTGAAGGGCTGTGCTGGCTCCTCGTAGAGGCCTGTTGGGTTCCTCCTGATGGCTGCCCCAGATGGTGGTGTTGGGGCAATTCATGGTTAAATGTTTAGGGTGGTGCTGCTTAAGGAAAAATGGTCATGGCTAGAGACCAGGACAGAGTGCTGATGGGACCAGAGAAGATAGGGAATTTTCCCATGGAGCTTGGGCTGGGTGCAGCTGTTCCTCTTTCACATGGCTGTTCTGGGGAAGGGTGGTGGTCTTGCTGGTGGACTTGCTTTGCCAGTGCAGGTAGGGCAGAATTTGGCATGCTGCAGACTTCTCATCCTGGTTCTTGCTGCTTCATTCCCAAACCACCAGGATAAACTAGTCTGCATGCTGCTAGCATTCCTCCTCAGCAGAGCCAGCCAGGCTGTGCCGTGGGGAGTTGGGTGGGCTCGCTGATGGGAAAGGCAGCAGCTGAGGACCTCTGCAAGGGTAGCAGAAAAGCAGTTTGCGTATTAAATTGTGTCAACCTCTGTGTGCTGTCTTGTTCTTGTAGATCGGCAGAGATTGCCAAGCTGTTTGTGGTTAAACAATGCAGACTGTCATAATCCTGCTCCTCATCTCGCCTAATTAAGAGCCTGGTCACGCTGGAGCTTTGCCCAGGCGAGGACTCCGAGGGCAGTTGTTCATTCTGGTGCAGTGCCAGGACCGCGTGTCCCTGATAGCGCCGTTTCCTTTGAAATCAATTGAGATGTCACCGTCACTTGATCCCAGAGCTACTTAATGAACTGGCAAAATGGGCTCTATTTTTAGATCTCCCTTCAAACTACTGTGCGTGTTAAAGCTCCCCTTGTCCTTAATGCTGGGACGGCATTGGGCAGGATTTATTGGTTTAGTTTAATAAGAGACCTACAGGACTGAAATAATAAGCTTCATTTCCTTGAAAGTGAGGAAAATTGAAGTGGCATGGTTAAATCTGGGCAGCCACCTCGAGACAGTAAAGCGATATGTTCACAGCCAGAAGGATAAGGTGGAGCTGGGTTTTTCTTCTTGTCTAAGTTACAAGGGAGCCAAAGATTACAGACACACGCCTTTGGGGAGTTCTTGCAGGCTTTGTAGATCAGATTTCTAAGCGTTTTCTGAATAGGATAAAACTCCTGGTAGTTTATTAGGCAAGCTCAACAACTTAAAGAATATCTACTTCATTGCAAATGCTAGTGTGTCTTCCCCTATGTGTTTATAATTAGCATCAGAAAAATACTTCTGCTAAAATAAAAAAAACCTCACAGACATAGATAATTTAAATGTTTTTACTTCCTAATTGTAGTCTGAAGCCTAGTTGGATAAAATATAATTTCAAGAAGCTGCTGAGAATGTCTCGAGGCTTTCCCTAGCATTGGTGTTTGCACACATGTGACCTTCTGTGGATCACATGTGGGGTTTGGGTTTTTGATGTCTGTAGGCTCACAGGCTCCGGGATTGCCATGAGGGGAAGGTAGTGTGGGGTGCACAGTTTTAATACAAGTGGCAATGTGTGTCCTGTTTTTCTTCCCACCCCAGTAGATGAAAATGTATGGAGTTGCAGAATGCATTGGTACTTCTCTCCTGTGGCACAGTCAAAATAAAAATCAGCAAAAACCCCAACGTACCAGCAACAAACCAGACTCAAATTCGTGTAGTAGAGGCACAAGATGTACTGAACAGGTCACCCTTGAGCGTGGGCTCAGGGTGGAAACTGGCCCTGGCAGAGGTGATAGCAGCATCTCTTTGTACACTGCTACAACCTAGGTAATTTTTTCGCCCGTCCTCTGAGCTGGAGGAAGCAGTCCAGCTTTGGGCTGGGAGCTGTGTGGTCTTATCAAGTATAACTGCCCGTGTTAAAACAAACAGCTCTACAGCTCTAGACTTGAGCTGCATTGTGCTCAGCTCCAGAAAAGTCAGATTGGACCCATCCCTGTCTGTTCAGGTAGTTAAACAGCACACCAGCAAAACTGTCTGCTTTAGGGAGACATTCCTCTTGTTTTCCTTCATCTCTGTGCTTCACATATTTCCCCACCACGGAGCTGGCACTGGCCCTTGGCACCAGTTGGTTTGTACATCTGTAAAGCCACCAGCTACATGATTTTTGTGTCTGTGCAAATGATTTCTACCCTTCTACAGGGGAGGCATCCTCACTTCATAGAGTGTTCTCACTTGTATGTAAATTTCAATGTATTTTTGTGAGATCCGGGAGGTTCTGTCTTATTTCCACATGCTTCTGCTGTCTTCTGGGTATCCCAGAAGTCTCTTGGAAGGAGAGCTTGTGATGGTTTGGGTCTCTTGGGTGGGTTTCTGAATCTGATGTCTTACGTATTTTCTGGAATGAATCCTTCATTAGGATGACCAGATCATAAGTGCTGGGTTTGTTCAGACTGATGATGAATCAGATGGTTTTTAGTTTACATGGATCTGTGAGCTGCAGAGTATTTGATGCTATAAGTGGACTTTGAAGTAGTTGCTACAATGCCTTGAAAAATCAAAAACTACTAGCTAGGTTGTACAAACTATGTGTAAATTAAGTGTAGCTGTTCATGTTGAAGGGGAAGGAATAAAAAGTAGTTTCCATTCCATCTTCCTGTTTTCTGCCAGTTTTATGCTTTCCTGAAGTTTCTACTGTTCAAACTGAAATCATGAAGTCTAGACTTTGCACAAAAGATAAACTTTGACTTTGTTGGCTTGGGTATAGAGGGACTGGGGGATGGGAGGCTGGCTGTGGGAAAGACTGACGTTTTTAAGATTGAATAGCAGAAGCAGAAATTATTTTTACAGGAAAGCATTTGGTTACTTGGGTGGGGTTTTTTTAAAACTGACTTCCAGCAGTTCACCAGCACCTTCCAAAATGCACAGGCTGGCAGAGCCTGCCTGTGGGCAGTTCTGCTCCTCCTGACCACAGGATAGCAGGAGGCAGAGAACATGTGGCCGTGCTGCTTACCTTGTTACTTGGCGTCCGGACAAACACCGTTGGTAAACAGACTTCTCCTGTCCTGGTGCATTTACTCAGGGTGGTGGGGTTGTGATTCCACCTGTAAACTTAAACTGCACATTTCCAGGCTTTTTAAGTGCTTAGCTGTCATAACTTTCTGTAAAAAAAGCTTTTCATGATCAAGCTTTGCATTGGGGCTCAGCAGATGCTAACAATAAAATAATGCTTTTTAAAAGTGGTTTTCTCTGTAAAGATGTGATCTCTGTGGAAGCCTGCAACGCAGCACAAATGCAAATAAAAGCTAGAATTTTGTTCAAATACATGCAAAAGTACCTGAGTGAGGTGCCACAAGTGCTGGATGCATTCTGGGGGCATTAGTGTGGTGTCTTGCAGAGGATGCAGTGTCCAAAGGCGTTGCTAAAAATTGCAGCAAATGTATGATGATATGCAATGGAATTTTCTGTTCCGTAATGAAAATCAGAAAAATGTCATCAACATCTCTAGTTTACAAGTAATTACTATTTTTTAATTTCTTTTAGGTGATGGAAACTGAGAAGTCTCAAGATCCAGCATGTGCGGAAGTGTCCAAAGGAAACAATCAGAGTTCAGCTCTGGCAAGTGGCATACTGAAATACAGAAGTCGATCCCAAGGTAAAGCTGGGCTGATAGAAAATATTAATTGTACATTTTTAATGTTGTGTATTTTATTTTAACTCTCTGAAAGTGAGATGGCATTCCTTTGAAATCATATTAGTTTATTTGGAAGGAAAATCCCATCTATAAGATAATTGCATTCAGCCTCCTGCACTGAGCTGTTGAAGGAACAGAAACATTATGCAAAGCTTAGAAGACTATTTCTTTTTTGTTTCTTTCTTTTTCTTCTTTTTTTTTCTTTTGTTTTGACTATTTGCATTGTCTGTATATTTCAGATTGCTCTGATCAAAATGCCCATTATGGTGACTAATTCCCAAATTTTCTGTTGCTTTGTCCCCAAGTCTTAACAGTAACTTGTGTGCTGAGCTTGATCATGTTCTCAACCCTAATGCTTCCTGAGGCTCCCTCCCTCCTGTGTTCACCCTAATTTCCAATTACTAGGGTATTTTTAGCATCCTCCAGGGAGCTCCTTTGCCTGTAGCCCCTGAGGCTGTGGGTTGGTGGCTCACTGGGGATCCAGACCCTGTTCCCATGAGTGCTGATGCCCCTGAGCTTTGGGTGAGCCTGGAGCATCCGCCAGCCTCGATGGCAGCATGAGAAGGGAAGATTCATTCAGAGATGGGCAGAAAATACAGAATTACAGCTGTTCTCCTAGAAGAAGAGAGGGAGAAATGATGGGGAAGTGTTAGTTGTAGGTGCCAGGGAATGAAGGAATGCCAGGATGCTGGTCCTGCCAAGATTGCTATCCTGTCTGTGTGCAGCAGCAGCAGCAGCCTGTGCTCTGGGGGAAGGGGAGTTGAAATGCAGAGGTAATTTCAGATCCCAAAGCGGGGAGCAGGTTTAAATTGCACTCTGGGCAGTGGATACAAATTCTGCCTATGGATGCATCAGCAGAATTGCTTTCATGCTGAGTGAAAAAAAAGCAGCTGCCCCAGCTCTGTGCTCCATCTCTCCCTGGCACTAAGAGCGATGCTTGCACAGCCTCCAGGCAAGGAAAAGGTGGCAGAAAATGTGTTTGGGGCTCTCCTGAGCAAATTTTCAGTGCATCTACCTCAGCCCATGATGCCCTGTTCCTGGAGTACAGACAGGGAAGTGAGGATGAAAGGAAATCAGAGCTGTTGCTCTCTGTAATAGCTCCAGCATAACGCTGGTTTAAAGTAATCTTAAATCCTTGCCATGAAATCCAGCTTGTGCAAATTTGGCTTGTGTCTTGGGTTTTCATCTGTAAAATAGGGGTTAATAGCCCTTCCCTGTGTGGTGGGAAAATGACAAGGATAAATGTGCGGGAACTGCTGTGGTTGGGGATTCTGCAGGGACCTTGGAGAAAATGAGAACTGGAGGAGCCCTGGTGCGAGGAGTGGGGATACTCTGTGGCTAATTACAGGATGTCCTTCAAGACAAATAATTCTGTTTATTACATGAACTCTGCACTCTTCTCTTTAAGACAACTAGGATTGTTGCCAAAAGGAAAGAAAATAGCATTTTTTTGGCACATTTTTACTTCTTCCATTCCAGAAAAAATTCCCTCGAAGTGACATGACACCTCCAGAAATGAATACTGCTGCAGTATCAGGTCTTTTAATTTTAAATACATGAAGCTTGAGAGCTTAGTGCACTGGCAAGTGCCATTGGGTGTGAACAGATGAATTTCTTTCCTGTCCCTGAGCTACTGACTCAATTATCTTGTGCTTTTCCTTAATACAATGAGTTCAGTATCACGGAAGGATTGCAGGAAACCTATGACAGCAGGAAAAGTTCCTGGTTGGGTGTGATCAAAACTGGTTTCTAACTGCCTGGTAGGGAACTGCATAGCATTGTTTTAAGGCACTTTAGGTTGGGTTTTTCAGAAGGTGGTTATTGCCTGCTGGTGAGAAAGGCTAAAGCAGATCTCAGATGTTTGCAGGATGTGTTTCCATGGTTTTTCTTAGGTGCTGGATCCCGCTTGGAGTCTGTGGGAGAAGACGATGAGCTGACAGTGGAAAATGGTGAATCAAATTACGAAATAGCGGTGAAATATTCCCGGGGTGGAAGGAAGCACTCTCTGCCCCAGCAGCTGGAGTCAGCAGGAGCCAGACAGGTGAGTGGGAAGGCAGAGCTGGCTGTGGGAACCTCACTGTGCTCCTATGGCATCTGCCTGGACACCCGGAGAAGTGGGCGAGGGTCATGAAACGGGAACACGTAGGTTTGTCATGGGACTGGAACCAGGCCTGGACACCAAAATGGGATGTGTTGGCCACCTGTGGAGAACTTCTTTCAGCATTGTGATGGAGAATACTGCTTGCTTGTGGCCACAAGGTCCTAAGGCTGTTCATCTTAAAAGTTGCAGTTCTAGAGATCTGAAGATTTGACAAAAAACCCCCAAAACCTAATGCTCTTTATTTTAATTATTTTTAAATGTAGGCCTTTCCCTTCTTTTTTTCTTTTTCCATTTTTTTTAGCAGGCAAAGACCTGAGTATATCATGATACCTTTAATCCTTTTAATTTAAATTGTGGCTGATACAGTTCAAAATGATTCTACTGTGCAAAATGTGGGAAAATTACTGTGGCAAGATTCACTTTGATTGTAGTGAGCTGGGGTTTCATCCCTTGAACATTTCTCTGAATATATCTCTAAGATACTGCATCCCTCTTCCCCGACACATGCAATTTTCCCAGTATGACATCCCCAGTATCTGTGCTAAGCAATCAGTGCAATTATCCTTGTTTGTTGATGTTAGGACTACCATATCATAAAGAAATCCACCCGCTCCTTCAGTGCTGCCCAAGTGGAATCTCCATGGAGACTGACCCAGCCGTCCATCATTTCCAACATCGTCCTGATGAAAGGGCAAGGCAAGGTGAGGATTTCTCTATGTTTCTCACTTGTAGCAAAGCTGGCATTTAAGAGGTGTCTGCTGTACTTCCAGCTGCCCTCAAGCTAGCCGGTAATAATGCTAATGATAAACAAATCCCATTTCCAGACATAAATGCCAGAGTTACACCTGCAAAACACAGGGAACGTGATGTTCGTGTCACACACTTGACACAGGGTGGCTTTCATTTTGGTTTGGTGCCTCTTGCCATTACTGAGTTATCAAATATTAATAAAGGATCTCTAAATATGTATGTTTATGCAAAGTCGGTGCAGCTACAGAACAGTACCCGTTCACATGTATATTTATGGACAAGCATATTTTCCATCTGTGAAATCGGAATACAATTTTTTTAAAAATTAAATTACTGCAAATTAAGTTTTAAACCTGAAGACTGGTTACTGACTGATTGCTTCTCTGAGACCACTGATTCCATAAGTCAATAAGTCCTCTTCTCTCTCCCACTGATGTGTTTACACACTTGCTAGATACCAGCTCGCTGAATGCTAAGGAAAAACAGATAAGCATTAACCTAGGTGTATATTGTTTTCCCTAATCAAATCCACACTAGTATTGAAGCTGTCATTTAAATATGCTAAAAATATGCATGTCCTTTTGTGAAATACTCTTTAAAGACATCAGATGAATTTGTTTTAGACTAAGAAGACTTGTTTTGACTTTCAAGTTCAAATGCAAAATTAATTCCTTATTGTGGTTTATATTTAGCAAAGAGTTAGAAATAGTGACTTCTCTTGGTAGACTAACTCACAGTTGCTTTAACTTTCCTTGGTTTAGGAGCTGTGGGTCTTTCACGACAAGTAAATATTTTTTCATATACTTATTTTTTGACCCTGTTTTTCTCATAGAATTAGATTATTTCTCCCCCTGGGATAAGCCACCCTCTCCTGCCTTTCTGCACTTAGCTCCAAGGTCTTAGGAAGCAGCAGGGAGAATGCAGACTCCAGTGATCATGAACCACCTAAAGCAGCTGCCATTTGTGTGCCTTCCACCTACCTCTTAGATGATCTCCTCTGTTAGGGATTGCACCTTGTACAATTTGTGGGATAGCTCTCACTTTATTATCCCTGTGCAGACCTGGGACTTGAAGTATTTTTCCACAGAGTCGCAGTGTTCATGGCTGGGAGCCAAGTGTTTGCATTTAGTTCTTCATCTGTAGGTAAATCTGCAAGGGGTGGTTTCCTGCTGTGGAGTGGCAGTGCTTGTCTGGGAAGGTGGGCTAGTGTAGGAACTGCTGTACTTTGCAGAGACATATTTCTCCCAGCCCACCCATGGAGCCATGGGGAGAACTCCTGTGTCCAGGCATGGGAGTGCCAGGAGCCTCCTGCTTTCTGTAGGATGATCTGCAGTTGATAATTGCACTGGGTTGAACAGTTAGTGGAGGTATTTTGTGCTGCACAAGGGACCTAAGCTGCTTCCTTTCCAGAAATCAGTAATGTCTTATCAAATTACTAGAAGCTTGTAACTGTGGTGGCCTGCTCTGTATTCACATAGTGAAACAAAAGATCTGATTGTCATATTGGACTGTAAACACAGTGCTTGCCCTGGTAGCATCCCCCAGCTGGAGCACACTGCCCAAGGCAATAATAATGTCCATGGCTTCAGATCACTAAAGCACAACAGTTCTCCACATCCCTTGTCCACCTGGTCAGTGACTTTTCTCTTTGTTCTGTAAAATGCATGTACAGCAGTAACAGGAGGGGAAATGTGGGAAAGGGTTGTGGATCAAGGAAGTGATTTGTCTGGGAAATAACTCAGTAGAAGGGGGAGAGGTTCATTCTGCTATGTGCATCAGTTCTCTGATCAGCTTTGCAAGATGGTCCCACAGCCACCTGGGGTAGTGCAGGGGTAAGAGCTAATGGATGGAGCCCTGGGGAATCCATTGATGTAGATTTATTTAAATACAACGTGATATATGTCTCCAGAATAATTAAAAATGTACATGTGAGTGGTAGCCCCCGCATGCCATTCCCCTTTAAGCTACATTCCTGACATTGCAGCACTGACCTTAAGTCTTGTTCTGAAGCTTTTCTCCTTCCTGAGGAAATGTAGGATCTGTGACATAAGAAAAACCTATAGTTAATCCTGGTTATAGATCTCAGGGGTACGAATTCACCGTCCGTTAATTTAAAAGGAATGTGTTGTGTTTTTAAAATGAGAACACCATTGACCCAGTGTTTTGAAAAAACCCAAAATAATCTCAGAAATTTTGCTGTATCAGCTTGGAGTGCCGGCTGTTACTTTTTGGGCTGATGAGTATGTTGATAATAAACTGAAAGTAAATGAGGAAATAGAAGGAGAGAGTAAGGTGGCAGTGCAGTTCATCAGAAGCTTTCAGGTTTTCATCTTTCCCTTGTGTTGTACGTTATTGGCAGTCTTTCTCACACAGGTGATAATAGAGTAAGGTGCCAGCTGTGTGTCTTCTCCTCTCTTTTCTGTAGGGTCTTGGATTCAGCATTGTTGGAGGTCAGGATTCTGCTCGGGGACGCATGGGGATTTTTGTGAAGACTATATTCCCAAATGGAGCAGCAGCTGCTGATGGAAGGCTTAAAGAAGGTATGGTAGAGAGAATCCAACTTCACATAAAGTACTACAGTGGGATATTATTTCAGTCCAGGAGGAAAACTCAAGTACAGCTATATTTAGGCACCTGGCCAGCAGCAAGAGGCTATGGAAAATATAACATACCCTGTTAGTTCATCCTGTGGAAGATCATTCATGGCATATTGCATCACTGATTATATTGCATATTGAAAAGGGGAAACTGCAGCATAGTGGTGATCATCTTGTTTTCCTCTTTCTCTTTCACGAACTTTATTTGCCCAAACAGTAAGCTGCAATTCTTCCATTGGAGAGGGCCAGTGAGAGCATGGAAATACAGATAGTCTACAACATCTGTCTTAAAGATGCTTGTCTGAGAAGGGGTTATATATAGGGGCATGTTTGGGAGTGTCTCTGAGTGCCCTGGTATGATTTTGACAGGACAAGTAAGAGTCTTAACCAGGAAAAAAACGGAAGGATGGGATTGGCAGTAAGCTCACCCTGGTAAGAGCCAGATTTTTTACTGCTGTTCCATCCTTGGTGTCTGAGCTGAATGCATAGCCTGCTCTGCCTGTGCTGCACCCTGGTCTGACTATTGTGTCAGACAGACAGACCCTTAACACACTGTTGAAAATACAAAGTGACCATGAGTGGTGGTTTACAACCCTTCTGCAGGGTTGTATTACTTTGCTTCCATGGTAAGCTGCTCCTGTGTTACTTCTCTCAAGCTGCTCCTGTGTTACTTCTCATATCATCATTCCCCTCTTTATGTCTTATCACACTTGTTTTTGAGGCTGCTTTTGGTGCCAACTCTCACACTTGCTGCCAGAGGGAAGCTCGCATCCCTGCATCAGAGGTTATGCACTTGCCGTGGGAAGCCAATAAGTAGCAGCTGTCCCATAAACCCAGCAATCATTTGCAGGCTATTCATAGCTTCCAAACTCTTCTCTTTTGCTTTACTGAGGCTAGGAAAGGAGAGGAGGGGTAGATTAAGCTGATGGTATTGCCCCATGTAATTTTGCACTGACACGAGTAAAGTTGCAGGAAGTGGATCTGGATCGTGCTGACCCTCCTTTCAATAAAACGAAGGTAGATGGCACAGCTGGGTGTAAGTAGTAAGACCCAGAGCCTGAAAGCTGGTAGAAATCTGACAGAACATGTTCCTTGAGGTGAAAAAGACATTTGCTGTCACAGCGTGTGGGCTACTACATGCTTGTCTGTCTGCAGGCATTTAGTAAGTGAACACATTTGCTTTCTGTACGTGGATGCAAGGTTAGTTTTCTCTGAATAGGCTTTGAAGTGATGTGCTGTAGTGTTTCACTTAGTTCCTCATTTCTCCTGTTAATGCTTACAAAAGAAAGGCAGTTTTATAGTACCTTTGGACTTGGTGTCATAATCATCTATTTTCAGACTTTAGTTAAAATCCATCATGTTTTCAGCTTGTTTGTGCATGTGAGAATGCCAAGTTAAGGATCTCTGCTGAAGAACAGTTTTTACTCTGGTAATTCATCACTGGTAACTCGTAGACACATTAGTACGAGTGAAAATAAATTGAGAACAATAAAATGCTTTTCATTGAATAGTTAACTGGAATCGTTATAGTAGTGGAGCACCTCATGTTCAGGAAAGATGTTTTAAATTTTTATAATCTCTATATTGCTGACTTCATATTTTTGTTTATTTACCAGGAGATGAAATCCTAGAGGTTAATGGAGAGTCTCTACAAGGACTGACCCATCAGGAGGCCATCCAGAGGTTTAAGGTAACGTGGATGTAGTGCTGAACAGCTTCATGCTCCTCTTCACTCCTTGCCACCTCGTACCCTCAGCTTGATACTCTTGAGCTGCCACGAGTTACCATGTGCAGGTTTAGTGACAAGTGTTGGTCACCTCACCGTGGTTCTGTGCTGTCTCTGCAGCAACTCAAGAAGGGTGTGGTGACGCTGACGGTGCGCACGCGGCTGCGCAGCCCCAGCCTCACGCCCTGTGTCACCCCCACCTTGCTGAGCCGCTCCAGCTCCCCCAGCTCCAGCGGCAGCGTGCCCGTCCCCGGCCTCGAGGAGCCCGATGGCTCCTCCTCCAGCCGCAAAGGACCTGGCCCCAAGGACAGGATCGTCATGGATGTGACACTCAATAAAGGTGAGGGTCCATCAAAATGGTCTGGGAGAACAAATCCCTGCTGCTTAGGGGAGTTTTTGGGAATGGGTTGGAGACTCATGTCTGGTGCACCCACCTGTGCCCATTTGACCTTGAACTGCAGGATGAGGGGGAAAAGTACCCTCTAATGCAAAAAACTTCTGAGGAGTTCCCTTTTCTGCATTTTGCTTCTTCAGAGTCGTCAGTGTTTTGTGGGTAGAGCAGTCAGTGTCCATGCTGCTGAAAGAGAGAGGCTGTGAGATACCAGGCAAAATGTAAATCAGCTTCTTGGCAGCCCAAGTAGCCTTGCCCTTTTCTTAAAGGGCATCTCCAGGGGAAGGGAAAGCTGCACAGTGTTGAAAAGTTCCCAGATGACCTCTTTGAACTCCTCCATGAGGGCTGCTCTCATTATTAATAATTGCTCATTATAAATTTAAAGTATATATGTGCCAGACAAATACGCCTATTTTTAAGACATAAAGTATAGTGATTTTAAAGGTTGGATTCAAAATTTTGGGAGAGAATGTAAGATGTCCAGTAATTCCTATTTCAGGGATGTTGTTACCTGAAGGAAAGCAAAGTTGAAAGAGGACAAAGGTGATCATTGAATCGGAGATAATGCCTCACCTTCATTTGTGCTTCTTTGCTGAGGAATGCCATACAGATATTTTAACAAAAGAGAGCAATACAATTGGCAGCATCTTCTGTGCTCGTGTTTTCTGCAGTAATTTTAAGTGACATCTTGATTGGATTGCTGCCCCTACTCCTTTGCACCTTGAACCAGATCAGACCTTGTGTGACATTTCCAGGAGGTTCCCACGGTGCACAGAGTATTTTCTGAGAGTGATGAATCTCAGAAAACAGTCAGGATCAGCTATTTTCAATCCTGATTTCCACTTGTTGCTCTTGGCTTCCTGACTGACTGCACCTAAGGCCAGCCCTCAAACAATAACATGGGTCCTGAGCTCAGATGGGATGTGGGAACACGAACACTTGTGTGTCCTGTGTGATTACAATCTGCCACATTTCTTTGTACTTCTTGTTTTTCACAGAGCCAGGGGTTGGGCTCGGCATTGGTGCCTGCTGTCTCACGCTGGAAAACAGTTCTCCAGGGATATATATTCACAGCCTGGCCCCAGGATCAGTGGCTAAAATGGATGGCAGATTAAGGTTGGTTAAAGCAGAAACTTGCTGGAGTGGTGTTACAATAAAATTGATCAAGACTTCGTTTTCACCAGTTGGTTGATGTAGCAGGGAGGAAATTTATCCTTAGGAGTTCACCAAAAAGAAAATGTATAAGTAAAGACATTCCAAAGTAGTATTAAATACCCAGGAAACATTTTTCTTTGTTCTGGAAACAGCATGAGCATTAAGGTCTGGGTTGTTTGGTTGGGTTTTTTTTAAAATTTTTCTATACAGAAAGTTGAGCCTAATAGCGCCCTTTGAAAAAGGGGAGCAGGAAGAAGTGCAGCCTCATGCTTTTTTTGTGAGAGCTGCAGCCAGAGACCCCAGACTGGGAGGAAATTTGCAGAGCTCTGCTAAAAGCTCAGTCACCTGAAACTCTCCTAAAAAGAGCTGGGTAGGTGTTGCTGCAGCTGCCTATGCCTGTGGCTGCAGCAGTGCTTTTCTGCCCTTACTCTCAGTCTGGCAGGGTTGCTGCAGGCTGACCAGCTCAACTCACTCTGTCATGGAGCTGGGATGCCTTTAGGAAGCAATCATTCCCAGGGCTCCCTTGAGCTTTACATTGGATTAAGTGACAGAAACTTCCTTGCCTTTCCTTTCATGGAGTCTTCATTTTTGAAAAATATTGGAGGAAACCTTGCCACTTTCTGCATTCCTGCATAAATGCTGGTGGGTGGGAGCATGGCTCCGGAGGGGAGGCTGTGCTGAAGACATGCTGGGACTGTGTGATCCACTTTGAGCGTGTGGTACGAGTGCTGGTGCAGAGAGGCTGAGTAAATGCCTTGTTTTCACATGGCTAGAGAGTGCCTTCTGTTTCCTGGCTCACCAGGAAAACTGCGACAGAGAAACCTGATTTCTTGGAATAAGGGAAGAAGATAATTTTATGGTGGCATTGCTGCCAAAACCCTTGAAAGTTCCTATCATATAGAAATGTCTGCAGGAGACAGCATTTAATGGTAACTTGCTTTCTTGCAGGCCCCTTTGGAAAACATTGCAGTGCTGGTTATGTCTGTATGTAACAGCTGTATTGTTTATTAGGTTTATGTGATTGATTACATCCAGGCACACTTCCCAGATTTTTAGCTTGCTTCTTTGAGACGTTGCTTCTGTTGTCCCATCAGCGATTTATGGCTTCATAGGCCAAGACTTACAGGATGGTTTTGATTTTTGGAAAACGTTGTTAATCAGATGTTGGCTTTGCAATGCCAGGGGAGGTTTGAATCCAGCTCCTCTGTGTCTGAGCTCCCCCTCTCAGTCATGTGCCTGTGTAAGTGACTCCATTTGTGTAAGTCTAAAAGGTTGGGCAGAGCAGTGGGATGATTGCACAACTGGTAGGTCACTCTTTACTCTCCTGAGCCTGTACCAGAAGTGCAGGTTACTGAATTGCAATTGTTATTTTGCCTTTGTACTCGTAGTGTAAACGCAATGTCATTGTCACAAATAGCCCAACATAAGCCAGCAGTAGTAGAGTCTTTGAGTGTCCATTCAAAGCAAATGTTTCAGGAGTTATGGAGAATGCTTTAATGATATCCCTAGCTGATGATATTTTCTTTTGAATAGTTCCAGATGTCTGAGCACCATAAGCAAGAGTCAAGAAACAGAGAAAACAAAACTAAACAATCACAGAATCATGGAATGGTTTGGGTTGGAGGAGATGTTAAAGATCATCTTGTTTCAAACCCCCTGCCATGGGCAGGGAACCTTCCACTAGATCAGGTTACTCAAAGCTCCATCCAGCCTGGTCTCAAATGCTTCCAGAGATTCTCTGGGCAACCTGTTCCAGTGCCACACCACCCTAACAGTAAAGAATTTCCTCCTAATACCTCATCTAATCCTGCCCTCTTTCAGTTTAAAGCCATACTCCCTCGTCCTATCACTACATGCCCTTTTAAATCACACAGTGTGTTTTCCTTTCAGGAGAATTTTGTTTTTTCTTTTTCCTTTTTAATGGGTTCTGCATGTTAATTTTTAGCAAATACAGGCTTACCATGCTCAATTTTTTCCTGGAGTAATTTCATATAATCATATCTAAATAATGAATTTCTTATCAGTGTTTCTGTTAAGTAATTCAGTATGGTGTGAAGGAACAGCCTATCTGAACCTCTTCTGTGCTCAATAAGTATCTGAATGCAGACCTGGAACTGAAGCTTGTTTTCACCCTGCTCCTAATGCAGACAGTTTTCTTGGTTGATTTTATAGAGATTTTTGCACTGAAAGTAAGTGCAGAAGGAATCTCTCTCATGAACTCAAGAGGACTTAAACCATTCAAATCGCAGGGAGCAGCAGCAAGACTGGCTTCTTTGAAAGTCACATCTTTTCCAGAACAGTTGTGTCTCCCTTGACCATCAGTTGAAAGTACGAATTCTTTGCATGGATGGTGGTTGTGATTAGGTGACTCTGTGTCTCTGTGCAGCCGGGGTGACCAGATTCTGGAGGCGGATTCTGTGAGCCTGCGTCACGCCGCGTTAAGCGAAGCCTACGCAATCCTCAGTGAGTGTGGGCCAGGCCCGGTCAGCCTAATCATTAGTCGTCATCCTAACCCAAAGGTGAGGAGAAAATGAGTAAGTGTATCTGGGTTGTTTTCATCTGGCACTGTAATTGGACTTGCTGTCGGAAAAGCAGAAAATGAAGAAAATGGCTTTTTCTCTCTATGGCATGTATTGTGCAAGATGTCAGGATTGTAATGATGCTTCCCGGTTTTGTAAGTCATAGCAATGCTGGACTGTCTCTGCTGCTTTTCACTTAGTCACCCACTGATCAAATGCAATTTTCCTGGAATGGCTTGAATGAAGTGTTCCCATCTTTCCTGGTACTTGGATGAAGTAGCAATGCAAATACAGCACAAGACCTCTTCTCCTAGAAGTTATTTTGCAGTTACTTTGTCTTTGAGTAGAATATAATTTAGGGCTAGGAATATAAGTATCAACAGCTTGAATTGATCAACTATAATAAAGTAAAATCTATCCAAAGATCAAAGTTTTCCTTCAGGAATTAAAATGTGAGAATATGGAGTGTACTGCTACTAGATGCATGCAAGGTCAATTTGGAAATAAGGCTGTATTTACCAAGTAAGTGTTCTCAAGCATTTTTAAAAAATTCATGATAAAAGATGAAAGCCTATTAGCCAAGCTACAGGGAATAACAGTTTCTTTTATTTCAATATTTCAAAGAATTTCTTGAGTGTACAAAACCTTCCTGTTTAAACAGGAATGAAGCTGTAAAAATATTTGCATTAGTGGGTCCAGAAAGGTCTGACTTTTGAACGTATAACTACAAATGGAGGCCTTAATAAAGCCGTATCTAGGAGAACTCAGGTTTCTTATTTTGTAATTAATCGTGTATTTTCTGCTAAATCAAATATACGATCAGCAAATGGGGTCTACTTGGCCAGAGTTTGTTATCTTTGCTGGAAAGGCCTTGTGCTGCTAGAAAGAAAGAGGCTGTGATTCTTTAAAGGTAAGCAGGGAGAGGGTAAGAATTGGGCTTATGGCCTAAGATAACAGTATTTCTGGTGAGTCTGTGTGCTGTGCTGAACCAACACAGTGGTTCAATGTGATTGCATTATTAAGGCATACAGACTTTTTGGAGAGTCTGTAAGGAGCATGGAAAAAAGCCACCATGCTGTAGAGCCTGCCCTTTCTCATCTGTCCCTCTTCTTGCTGTGGTGGTGTCTTGAAAGCTGATGAGTGACCTAACCTGGTGTCTGCTGAAAGGATGAACTGAGTTAAGCTAATTGCTTACTATTACTCAGTAACAGAGGGAAACTATTAAGTGGCTCCTATTACAGTTTTCCATAAGTGATATTTAAGATGACAACAATTCTTTTGCCAAGAAATGTATGAAAAGCTAAAAGTTGAGCTGGAGAGACCCTAAAGCATTTTTCCAGTACTGAATCCATAATCCAGGCACTACTGAATCCATAACCTCTCATAGCCAGGTCTCTGGAGGAGTGTCCATGTGGGAACCCGTATTTATTGTTATTTTACTGTCACCGATTTTCTGAAGGCACTGGGGCATCCATAGATAAGCGTGGGTATTTTATTTTATTTTATTTGCTCTTAATAATACCCCGACATGCAGTTAGGAATTAGCTTGTCTCTTTCCATTTTTAACTGCTTGAGCCATAAAGGATGCTAAACATCAAAGTTGGCAGAGTTTGCAGAAGTGTGGATTTTTGGTTAACTTTAAAAAAATACCACAGTGTGCCTAGGATCTGGTTTTAGTCTTGGGACATGTTTCACCAAAAGGTTTTTGTTAAGGCCATGGATCATAGTTTAAGGACTTGGTCCATGTCCTGAAGGAACTCCCTGTGCCCCAAGAGCCCAGGTACTTTAGGTTTGCTGTAAGGTCATGACACAGGCTGGAAGCAGAGATGTGTTCTTACTAAAGTTCCTCTTGTTTTGAACATTTTTATACTTAATTTCTTACTTTATAACACAAAAGGTCCACAGTACATTTTGCTGCTGAATATGTTTGCTTTGGTGTTTTCATGTACTTCCAAAAGAAATACCACAAAATTTTCTTTCTTCTTGTTATTCTGAGTGAATAAGGCATTTATGCTGTGTTTAAACTGCTGAGTTTGCTTTGCAGTCTCTCAAATCTTCATGGTTCAGGAAGACTCAAGTTTGTAGTCTCTATTTATGCTGAATTTTAATTCATTTAAAGCAATATGCATAGAAAGTATTTTTGACAGAATTAATTTGCTTTCTGTTCTTATATATTCTTGAAGACTAGTTGTTCCTGTATAAAATCATATGTTTTCCAGTAAGAAGAATTTAATATATGGCAGTAATTAAGGGCTAAATTAGCAAATCTGGTAAACCAGTATTTATTCTAAAACCAGAGAAACATTATTTACCAACTACTGATTTAGGTTTTCTTTCCAAAAGCAAAGGGAAATGAAAATTAAAAAGACAGCTAATACTATGGGAAGTCTGGTATTCTTCCGGTAGGTTTAGTGTAGAATAGCCTAAGTTTCTGATGCACGCCTGTACAAAGCAGTCTTTGTCTATTTTAAAGTAGTATTTTCTTGACAAATCAATATACAGCTCTTAATTGAGTTAAAACTGGGCTGTAATAGCTTCATTTGATTTTTTTTAACTCTGGGGCTCTTTAATTTGTTTGTATTGTGTGTCACTTGGATGCAGTCTACATGTAGCTGGCAGGCTTCTGTTTTCTGGTTTCAGCAGGAAAGTGGCATCGAGAGAGTCTGAGTCAGGGCACAAGGACTTAGAAGCCCTCAACTAGGTCTTCTTTATTGCATCTTTAAAAATAGTGGCTTATATGAAATGAATCATGTACTTGTGACAAGTGGTAAGGCTCTTGTAATTTCTTGTACCCTGTTTGAGCTTTGTCTTCCACCCTACTTCAGGTTTCAGAGCAGGAGATGGACGAAGCAATCGCACGTACTACACACCGAGAGAGCAAGGATGCCAGCTCCTCTCACGTCACAGGTAGCAACTCTTCTCTTCTCTAGTGCGTGTTCTTTCCCAGATGCAGGAACATTTAAGGGCATGCTCTGAAGTTCCCCAGCATTAATATTTTGAGATCCCTCAAGACAGCAGAACAGTGTAGGGAGTATCATCACTCTGTCCACTGAAGAAATTCTAGCACAAACATCTAGTTCAGATGGATCAGCTCTGCAGCTTATGTAACTTGATTTTTTTCCTTAGGCTGCCATGACCTGAACATAGGGTTGTCTGTGGTATGGCAGCTCTAAACTTCTTTCAAGATAAGGGGAAGCACAGTGTTCCAGTAGGGAAGGAACAGGAGGGACCTACTCCATCTATGTATTCTTGCCCTTAATGGCAAAAAAATCCCACAGAGTATTGTGACCATTTGAAAAAGTCCAGCTGTTGCATACTGGGCTATATGTTTTAACATCATTTTGACCTTTGAAGTCATGTGAAATTATGTGCTCTGGCATCTCTGTAATGTGTTCAAACTCCAGGCTTAGCACTTTCTAAAGTCTGGCAGATGGAAGCAAACTCTTGGCAATGGCAGAGTGACCAGAAAGGTGATGTTCAGACAGAAACGTTAGATTTGTTACAATCCCCTTTATAAGTGTGTCAGCTAAGTCCTACTTTGAAGTTGACCTTGCCAGTGGCTGCTAATTTGTCTTCTGAGGTTGCCCTAGTCAGCAGCATGCTCCCATAGGTGGGGAAGACCATCTCCTGCTCATCTCTTGTTCGTAGCACTGCCCTGGGCCTGGCTGGTGTAACATGTCTCAGTAGTTACATTCCATCTGATTTGAGGGAGAGCTTGTGAAATGTTAAATAAATCTTGTTTTAGGAAAGCAATTCAGATAATAAATAAGAGGGGTTAAAACACAGCCAGCAGCTCAGAAGACGAATGAGAAGCTTGTTTGGTTATATGGACCACAACTTTAATTTTTGGTATCTAACTATCTGTATTTAACAGGAGCTGTACAAAAAAGTCCATCTCCTAGTGTGAAGGCCAAACAAGGAGAGACCTCATCTCCCCTCAGCTGGACTATGAAACGCTTTTTGGAGCCAGCAAGCCGGGTAAAAGGATTAGATGCAATAAAGTCTGGTTCAAATTCAGCTTTTACTGAAGCTCCTACTTGGTCAAGGGGCTCAAAACTAAACCTGTATGCTTCTTCCCTGTCACATGGGCTCTGTAAAAGGCTTTGTTTCTTGTGTCACAAATTTAAATTGTGACAGCAGCAAGCTCCTGTTTGTCTGAGTGACTGTAGCCTTTGGGAGTGATGTGCAGAGAATGGCAGAGAAGGCTCTGGGGTCCTACCTCCTGCCACCTCGGAGGCACCCCTGCTGTGTGGGACACAGAGATGAAGTTTGCAAGAGAGACCTGAGCCTGTGGGCAGAACACTGAGACTAAGTCCCTCTATATAGCCATTGCAGTGGAAAAACTTGGTTTTCCTGGGAAAGTCAAGGAAACCATAGACACTGTGTCTGGAGGTACAAAGCCTTCCCTTCTCTCAGTGTAGAGCATGTATAAAGTGAACTGCAAAAGTGGATAATTTCATCCCTTGTTTCTGTACTGAACCACACCTGCAAAGCAGTGGGATTTCGAATCCTTTTTTACTTCTTGTACTGGGTAAAAATTTGTTGGTATGCAGTGTTTCAGCCATCCAATTTCAACAGTTTGTCTCTCAATCTACTGACAAGCCCTCTATTTTAAAAACTGGCTTTAAACTTCCTTCATTGACACAGCAATGTGAGTGGCGTGTGTGGTACTCACATGGCAGGCAGGGGCTTTAAGCATAGATGACAGCTGGTCACCAGTCTCACTTCTCTTCAGCAGGGATCTGTCAGCTCTGAGGCAGAGCTTTCCCAGTACTTCTCCCACGATGGTACGAGCCATCTCCCCTTCTCTGATGCCATGCCTGGCTCGTGTGATGAAGAGCAGCTTCGTCAGAAGAACAGGAACAGTTTGTTGGATGATGGCTCTCTTCTCCCTGGCAACCTGAGTAAGTGATGCAAATGTGTCTGGTCAGTGGGCTAGTGGGGGGAGAGTCACTGACTGCTGGGCTCCTATGCAGGAGAGCTGTGGTGGTAAGAAAAGCCAGGCAGTGTAGTGCAAGCCAGTGCTGATCACGCAAAATTCTGAAAATTTGAAGGAATTTACAACAATCCACAGAAATGCCTGTTTCCATGGTATTTTGTTCAAAACGCTGATGTGATAATGTGAAATGTGAAAATTACTTTGATTGGTTTAGATGAAATGAGATCGACAGCACTGCAGGGGATTTTTTTTTTCAAATGACTGATCATCTTACCATTTACAGAAAAGTGTTCCTAGCTGTCTCAAAACCTTTGAAATGTCACATATAGCAATGGGTCAATATATGTATAAAACCAAACAAATGTGCAATTTTACATCAGGTACTTTGCATGTGTGTCTTTCTCCCCATAGTAATTGACTGAAAGAACCTTATGGGTCCTTACTGACTTGCACCTGATATCCAATTCAAAGGATGTATTTTTCCTCCCTTTGCTCTGGTTCTCAAGTAATTTCTTTGTCTACTTATTTTCTTTGTAAATTATTTAATGTTTAAAAGCACTTTTTACATTTCTAACTAGCCACCAAAAAAAGCAAAACAAAATAACTTTGTATGAAGTAAAATGCAGTTCTTTCTAAGGAGAATGTGAAAAGGGTTCTTGGGTCTGTTAGTTGTTAGTTTGAAATTGATTGTTGTGTGCTTCAGTCTTTGTTTAAGAAAGCAATTTTTACTCTCTCTTAGTTAATGCAGGAGTCCTGTGCTTAGATTTAAGCAAAATGTGAAAGAAAATCTCTTGTTTAAACTAAAATACACATTTGAATTTGCATCCCTTTCTTCTTTGAGTCATAGTCATAATTTAGAAATAAACTGAAAACAGAACTAGACGTGCCAATGAACCGACTCTGGGAATTACCCATAAATTGTAGTGCTATCTGCAGTCCCTCTTGATGTTCACTGTAGTTAAAGGGAGGACATGAAAAACCTGCTTTTTGCTTTGTGAAGATGAGTTAAGCTTCCTCTGCAAACAGAGCCACATCTATTCTGCTGTAGTGAGATGCATGGTGTTAGAAATCATCCATAAGTACAGCTAAAGTATAACTCTTTTTTTTTCCCTAGCTGCTAGAGATGTGGGAGTGACTAAAGCAAATGGTTTGGCTTCTCCAGCTAGTGGTAGGTCGTCTGGCCATCACAACAAGCATGTGGAGTCTGTCCGACCTGGCATCCTCAGCGACAGCCCCAAATCTGCCCGCAGCCCCTTCCACCGACAGAGGAGAGTTGTTTTCTATGACGGTGACGCCAGTGATGATGACGAAAATTCCCACTTGCACAGAAGCCAGAGGGCCAAGAGCCAGGAGGATGCTGGCATTGTCATTACAACTTCGTCTGTAGAAATCGATGATGAGAGCCAGGACAGTGAGTCATCGAGATACAGTGGCATGGAGACATCTTCCCCTGTCTTCAGCAACTCTGTGGAGTCTGCAGACAGCACTCTGGAGCAAATTGAATCTCCTTTTTTCCCCATCATAGCATTCGATTACTCAAGTGTGCCTGAAGTTCGTCTTGGCAGCCTGAGTTTGAGGGAGCTCCGGGAAGCACAACTTGAATCCAAGAGATCACCAAAACTTGAGCACAGAGCAGTCACCAGAGTGAAAAGCATGATGAGCACCGAGTGCCGAAGCCTTCAGAGACACAGGACGGAGGAGCATGGCTCTTACAACAAGCCTGTTGCCAGGATGCTCCCTCACAGCAGGAAGTGTGAAGCACCTGATGCGGCCGGGCAGGGCCAGGCTGAAGTCGTCACTCTGGTTCGCAATGAGCACGAGTCATTCGGCCTGGATTTGGAAATCCAAGCCATGCCCTTAAAGGTTGTTGTCACGGGGATGCGGCCAGGTGGACCAGCAGAATTGGTAATTTGAGTTGCCTTGTTGTGATGTGCCTTCCCATTGCAGGGGTGATTATTATTATTTTTGTTGGTATTATTAAACAAGTGGTCTGTTGAGAATAAGTGCAACTGAGGTGTTTGGTCTTGCTGGGCAAAATGTCTCACCCCATGCTGTTCTGGAGCTGCTGCTAAATAAACTGTTTCTGATTCAGAAGTGCACCCAGGCTAATTCAAAACTAAGGGAGGCAGGACACAGATCCACCGAGATTATCTCATCCCCACTTGCAGTTGCAGTTTTGAGGGAATTTTTGTATTTGTTTTTTAACTATGGGCAAAGACAAACTAAGTAAATCCTGGTGGCAGAGGATAGGAGTAACAAATGTTTATTATGCTTTACTATTTTATATGCACATGTCCCTGTATCACAGGGATCTGAAACCACGAAGCTTTAGGTGCTCTCCAGGTTTGCCAGGAGCTACAGTAGTACCAGTAACACATTGCTCTTCCACATCTCATACATGCCCATACTAGTGCTTCATGGTGGTTGTGGAATTGCTGCATGCAGAAGTGCAGAAAGAAGAATAACACTCTGATGTACAAACCTGGCTGTAGCATTTTTAATCTCATTAGTGGCCACTAGAGTAAGAGGGCATAGTAGTTTGAATGGGGCTGTGAGATCTGGGGATTTGGGTTTTATTCTGCCTATTTCTCAGACTGATTTTGCAATATTTAGAAACGTACTGAAACTTTTACTTTAAGAGCTCAGTTCATGTCTATTTACTGGTTTAAGAGAGTTCCACCCAGGAAGTAGTTCATGCGTGGAATTAAAAGATGACACACAGTGTTCCAGTCCTGAAGAAACTAGAGGATGGCTGATCCATCCCATTTCATTTAACTAAGAGGGCTATGTTCTCCATCCTGATACTCATCTCTCAGAGAAACCAGCAGCTCTTTTGACCTTCCTGTTTTAGATTGATCTTTAATTCTCCTCCTGGCAGAAGTACAGTCTGCTGTTTATTTATGTGCTGGCAAACTGACAGCAGTGATACCCGTGCTCTGCAGTGACGTGAAGTAGGAGATGTTGCTCATAAGCTATTAATTGCTTCCCTGCAGTCTTGATCCCTGTGGCAGGGCTTCTGGTGTGTATTTATAATTTCCCCGAATCTCTCATTGCATCAGGGATCAATGGGCAAGATGGCTGTAGGAGATGAGATTACCACCATCAACAGCATCCCTGTCGGCAAGATGACGTACGAGGAAATCTGCTTGCTTATGCAGTGTCTTCCCACATCCGTAACCCTGGAGATCCAGAAGGCAGCATCAGGTGAGAATGTAGTTTTGCTTTTGTACCATTTATTCCAGGTACCAGTGAACAAAATGTCCTTGGATCAGCTGTGTCTGACCTTCTGCTGTCCTAGCTTTCCACATGGAGTCAGAGCAGAGGACAGGGGGACATTGTGTCTGCAGTGGTGAGCCAAGCAAAACACTTCGTCACCAAACCAGGTTTCAGGGTCCTCCCAAGAACCATGATAAAGGGAGAAAACATATTCCTGTGTGAGGCATTCACAGGTCCCACACAGAATAGGTCCCTCCTGCCAGTGTTTGCAGAGGTCTGAGTCTTTTCTTGCAGTCCTGGAGCTAAACTGGCAGTGACTCTTGTCCTGACAACTCATTTTATTGCTGTGCCTGTTCATTAAATATATTGGCCCTTTATAATCAAATCTTTCTCGCTCTCTCTTAAATCTGAAGTTCTAGTAATATTTTATGAATGGACAATAAGACACTAAAAGCCTCTTTTCCTTTTTCTATGTCAGAATTGTCTAAAGTGCAGAGAGATGAAACAGTAAACCCAAGAAAATTAAAATCATATAAAAATGTTTATTTGCATGTTTCATTACAAAAAGTTATCTAGTGTGAGTTGAAATACTTGATACTTCCTTGCTTTCTGCTTGGGGCTGATTTATGCTGCTACAGCAATATATGAATCCCCACAGACTGTACAAATTATGTGGTGTGGAAATAAGTGTTTGAAAAAGAAAAGCATGCTTTTCAAATTCAGGAAGAACATAATATTTTGCTTTGTTCTAGCTTGCGATCTTCTTTGTGTACCTATTAATACCTGGGAAGCTAAAGTGTTTCCAGATGCTTGACTTCCAGTTGTTCTTTAAGGAATTCCAGGCTTGGCAGAATCTTGTTCTTGTTTCCTTAGATTGCTGTGGCTTTTCAAACCAATAGCACTGGGGTAAAGACACACTGGAGCTCCTTTGTCAGGTGCTTCTTCTGCTTCACCCTTCCCCTTGCCTTGTCCCACTGGCGGAAAAGGTGGTCTCTTTAGCATGTGATCCACCATGCTGAAGTAGGGCAGTACCTAAAATTCTAACTTGGCTGCTTCAGATTGCTCTCCTGAGGTGTTTTTCCCTTGGTGACTCAGGAGGAGTCAGTATTTCTTAACCTGGATACCTAAGTTAAGTGATGTGGATAATCCTGCAGGTTTGTGTGAGAAGTACAGAGATGCATAGGCACATTTGAATGAGCAGGAAAGGATGCTGACTGTGAATAACCTCTCCTTCTCCATACGTTCTCAGGCCCCATGTCATAGTAACTGGCCTCTGGAAGGCAGCTTGAATGGGGATGCATATCTCAGAAGCAGTGTAGAGAGGTAGAATCTGGTGTTTGGGGTGAAGTGCTGAAAACTGAAGGTGGAAGAAATGGGTGAGCAGGAACGTGTCAGAGTGCAGCAGTGACAAGGAGCTCATTGTTGACCAAGAGTAGGTTAAACATATACTGGAAGCAAGGAGAGGTCTGTGCCAGAAATGCAGTGAAGCCCATGTGCTTAATGTGTGCATAACGTCATCCATGCGTGTCACATTGAACACCTGCAGAAGTGCCGAGGGGTCAGAGCCAAGTTATTTATGCACAGACTGTCACTGCGTTGTCTGGTCACCTTTGCTATGTCAGGGCTTTCTGTGCTCTCTGGAGTCTCTATTGGAGACTTCAGTGATCAAACAAGTGATGAGAAGCGGTGCTGCTCAGCGTGACTTGCGGCATGCTGACACTTTGGTAGTTGGCTGCTTGACTGCTGCAATTTCAAAGATGAGAGTTAAACAGATCATGACTGCTCACCTTGGATAAATGGATTGCTCCCTTCTGTGCACTACTCAAAAACACAGGGTTATGATTAATTTGAGTTGTTGTAAACATCATTACAGAAGGGGAGGAGTGCAGAACAAAATGAAAACATGTAGTCTGTGTGGGTGTCTATTTTTATAATAAAACCTGGTGTTTTCTATATCACTTCCCATATTTGACAAGATTTTGCTTTTTTTTTTTTCCTTTTTTTTTTTTTTTCTTTTTTTTTTTTTTAAATCATGATGCAGCTGTCAGCAGATTTACAAGCCTCATCCTGTCTCCAGGGGTAGACGTTCAAAATCAGGCCAATGTCAACAGCATCCTCTCAACGGAGGAAGAACAGAGTTCTGGGAAGCGAGAAAGAGCAGGTCTGCAAGCTGCTGCCGGCGGCTGCGCGGTGGAGAGAGCAACACCGCTGCCTGATGCCACCAGCAGGGACATGCACAGAGGCACCCTGAAGGGCAGCCGTGACGAGGACTGCACGGCCATCCCCGTCACCGACATCGATGACCTGCTCAGCCAGATGGGTGCCCCCGAGAGCAGGGCCCCCCGCACCCCATCGCGCGCCGAGAGTCCCCTCCGAGACGAGTACACCACGATGTGCTGCTGCGGCACTGATGAAGGCTGCCCCGGCTCTGAGCCACGAGCAGCCAAGGAGGAGCTGCTGGAAAAAACTGTGAATTGTGGAGCTAATGCACAAGGGGTTTTGGGGCTGTCTGTGTTGGACTCCATTAACACAGGCAAGCTTTTTACTGTGAATAAAAACTCTTTAAATAACTATTCTAGGAATTTTAGCAGTTTGAATGAGGATGCGTTGCCTGCAGCAAACTCTCTGGAAGGTAAGAGGAGCGACCTGTTTCCAAAGTCGATGTATGGGGCTGCAGAGGATTCTCACTCGGACACGGAGTCTGTCACAGAAGCCTTTGACAGTGCTAGTGAGGTGTTGCTTGGGCAATGTGCTGCTGCTACTGCCCCTGCAGGCTGTACTGCAACAGAGTCAGATGAGGAGCAAATTGAAATTTGTTGCATGAATGACGAGCCGCAGAAGCCTGCACAGGAGCATCATCTCACCTCTGGAACAAGCTCATCCTCACTGTCCCCTCTGCACCCTTACAGTGGCAAAGTTTTGCAGAATGAGGGCTGTGCAATGTGTGGGTCACTGGAGACAAGCATCAACAAACTGGGTTTGGAAGATCCTGGTGTTCCCACTCCATGTCCATCACAGTGTCCAGATGTGTCCTCTGCATCCTTGTGTTCTCCTTCCTCAGTTTTCCTGCCAGAAAAAGACATCCTAAAGAATTCAGTCAATATCCCTGAAGTTTACTCGTTCTCTAACAATGGTGCCTTACGTGCAGAAGAACAGATGGATTTGAGGAACAGTAATGAACATAAGAAGTGCTGTGAATCCATTGAAGAAAAAGGGTCTCTGCACTGCAAAAAGACAAGCTTTTGCTCTGCTAGAAATGTCAGTGTCTTGGAGAACAACTTGATTGAGAAAGAAGGATGTCATGATGAGCAGAGATCCAAATCTGAAAGTGAAATGGCAGTTGATGACTGTAATCATGCTGTTAATTATTGCTTGGTGAAGAAAGAAACCAGCAGTTTGTCCACCTTGTCTAAAGCAGACAGCAATCATGTGAATGCATCGTCAACAAGAGGAATATCACTCAGGTCACCCTTTCCCTCTAGATCTAAAGATCCAAAGGCTAATGCAACTCATGACTTGCCAGTAAAAAATGAGAAAATTAACTCTATGACTTCAGGAAAGACTTCAAATGGAAAAGTCCAAAGCTCAGGCACAAATCATTGCAAAGGAGCTGCAGTACCGCACAGCCCATCCTCACAGAAAAAGTCCTGTCAGGAGTCTAAGGCAATGGCACAAAAAAGTATAATGGACACCCTTTTAAATAATCAGAAATCTAAAGCAGGACCAAAGCTAAAAGGGTTCACCATCAAAAGCAAAGCAAAGGCAAATTCAGATTCTTCTGGCATTACTCCTACCAAAGTCAATGGGGCTGATCAGAAAAGGGCTTCTGTTTCTCCACAACTGTCCCCCAAACTCCTGGGAAAGAAAACACCGCTGTCCCGTAATTCACCTACAAACTCAGATCCTGGAAAGAGCATTTCAGCAGCCTCAAAAACTCTGAAATCAGAGCTAGAAAATAAACCATCTCTGGTAATTTCTGAAGATCCACTTCTACCTCTCCTGAATGGCAGTAGCAGCCCAACCACAAGTGGTGAAATGAAATGTGGCTGTGGAGAGCTATCATGGGGAAAGCCAAAAGAGAAGCAAGTTTCCTTGCAGGCTGTGGTGTGTCTGGGTAAGGGAGCTAAGGGGGATGCCAGAGACAGTCAGTCCATAGTCACTTCACCTCCTCAGGGGATACCAAAAGTTGAATATGTGAAAGGGAGGACTGATAACCCTGGAACAGGCCTGAACACAATCAAGAGCCTCTACAGTGCAGATGATCTTAGGCAATTAGATCTGCAAAATGTAGGAACATCTGCTGGAGCCTGCTCTCCTTCACTGAGATCCCCCTCAGTTCAGCAGGAGCAGCTGGAAGGGCAGGAGATCCAGCGCAGTTTCATTGAGGTAAAGCTTTCCTCCTCATCATCCCCTTCCTCCTCCTCCTCTGCTTCTTCCTCACCGGCATCGTTTTTGCGGCTGCCATTGCTGGAGAAAACAGAAGAGGTGAACGCGGAAGTGCCTCGGCTGACTGAGGAGGTGGGGGCCGTGCACTGTTTCTCCAAAGCAGATAGTGCTGGAGACAGACATCTCGGTGGCTTCTCGAAACCTGTGATGAGGACCTACTCAATGCCATCCCAGTTATCGGGTCACTTGAGGGAGGACTGCCATGCTGCAGAGGTTCACCCTGTGCAAGGTCCCCAGGGCCAAACTGCGGAGGAGAAATACCCACAGGCAGCAACAGGGATGTTGAAGATGGTTCACCTGAATCTGCCTAACAGCCAGAGTGGAAAGGAACAGGCGTATGCCTCCAAAAGTGCCCAGAAGGCCCATGACACATCCCCCTCAGCCAGCGACATCAGCTACCCCACTGCTGATAAACTGAGAAGCTTCAGGAGGAATTACTATTACTATGAGCTGAACTGGCCACATGAGCCTATTTCATCTTTCTCTGTCAAACAGAGGATCAAATCCTTTGAAAACCTGGCAAATTTTGACCGGCCCATTGTGAAGGCCATCGATATATGCTCGGCTGCAAGGTTGCCCCTTGCCAGGAGGTCGTGTGGTGGGTTGGCCACCACATCCAGCTCCGCTGAAGCACCATGGGCGCTGCGGCGCAGCTTGAGCTCCTACGGTGGCAGCCCCAGCCCAGCCAACGCCATGGCCAAGTCTGCCCCCAGCACAGAGCCTGTGTGTGTGACTGAGGATGGTAAAGGGGACGGAACGCCCCAGAGGAGCGAGGAGGAGGATGGTGCTGGGGCAGACGTGGCCGGCTTCCCCACCTTGGCCTCGCAGGTGCGCCGCAGCCGGGGCCTGGGGCGGCCGCCGCTGTCGCGCTCCAGGCTGCGGGAGCTGAGAGCCCTCAGCATGCCCGACCTGGACAAGCTGTGTGGAGAGGGCTTCTCGGAACCGCCGCAGCCTGCCTGCTTCAAGACAGAGCTGGAAATCACACCCCGCAGAGCCCTTGGCACGCCTGCCCAGAGCGGGGCAGCTCCTCCAGCCCGCTGCAGCCCCGCGGAGCCGGGTGCCATGCGAATGGGAGCCTGCAGCCCCCGGGACAGCGGCTCAGGGACGCCGGGTTCCGCCTCGGACGATGATGTGCCCCATGGCAGCTCTCTGGATGGGGGAAACAGCTGGTCCATCAGGTTGGTGTCAGCTTTGCTTTTACTGTTTCATCCCTACCCAAGGCAGAGCTTCCACTCGGCTACAGGTCTGCCCCAAAGCATGTTTCAGCTGTGGCCCCAGCCTGCCATCCCCTCACAGTCTGGGGGTGCCATTCATGCTCTTGATGCCTCGGAGCTGCCATGCTGCTGTGTCTTGGCTCCAGTACAGGATGAAACATTTTATCCTGGCATGGCTGGGCTCCTTTTCTGTGGCCCCTCTAACTGGTTTTGGCCAGTTTTTGGCCATGTTACAGCACAGCAGTCGTGGTGGAGAGGAGGCTGCACAGCACTGGCTGCCAGCACAGCCTGTGGTGACAAACGAGCTTGTTGTCCTGCCAGAAGCAGTCTTCAGATGTAGCTGTCTCCTGTTAATGTGTGTTGCTAAAGCCATTGGGGAAGGTTGAGGGGAACAGAACAGGGACTGACTTTCAGAGTTATTCTTAAATACGTCTTCTCTGCCCCTTCCTATTCTCCCAGCACACACCCTTTCTTACCAGTTTTCAAGATTCTTTCTTTGTCATTTATACTAATACAGCCTACACTATATACGTGAAATAAATCTCTACAAAGCTGGGAAATAGAGCTCTTCTGTCTTTTTGTGTTTATTTTAGCTTGGATCAGCTGCTCATCTCAAGCCTGGACCAGCAAAAACTGCAATCTGTTTTGTCAGTGATAGTACCAAAATGCGATGTTGCTGCTATGCTCCAAGAAGTCAAAGCACAAGTCAAGGTAAAAACCACAAGATAAAACTGGGTTATTGGTGAATTTTTGGGGGGTTTCTTAAGGGTAGATAAAATCTTTTCCGAACTGTTTCAGGGCTCCTCCAATAGTCCCATGACAGGCTACTAATTTTACTAATGCTGGTTCTTGAATGCCTGCTATAAGCCTGCAATAATTTCGAATGGCTTTTTGTATAAGAAAGGTTAAAAGCAGTTTTGAGTCACAATAAATAGACCTATTTTAAGTGGAAAAGTATTCTTTCATCTGGGCTCCCCAGAAACTGCACATCAGAATTTAGCTTTCCCCCAGCCAGCTGGGTCAGACTAAGTTTCCCCAGCATGCAAGGGAAGCTCTGCTCCTCTTTGTGCCTGATGCCTTTTGCTAGAAGCTTAAATCACAGAAAGTGAATTTATTTTGTTTAATGCTGAACTTGAACACCAGAATGTGGCTGATGAAGGGTTTTTTGAGAGACTCCTGTGACCTTCTTGTTCTCTTCTGTGGAAACTGCTTTTTGCATCAAGATAACCTGCTTCATTATCTAGGCGTTTGAAGAAGACTTCCAAAGTGAAATGCCTGCCAGAACATTACTTCCCTTCTTTCGGTGTTTCTGTTTGTGGGATACATCCACATCCTTTTTAAATCAGAACAGAAGTTGATAAAATAATGACAGTGCTGGAAGGGAAACTGCCATCTGGTCTGCATAACTGCTGGCTGAGCTGCATCTAGAGTGTTCTTGAGTTTTGTTCACAAAGATTGCAATTTCAAACATAGAACAGGCTCGGGGGAAAGGACCTCCCGAAAATATCCAGCTTTATCTCCTTCCAGGGGACAGCATAGCTAAAGCATGCAAGTCTCAAAAGCTTGGTGAGCCAAGAGGGTTACCTAGGTTTACTGATAAAATTAGGATTGGATTGCACAACTGGACAGAGGTAATTAAGTGTTCTCTAAAATATTTTGCATGGGGTCTTGGAGAGATTATTTATTTATGCCACTTTTCAAAGCCTGAGAGCTCAAGTATTTATAAAGCTGAATGCTTTTTGGAATGCACTCCTTGTCTGCATAGTTTCTTATCCATATTTAAGCCCAGTGTGGCACATACTCTGGAAAATTTTATGCTATCCAAATGGTGGATTTTGAATGTACAATAGAACAGTTTTTCATAGTTATCCAGTTGCTGAAAAATGAGACAGACTGCCTTATTTGGAGCAAGAGCTTCCCTGGGAAGAGTTTGTCACCATCCTTTGCTCTAAACAGTGCTGAATTTACTGCTAACATTTAATACATGCTAGTACTAATAATAAAAAAAGGGCATTTTATTTGGGTCTCTATGACTGATATCTTTGGCTAACAGTCTAAACAGAGGTGATTACTGGAGGCCTGGTGTGTCCTTTGTGTGTCCAAGTAAAGCAGTAAGCATCCATAGCCAGGTTTCTGCCCAGTATTATGTGTGCTGGCAAGGAGGAGCTTTGAGGACTGAGGAGGGAGGGAATGCACCTTGGGAATGGGAAGCCGGTATCCAGACTGTTGTTGGCTGGCCCAACACATTTGATCCTTGGATAACTCTTTCAACACCCGAACTTCCTGACTTTTTTCCTTTCCATCACCAGTGTAAGCAAATTAAGTTGAGATAATCAAGGGTTGGAAAGAGCCTGACCTCTTGAACAAAATAGGTTGCTATAGTACTAACAGTCAAAGATATGTTTTTGTCTCCATTGCTCTCACTGCACTTGGGAAGGGGCTAGCCTAGTTACTTAACCGATTTTATTATTTCTAGCCAAACATAAAGCTGTTCTCACTTGAGTGCATGTGAGCAGGGTCTTAGCATCTACAAAACACTGTGGAAAAAGATGTTCTGCCCTCATTGCTCCTCTCTCCTTGAGTGCTGATGGGTCAGTGATGTGGAGCAGGGTGACATCAGTTTCTGACATTGCCTTTGTATATTGCAGAGATGCCTCTAGTGTAGGAAATCTGCCACAGACACTATTTGGCAAAAAAGGTGCAGCAAAACCAAGAACTTGACTGTTGTTTCACCAAAAACACTAATGATCTGTGCCTTTCAAAACAAAAGGCAAATGCTGAGTTAATATGTTGAGTTTAGTGAACTGAATATATCATTTAATGCTTAATAGATTAAGAGATTGGCTTTTAATGATTTGCTATTAATTTTAGTATTGGCAGTTTCTGGAACTATCCGATGTTAGATGGGATCCTGGGGAAAAGCTGAGAAACCTGCTATCTACTCTCCACATCTAATGCTCTGTCCCAGAGATAGCTACTGTGTGCCTGCTCCACCAAATTCCTTCCTGCAGTTCCCCTCATACCACAAAATGTGATCTCTGTGACAGCGTCAGACTTGTTGGATGCAAACCTGCACCAGTCCTTTTCCTGTGCTGGTTGCTCCCATTTCTGCAACAGCACAGCTTAGTGTTGTTTAGGTCACTAACAGGCTCCATACTTTCATCTCCCAAGTGAAAGAGTTTTTTCTGCTGTCCCATCTGACCTTCCCAAGCTTCAGTTACGTAGCCACTGCCCCTTGCAAGATTGTCCAGCACTGCTGAAAAAAGGTCAGTGCAACTGTCCTGCATTACATCTATGTTATCCATTCAAGAGGAGGAAGAAATTGGATAACAGAAGTGTTAGTAATTCCCTAAATAGCACAGTGCTTGGTCCAGAAAGGTGTATGGGAATATTGTATTTTGACTGCAGAATGCTGAACAATGCAAAACTGACTACAGCCTGTGAAAATTAAGCTGCCCAAGGTTTAATGCCATTTCACTACCCTAATTTTGACTTTGCTTGCTGGCCTCGAACTGACTGAGGAAACCTCCCTTGTCACCTGAGTTCTCCTAGATGGCTGCTTCATTCTGTAGCATGAAGTGAAATGCATTTAGTATCTCGGTTTTAGTTCCTCAAGTTGCCTTTTTTCACCTGCCATAAGCTGTGGGTACTGGAAATTTGTCATTTATGTGGGTACTCAGTCTTGATTTTTGGTTTTGTGTTTCTTCTTCCCTTTCCTGTGCACCTCCATTTTTCTGCTAGAGCAAAGAAGACACATACTTTGTAGTCTTGCACAAAGAAGAAGGAGCTGGCCTGGGATTTAGTGTTGCTGGAGGAATAGACTTGGAACAGAAATCAGTCACAGTAAGTGATGGCTGCAAGTCATTTTTCTGCAAAGCTTACTTTGAAGCAGGCTGGTGATTAGATCAAGTGCTCGTTTATCAAGACTCACTGCAAGTCATTCACAGTGTCTCTCAGAAGTAGCAGCTTACCATCTGCTGCTGAAATCAGAATGTCTGGGAAGTGTAATTTTTATTATTGGAGATGGATAACAATTACGCTTTCAGGATTTAAAAATCTGTTACTGGATGGGATGGGCTAGATCTAAATCCTGTGCAGTTAAATAAAATTCTGCATGCAGCTGCAGTACACACAGCCTTTTAGGGGAGACTTTCATTCCCAGCCCTTGGAAGGAAACTGTGCAGCAAAGTTTTTGAAGGATTTTTTAGATCCTGGGACTGATGGTTGCAGACCTCAGCAAACATGGATTTCACATCACAAGTTTGTTTTGAGTTAGTAAGACCTGTGGGTGGTCAGTAAATGAGGGTTGTTGTCTGGTTAGGGGTTTTTTAAGTTTTAAGCAGCATTCTCAACAAAAGATAGTGTTCTGTTGAGATACTGGTGTGTAAAAAGTGACTGTTCAAAAACAGATCAGTGAGACAGAAAAATCCAAGAAAACTGGTGTCCTATGTGATGGTTTCTTTAACACAAAATGCACATTTAAATTATGCCCTGAAAGAGAGAAATCCATTAAATGCTGAGGTTAGAAGAAGGGTATGTCCTCAGTTTTGGGGCCTGCAGAAGCCCTTATACGACTCTTCTGGGTTTTTCTTTTAGACAAGACCAGTATAAATAAAGATATTTTATATTAAAGTGTCATTAAGTTAGAATATGGTCAAAATCTAGAGAGCAGGCCTCTACTTCTCTCACTGGAGAAGTTGTTCCCTGTTTCTGGCCCAAACAGTGGCAGCTCTGAGCAAGAGGAAGGCTCAACAGAGTCCCACCCAGAGAGGTCCTTACCAAGTTACTTATCTAGAGAGTGAGACTCTACCTAAAAAATAAGATCTTAAGCTCTCTCAGACTGAGGAACTGATGAAGTCCTTTTCCTGAATTGTGTTAGCCATGAGACTCAGAGAGTTTCTGTTCCTGCTCTTTCCTGATGCTTTTTGTTCAGTGGGTGTAAAGGGACCTTATTCATGTTCTTGACCTAGTGGGATTCTGGGTCCCAGGGAGATTTAGGGTTGCCACTGGGTGCTGAACTGCTTAGATGAGCTGTTATAGCCACACTTGGGTGCAGAAATAAAAATGCCTAATGAGCTTCAAAGTACTGAGGAGCTGAGCAACTGAGGGAAGGCAGCAGAGTTTTTGGACGTGACCCCTGTATTCCACTCGCATTTGCATGCCTACATCTGTTATTGAGGCTGTTACTACAGCTTTGAATGCCTGCTTAGACTGGCTGGAAATTTATCTGCTTGAATCTGTGGGGTTGTAGCAGGTGCCCATCTCAGCGTGGCCCTACAATGAGATGGAACAGGAGCCAAAAGGCTTCTGATGCTTTGCTGTTGGTCTGGGTATTAGGATAAATTCGTAAAGATAATGCCATGCAGAATTGTGTCCACAGATTTGCTGCCTTGAACATTTGCTTGGCAGACCCAGTACTGTCTCCATGGGAAACCATATTCTGGCTGCTAAAATTAGAGTGCCTAATAGGCAAGTCCTTAAATACTGGGTCTTGAGTTTTTTAGTCAGTTCCTTTTTGTAAATGACACACATCTAAACTTGCTGGAAGTTTTCTCAAAGTTTAATCTACCCTGAATAGAGTATTTTTTTCCCTAGAAAAATGCATTTCAAGCTGCTAAATCATCCCTTTCCATCTATTTGCATGATATTTGATCAGCCAGATTGAGGCAAACAATTAAATGCTTGTACAGCTGCTCTAAGTCAGAGCCTTTCTGTGCACAGATGTTTAGAAATGTGCATTTGAAAACAGCACAGGATGCATGTCCCAGTCAGTGGGAACTGAGGGAGTGGATGCCACACACCACAGTGTTCTTGGTGGTTGCTATGGCACAAACATGGATTTGACCTCTGTGTCACTTGAAGTATGGTAATTGAAGACCTTTGAGGAGTTTGGTGAAGGCATAAGTGATCTGTGATATTGCATTCCTTAACTGTTTTTCTTATCTTTGGCTTAGAAATGACCATGTGATAACGGCATCTTTTCCTCTGAATTCCCCATCCCCAAATGCAGCTCTGTGTAGTCACTTTGAGGGTGTTCACTGGAGCAGATTCTCTGTGCTTGATATCCAGGCAGCGGGCACTGGCTGCAAATTTTGGTAGAGTGTCTGTGTTCACCTTGGCCTGTAGAACACTGTGTGTGGTTATGAGATTAATTCTCCTTGTTAAAACCTTTTTTGTAGGTCCACAGAGTGTTTTCAAAGGGAGTGGCATCTCAAGAAGGGACTATACATCGAGGAGATCTTGTTCTGTCAATCAATGGCAAATCTCTGGCAAGCTCAGTCCATGGGGATGTCCTGAACACTCTTCATCACGCAAGGCTGTACAAATATGCAGTCATTGTCATCCACAAGGAAAAAGACAAAACAAACAATTCCTCCAGACTTGAGATATCAGCTACTGGCAGAAAATGTGTGGGGTCTGGAAAGGATGTTTCCATAGAAATAGGAACAGGTATGATCTTTGTCCAAGAACAGTTGGAAGGATTCCTTTGCAGAGCAGACTGAAGGGAAAAATATCCATGTGTTTTAGATTAAAAGCGTCTGTGCCTTACATGATTGAAGGGAGAAAATGAAATTACCTTTAAATTGTTCTCTTTGGAACCTAAATGCAGTTTGGGCTTTGGTTGTTTGGTTTGTTTTTTTTTTTTTTTAAATTATTGTAGCTAAGTACAAACTTAGAAGACTTTATTTAGGGCCAAATCCAATTTCTACTTAGGTAAAAGTAGTTCTGCATATTCTTCCAATCCAGGACAAATTCCTCTTAAGTAATAACAGTAGCCAGTGCAAGAAAGAAAACAGCCAGAAATTATTTAAAAACTAAAAAATCAAAGAAAACCCCATGCCCTGCAATTTGTTATGCATAGGAACTGAGCATGTTCCTTGTAAAAGCAGATTTCATACTATATATACTAGAAACATAGAAAAAAAAATTTTATACTGCAGTAAATGGAAGTAAGCCATATTGAAGTCAGCCATCCTCTGTAGGAAAGTAGGGATAAATGGTTTAAGTGGAAATGTATCAGTTCCTATCTGGGAACAAGATAGCATTTTGATCTAAAGGCTGCACCTGGGGTCTTAGGAAGAGATCTCTGAATTTTTTTGTAGATGTAAGACCCAAACCCTTTCAGCACGTGTCTGGATGGTGCTGCCTGGGAGCAGGGGGATGACCTGCTCCGGTGCTGCGCTGCTGCAGGGTCCTGGGGAGAGAGTGGGCCACGGTTAAAAGCTTTCTGCTGAGAGAGTTGGCAAGGGGGCTTCTCCTGTCCTCCAGGGCAACACCAGGCACTCAGCTGTGTCCACCCCAAAACCAGGACACGGAGCTGTCACTCAGTTATTTTTAATCTGTTGGCTTAAATCATTACCGTTCTCATGGGGTTTTATTTTTTGAAGCAGTTTCTATTGTTTTATGCTTACACTGAGTTTCATGATATGACTTTGTAACACAGCTAAGTAAGAAAAAAAAGGAGAAGAAAGCACTCTGTTAATTAATGGATCAGCCTTTCTGGAATTGCTCCCATGGATATAATCTGTGTAATTACTTCAGAATCCCTCTCTGCCCTAAACTCTCTACATCCTGCACCCTGACAAATGCAGAATATCTGCTGGGTCCAGGCACTAGGGGGCAACATTATCTCATAAACAAAATAGTGTTGGATTATTCACAACCTCTTTCCACCCTCCAGGCAAAGGACATTTCCAGATGTTTTAGATAATGTTTAAAGTTGTCTGAGATAACAGTAGCAGTAATTTGTGATAATGCAGAATGCATAATTATTGCATCCACACAAAGCAAAGAGGATCCTGTTTTCCAAAACTGCAGATTCATTTCCTCTTAAACAAAATCATATTTTATGTCAGCTTCAGCAATATTGCATGTCAGAAATATCTGCTATGTAGGAGGCATGGTGCAACTCTAGCTAATTATAATCAAATACATGTACAGAAAACTAGAAAAAATTTTTCACCCTAATAACTGATTACAGATTTTTGCTTAAGAGAATGGAATGTGTTTGCTTAATGGAATGTTTAATTCATTCCTGTTACTTAAAAAGATGCAGCTCATTGAATTAGCAAAGGAAACAAATGAAAGAAAAAGAAATGCTCTCCACTCCCTATTTTTGTAATTTTTCAGTTATTTTGTTGATGTTTAGAGTATTTGCTAAATTTGCTAGCTATAATTTTGCCCAAAAAAAGATGCCTTGGCAGGTTTTGTTGAATATGTAAACTGAAAATGTCTCTGTTTGTAAATGCATTTTGTACTGTCTCCCATTCACAGCTACAATAGAACACATTCACTTCTGAGAAACTTGGTGGCCTGTCCTTGTCTGAGTAACTGAACTCTGAATTGTCTTGTCACTGCAGCAAAAGCAAAAACCAACCAAACACAATTGCAGTTTACTGTTATCTGCATTACAAGATGCTGTGTATGTTCAATTGCAGATCCAAACCTGGATATGAATGATGTCATCTGCGTTGAATTATTGAAAACCTCTGCTGGCCTGGGATTCAGTCTTGATGGTGGAAAAGCTTCCATTGCTGGAGATAAGCCCTTGCTTGTAAAAAGGATATTTAAAGGTACTACATGTATGCAGTGGATGTTATCCCAGTTTTCCTTTTGTCTGTTCATTGTACAGATATTTCAATTATTGTGCTCACCGTTTTTTTGAAGCAAGGGTGGGTTTTGTGGGTCTCACTTATTACCACTTCCTAGGCCAAAATGCTCACTAAAAGAAAAAATTCTTCTGGGAATGGCTGGGGATTGCATCTGCTAGTAAATGTTTGTGGAACAATCTGCTTTGACCAAGTATGGGTCTGTCCACTATTCTAGACATTAGACTGCAGCAGCAGTCATCTGTATAGTGGTCTGAAACATTCATATGCATAGTGCATATAATCAGTGTGGTACTCAAGCACCACTCTGCATTATGCCCAATTATGAATTTTACCATGTTTTTGTCTTTTTTTTTTTTCTATTTAAATATTAATATTAGTTTTTGCTAAGAATATGGGATATTTGTATTCAAAAGCTGCCAGTCTTGGGTGCTTTATTTGTCATCAGGTAGTTAAACTTACATGAACCATACATATAAAGAAAACACATCCCGGAACTATACTGTGACTTTCATATGCCAAGTGTCAGGTTAGTGAAAAATAAGGCCCTTTCTGAAGGCAGCTGAAACTCTCGATGAAACTGCATGTGCACAGCATTTTTACAGAATTACTTTCCAGTAATGTGTAGTTTATTCCCTCATCAAGATAAAAACTCAAACAGGTATTTACTGAATTGCTTATCAGTTCTTGTGTGTGTTTGTTTTTCCCCTCTTTAGAATGTGCTTCTTAGGGTAAAGGGCATGTTTAATTTTTGAGCTCATTCATTTACATCCTTACACACAGCCCTTTTCCCGTCCCCCTGATGGCTCGTGTTAGCTTAATTATCATTACAGAAAACACACTTTCATCAGCAGTGAAGGGTGTGCCACTCTCCAGGAGCTTTCTGTGAATGATGTTTGTCCAAAGTTTGCTACCAGTGTTTGGCTTGTTCATCCCAGGCTTTACAATCTACTGCATTATTTGCTTATTGCCCTGTTAAAATTGAGAAAGTACATAAATGCCACATAAAACCATCACAGTTATTTTATGAACCAGGTTTTCTTACAGCTACAGAGGTAACATTCAGCATATTTCTTGTACTTCTGTTGTTTCCTTCAAAACCAGACATCTCAGAGAACAAGGCTTTATCTTGGTTAAAATAACTTTTTCTGTGAGATGCAGCATGGGGGTAGGTTGCTAGAGCTGAGCTGAACATCAATGATTTCTAATTAAATAGTTGCAGTTGGAAAAAAAATGGTTTACTTCATCCCAGTGGAAAGCGGGTTTTTGTGGGTTCACTTTTTCTTCTTTTAACACTGACTTTTACCCCCTTTTGTTTCTAGGTGGTGCTGCGGAGCAATCTGGAAGCATAGAAACTGGAGATGAAATTCTGGCTGTTAGTGGGAAGTCTTTACTTGGGCTCATGCATTACGATGCCTGGAACATAATTAAATCTGTGCCAGAGGGGCCTGTTCAGTTGCTGATCAGAAAACACAGAACTGCAGTATGATGGAAGCACTACATCTAATCACACTTGCTAAGACAAACCATTTAGAACTGTCTAAAAGCTGTCTTTGTTTATAAAGCCACACAGAAGTGTCTTAATGCTTTACAGAGAGGTGCTAAGAGCCTTGGAGAACCACTGAGCAAGCGTGTGATGAGCTTCAAAAATCTCACCTAATGATTGGGGATGAAAGAAGCCAAAAGTTAGAGACAATTTTGTATTATGTGGCAGTTTTATTGGAACTTTCTGCTGGGTTTGATTTGAAGTATTTTGACTGAGATGAGTAACACTGTGCCTGTCCCTGATATTTTTAGTATCTGCAGAGTGTTGGTAGTAGAACTTGTTGGTTGCCATCCTGTTGACAAGGGTGGGTTTTAGACTGTACTATATCACTTAGCTGTAATAAGACTTAAGGACACTTCCTTAGGGTCTGGTCCTCTTTTTTTTGTTGTAATAAGAGAATGTCTGGAACAATCTCACTTTATTCTTCTAAGTGCAGTTTTGCTAAAAGTGCATGACAAAAGAGTATAATTTTGCACAACTTCTATGCCTAAAATATGAGCATTTTATTGCAAAGCTGAAAAATCCTCTTAAAACTAATGAACTAACTCAGCATCCACCACACCTGAGTCTACTTCTAGGTGCAACTTTTATCAGAAAGCAGTTGGTGTTAATGTGGTAGAAATCTTTAAGAAAATCATGTCCAAATAATAGGTTATTGACCACCAAGGTGTATACTGAGTTGTTAGTTGTGATTAAAATGGGGGCGATAAAAAATTGGGGTCTGAATTTTAAAATTTAGGCTTCTAATGTTAGGCACCTTTAAAATAGATATATTTTTAAAAGGGGGATAATTTAAAGTGCTGAGCACTTACAGATCCCACAGACTTCAGCAACCACTAAGAATGTCTGCAAGTTGGGTTGCTTTTATTTGTCTTCAAGAGACTTAAGGCTGCCCAGCTTGAAAGACTCAAGCTGAAAAGTGGTGATCTAAAAATGGGGATTATAACAGATTAAATCTGAGGTGGCCATATTTGTGGTGGCTTTTAATTGGTCTTCTTTGTTTTCTCCTGTCCAGTATTTATTTTTGCTTGTGTGAGAGTGGGTTGAGGATGTGTGTGGATGATGCAAGTACACCCAACTGCATCAGGATTGGGCTGATACTGAGGGTTCTGGGTGGTGAAACTGAAAACTGTTTGTGTAGATGGGAAAAACCATGGTGTTGGGTACAGCAAAAGAGAAAGGGTTGCAATGCCACAGGAGCTTGGTTTGGATTTTCTCACCTCTGCTCACAGAAGAGGTATCAGTAGCGGGCCATGCTGCTTAGTCTGCTGTGCTGGGAGGAGAGTGTATGGGTGCAAGAGATTAGACTCTGTTATTTCTCTTCCTACATCTGGGATAGCTAAACAACATAAAATTCATACAGGAGGAAATGGGCCAGTGTCCTTATCAGCTGAGAACAAGTTGTTTGTTCCACAGTGCTCAGGTCGTTCATCACATTAGGCTGGAGACTGCTTGCAGCCAACATGCCCAGGGTGAAGAGATCTCAGCCTGGAACCAGTCCAAGTCTGAAGTGCTGCCTCTGTTGTTAGCGAGCCAAGACACTGCCTAGCTGTTACAAAAAGGTCTGGGCTTGTCACTTGGCCCTACCCCAAGATCATACTGTAGTTCAGTTTATTTACATTTATTCAGCAGTGCTTGAAGCAATTGCTTCCAGGTTAGTGGAGCACTTGCTTCAGTTCATTTCTGTGACAGCTTCATTAGACTGCAGCTCATGATGAGCAGAAGAAAATTCAGTTCTGTGAGGCAACCTGAGACCAGATGAACAGAAAAGCTGTGCAATGTTTGCCTAAAAATGAATAAATAGGTTTAATTCTTTTTCAGTGACATATTATCATGTGAATCCAGGGAGAGATGCAGCTTTTGGTTACAGGAAAGGCAATACTGTACGTCGTCCAACAGCTCCTTTGACTGCAGGATTTCTGCTGAAACTAATTCAGGTTCAGTGCTGTGAGGTGACTGTGGAGTTGGGTCCCCTGTGAACCCAAAGCTCAGCCGCTCTGTCAGGACTGGTCTGTGCCTCTGGTCACCCCTGTGGTGGGAGAGGCTTCAAGAGGATGCAGCTCTTAGGGCTGGAGGACCACACTGAGATCCAGGCCTGTGATGGGATAGAAGAGGTTACCCCTGCATATTTGCTGAAAAACAGGGAGAAAATAATTTGGCAATGACAACTGAATGGTGAGGCCTTGTTCAGGAATGACCAAAATCCGACTGTAATAGAGTGTATAATAGATACATAAAATGCATGTGGAATTTAATGCAGCGTAGTGAATGCATACCTGTATACGTATAATACGTGCAAGTGCAGTACTGACTTTTTGCTACTTCAATGTGGTAAATCACAGTTGTGTTTTAGGAAATGGCTTTTTTTTTTCAGTCCACAGTCTAAGATTCTGGAGGTTCCATCGCAGGGAGGCATATGTCTCCCTTACTCCTAAACCAGTGTGAGCTCAAGGGTAAAGTCTTCATTTTGTAAATTAAAGTTAATTTGAGGTGTCTTAAGATGATATGTGGTGGATATCTTCAGATGCTTATTTGCAGGTACTGTTCATTGTGAGTGATTTAGAAGGCTTTTTTTTTCAGTAATCAGATACTGTTCAGTATTTTATTTTATATGCACGTAGATAAGTGTTGGCTGAGTAACAGCAAACAGAAATGGGGATTTTTGTGTGTGATTCAGTAGTGGCTATAATTTAAAAGATAGGTTTAATGTTTAAAATCTGATAATAGTTACTATGAGTAGAATGATAACACTTCTCTACTAACATTAGAGCAAGCAAGAGTTGTATTTAACCCTGATTGTTTCTGTTCCTGAAAATACTTTTTGTTTCCTTGTGAAAGAACAACATCTTCACTGATGTTGGTATGATTACAGTAGCATTTCCTGACATCTCTCTTGGGGTGACATTCCCTGAAAAAGCTCCAGAATTTATGCAGTATGGGTGTCTGCTTTATTACAGACGAGATGGGTAGGCCAAGCAGATGTAGTAAGCTTTTGGTTACACACCTGGCAAAGTAAATGTTGTTTTTCTGAGAGCCTGGTCGCACTAAAATGACGGAAGGCGTTGCATTAGTTCATCAGTATTCAGTAGGATCCCGACCATTTTTGGCCTTGCTGTTTGCATATCAGTCCCCATGGTGATTCTTCACCTTGCTAGAGGGTTGGCCAAACTCTGGGAGAGCAGTGACTCCCCTGAGACTTGGCAGCTGCATCTTAAAAGACCAAATAAGCATGATGAAATTATGCACTTCTTCACCAGGGAGCTGAAGGCATTCCAGACGAGGGGAGTTTGCTCCCAGATGGAGGTTTAGTAGAAGGCTTTGGTGCATCCAGGCCTGGGGCAGCTGAAGGTGCACATCATGGATATGAGAGCATTGAGATGCTGCTATTGCATATTCTGCAGCCTTTTGTACCTGGAAGCTCTTTCCAGCTTCTGTAGGGACTGCATCTGTATTGAAAACTCTTGAGATTAGGGAGGGAAAAACATTTGATCATTTTCTCGCTAAAAAAAAAAAAAAAATAGTAGAAGGACAGATAAGTATTAAGAAACTGTTAAGTGATTGATATTTCCTAATGACCCTCACATAAATTAACCCTGGTTAATGTTCTGCAGTGGTTCTTGTCAAATTCTGAAGGAAGTGTTCCCAGATGGGAATGTTTACCTGTTTCTATGTTTAGGTTATGTAAATGTACAAGTGAAAATACTGATGAAGAGTAGACTAGCTCATGAAAAAAATGGGGATCCCACTGTAGGTAGATTTTGTGTGTTAGTCTGATACACTTATTGTATGATATTGTATATTTACACTTTTATTTATATAAATAAAACTTCTTTTAATGAAAACTGTTTAATATGCCTTGTATATTATAAAAAAGTCAGTGCAATAACATGAAATAGATTGTACATTTTTTGATTTGTCTCTTCTATGTTAATCTGTATCACCATAAACTGTTTTGCTTGGGTTTTTTAGTGATTTTGAAAATAAATTGTATCCTTAGTACTCCTCTAGATATTTAGTTCTGTTATGCCAGAGTCTGTCTGGTTCACAGTTGGAACTGGCATCACAGGGACGAGGATGTCAGGGAGAGCAGTCAAAGACTGCTTTGTGTAAATGATGTCCAGGTGTGCACCTAAGCTAGAACTGAAATTGTGCCCTCTTAAGAGCTGCCATTCAGTGTGAAGAGGACTAAGGCATTTAGAAGTGGTACAAGGTAATTTACAGAACCTGCTTCGGTATCTTGTTTTTTCCTGTCCCTGTTCTAGGAAAATGTGGAGTTTTCATCTAAGCAGCAGTCCCTGGAGCATTTTGCTTATGAACTGTACCTTCTGCCCAAACTGTGTAAGGGAATAGATTATATGAGGAGAGAATGATTCTACACAGCTAGGCCTAACCTGGTATTTGTTCTAGTTTCCCACCTACTCTGTGGATGAAATTCCCTTCAAAGCCACATTGAGCTGATGGAACAGGCTGGGCTAAAGACTCTCTGTGGATGGAGTGGAGCCGAAGTGCAGCTCATAGTGGGAGGTGGAGACCACAGCCTCCAAACTGGGGAGGTTTGCTTCAAGGGGGCCACCCTCAGACACAAGTCACTTCACCGTCACTGCACAGCAGGTCAAAGCAAGCCTTCCTCAGGGGAAGATGAGCCAGCCGAGAAAGCTCTCCTCTCAGCTGCTCTGATGTGGGGAATGCCAGAGGTGCCCAGAATCGCGTGCTGCCTGCCAGCGCACAGACACGTCAGCTGGTCACCGCGGGGAAGGCTGAGCTGGAGGAAAGGGCTGGCGGCTCTGAGTGTTTGTACCTATGCTGCAGGCTCGTGTGCATTGTTCTGTGTTCGCCTGCTGGGTTGGGCACTTGCAGCAGCACTCCCATATGGCACAGGGCACTCCTGACCTTTCCTTGGTGTACCTGTGGCACTCACCTGGGTCTCGCGCCAGGCCTGGCCAACCTCACTATTTCACTATTTCCTCCTGTGCACAGTGCTGCCCGAAAAGGCCAGCTAAGGTTTTGTGCAAGGGGAAGGAAGGCATTTGCTCTCCTATGCCAGTGGTGCAGAGGGCATTTCCCGCATCCCCAGCATTGTGCCCCAGAAGCCGCTGTGTTTGCTTTCGGTTTCCTTCTCTGGGTACTGCGCTGCGAGGCTGCAAGCGAGCGAGTACCATGAGGAGGGACAAACCCGCAGCTTCTGCTGACTCATCCTGTGGGAAAGGCCAGTGTGGATGCCTCCCAGCCTGCCCTCGGGGCACGTGGACTCTTTGCTGGGCTGGAGGGGAAGAGGAGGGGTTTTGTGGTATCCCAGTCTTGCATCTGCCTTGGGAGCCCTTTTTCCCCATCCCTCTCCCTTGCACACAGCCATGACATGAGGGGAGGCTGCAGTCCATGCTGTTGTGCAGTGAGACTGTGCAAGGCATAAAACCAGCAGAGTGGGGAGGGGATGGATGAGAAGGTGTGGGATGGTGTTTGCAGTCCCCTCGAGCTTGGTTCAGCACATTGTGCCCAGCTGGAGCCTGGCTTCTCCCCCAGGGCTGCACAGGGAAAAGGAAGATGTTCTCAGTCACAATTTCCTCTGCCTTTCCTCTCTCCCTTTCTGTCACCAGTGCTGGGCCAGCCCAGCTTCTCTCCTCTCTTTCACTGACTCCCCTGTGTCCCTCTTCCTGTCTCTTGTTCTGATTTTTCCAACATGTGGCCTGAGCTGGGGTTGGCAGGGCTAAAACCTCCAAGCAGCCTGGCTGTTGTACGATTAGTCTTGAATTTCTTTAATTGCAATCTTAATTGCCACAGTCAATAGCTAAGTAAAGAGGAATACAAAAGCAAGAAGACACAATGAACTTAATCTGCAAATGGATTAGTACATGTGATTTCATTTATCCACCAAGACATGTGAAGTACTAGAAAATTTTTATTTCTCTCAGTTGTGAAAGCTTTAGGGCATGGACAAATGAGGAATTTGAAATGTGATTCTACCTAAAAAGTTCCATTTCATTTCTCATTTTTCTACATCTTTGCTGGTCTCCTGTTCCCTGCTGGCATCACTGAATGCTATCTGAATAGGGTCTGTGATTCTGGTGTGTCTTTTCCTTCATCTCTGTTTCCAGGAGTGCATCAAAAATGCCACTTGACCACATTTGACCAGAAGCTAATGGTCACTGTCCCCACACAGGGATGATACAAAGGAGAGCCCCTGGGGAGAGAGAAGGTTCCCCCAGGCCACCCTGGAGTCGGTGGCTGGCCAGGAGCAGGTCAGGTGCTGGCTGGGTATGACACCCATGAACACGGGGAAGTGATGCCACAGGGCAGCAGGTCCCTGCAATGACAAGAGGAAGTAAAACCTTCCCAGACCACAGCCCTGGGCTGCACTTCCTGGTGCCCATGGCCACGCAGGGTCAGACACAGAGCCAGCTGTGGCTGCAGGGGTGGCATGTCCACCCTGCTGCCTCTGGGCTGCCAGTCCCTGGCCCTTGCCTTGCCTGGTGCTGGGACATTTTTGGTCTAGCATTTGGGTGCTTGATTTTTCCCTTTATATGCAATACTGGGTTGTGTAACAGCTTTTGCAGCACCTCCTTCCTGTGTCCAGCAGCCTCATAACAATAGATGCCTGGAGACCAAGTGATCTGCATTATCTAGGACTGGTCCCCACCACTTCTGATAAATTATGTGTTTCTTCTTGTGAGAAGCATGGCTCTTACCAGACTGTCTGAATCAGCCTTTACTAAAAGCCTGTTTTGGACTCTGTTTATAGGGAAAGCCTGACATGACTTCCTCTTTCATGTAGCTATGTTTATTAAGGCACTTGACACAGCTAAAAACTTCACAAATTAATAAAGACTGCAATAATTGTTTTCTTTTAAAAAAACCCCTTCACTTTTAATGATCATATGAAAGAACATTTTATGCAAATACACATCATTCCCTAAAACAAGGAGTTGCCCTTCCATCCCATAGTGTGTAAAGCTGTGACCAGAAGGATATTTTCTGTCAGTCAGGGTATTTTCTGAATTTAGTCGATACTAAACCCAGAACTTCCTGCCTTTCCACTGATAGTTCCATATGTGCAGGCCTCACCCCTCTGTGCAGCTGAATCAGTCTGATACCGTTGCAGTGAGCAAACAAGTTACCTGGTGCTGAAAGTCCTTGGATTTTTCCCTGCATACCAAAGCCATTTCCTTGATGTGCTGTGGTGGTGCTGGGGAATGTCCAACGTCCAGCTGCTCTTGTCAGAAAACTGCCTCCCTAATTCCTCATCCTGAGCAGGGCAGACATGACTGTGGCCTCCTGCCATTGTTGCCGCTTTGTCACATCCCTGTCAGGAGCACGAAGGGGAAGATGGAAGCAGAATGCTGTCCTTAATTTCTGCCATGCAGCAGGGGACTGTGATCCCAGCTAGGCCCCAGGAGCTGAGGGTGGAAGTGCCAGCCTCCTATTCTTGGCTATTTGGTGCTGCTGAAAGTAATTGTTTTTTCTGAGATTTGCAAGCTGGCCTGTCTGCTACAAAAAGGTGCCTTTCCCCTTCAAGTGATGACCATAGCATGGAGGAGCTGAGCCTCTGAGCCTAGCGCTGTTCCCACCATCTGCTCATGGCCAGGAAGGAATGACACCAAATCCACCAAAGATGAAACAGCTGAAGATGAAATAGCTGAAACTGTTTTATTTCCGGTCACTGCCATTTCACGGGCTATCTCCTGTTGCTGAAGGAGTGACACCAACCTCCACTCTTTCAGAGGGCTGGTGAGAACTGCATTGCAGAGAGCCCATGCGTGAGAAGGCAGGGCAGCCTTGGTGTGGCCCGTTTGTCACGCGGGCCAGACAATGTCCTGACGCACTTGGGTGAGGACCCTTGTTTACAGCTGCAATAGCTTTTGGGACTGTTGCTCACTGACAGTCCCACCATCAGACAGTCACCTGCTGCAGGGGAAGCCCTGCCAGACTGAAAGGCAACACATCATAACCCCCAGCCCTTCCTGTCCGACCTCCTCACGCCTCCATGGATGCACACCATGCCCTCGCACCCTCTTGTGTTACTGGGAGGGTTAACTTAGTCCCATCCAGTAGTGTGCTAAAAATAATGACCAGCATATGAGACAGTGTTTTTCAGTTGATTTATAAAAACATCCCATGAGGGGAAGAGGGAGGAAGTATCTCCTTGTCTGGCACTTTGTTTGAGAAATTCCACTTGTGCGTCCAGCCTCAGGTGTGAAGGCATGAGCTGGCTGAGGGGGCCAGGCTGGTTTTCACCTAGGGGACCACAGTGCAAAAATGACCCAGGGCTGCACTTGTTGTCCAGCCAGGTGCTCTGATAAATGGAGAGCATTCTAGTGTGGCAGCTCTGTCAGTTTTCTTCAACAGCTGGGTTTATTGTGGGTTTTTGGTATCAGATGCTTGTGGGTGAGTCAAGTATATTCAGATTGCAATGCCATGACCCAGTGATAGGATAATTTTTTCCCCTGCCCTTTAGGGAGGAGCAGGTCACAAGCATCATGCTATGTAGGTGACTGGACACCGCTCTGGAGGACTGGAGAGAGGCCAGATTCCAGTGGGAAGCAGGTGAGAGTGTCTGGATGTTTTCACAAGTCTAATAAGCCATACAGGTATGATTTGCTGGTGAAGCTTTACAAAATCAGATCTCTGAGCAGCACCTATGGTAGCATTTTTCATCAGGCTGATGGTCCTTCTCAGGACCACTTCACTGATGCCCTCTGAAGTAAAAATCTTCCAGGCTTCTGCTGGTGACTAGGTGGGAAAGAACAGGGAGTTGCATCTCTTTGGGTTTTCCCTGGTTGTTAGAAACAAGAGCCTTTGGCCCAGAATATATTAGTCCTCCTTGCACTGGGAATATGAGGGACTGGCATGGTGCTCCCTGCCTGTGAAGCTGGGGAAAAGCAGAGCAGTGGGTCAGCTAGGAGCCTGCTGATGTGCTTGGCATAGCAAGTGAGGACCTCAGGCTCTCTGCACAGACACATCTTTAGGTCCCAGCTTTAGGGAAGAACAATGTGCTCTGCACTGTCCCTCTGCTATTCCCCTTGTGCTAAGCAGCATCATTTTCCACTCATCCAGAACTCCAGCTTCAAACTTCAGAGGAAGTAAAAATTTGCCTGACAAAACCCTATCCCTTTCTGCCTGCATCTTGGACAAAAACCTTAACTTGGATGTCTGTCCTTTACTAGGGACACTCCTTTTCAAAGCTGCAGCTACTCTGGTAGAAATAATGGACCCCCCCAAATATCACCCAAATATTCTGCAGCCAGTAGTTAACAAAAAATACCAGAACAGAAGACTCATCTTGAAGTTCCTCTTAAAAGCAGAAGTCAAAGCCTAATCTCCCAAACCAAACCTGCTGGCACTCCGCTCTTGCCCTGGTGCTTTTACCCTGCTGACATGGAAGCTTGGAAGGAATTTGCATGATATAATCATGCATTTACAATCCACAAAAGAAAACCCAAGTTACAGCAACCTTTGTGACTCATTTTTCTTGTAAACACTTTGTATTTATTATCTTAGCAAGAATTCAAGACATACATGTGTGAGGCATACAGCAACACATCTGGCACGCATCCAGCACAGGCCTTAAGGAAAACAAACTCACGTTGATAAAGTCATAAAGCAGATCCTTTCCAGAAGTAACAAATCTAGGGTGGACATCAGCAAGTGCTTGGTCATATACTGGCACTGACCTCTTGCATCTGTGTCTTTTTCCTGAGTTCCTGTTGAACACTACCATTCTTAACAATGCACTGAAACACCTAAAACATTGCAAAAAATGCAAATAGGCTTTGCATTTCTAGGCAAACAAACAGTGTGCTAACACTATTCTTGGATATCCCCATGACAATGCATTTATGAGTATACTTTTTTTTTTGTGATGTCCATATGTGCTACATCCTGAAGAACTGGGTGGGTTCTACAAATTCACACTTCATGTCCTGTTGAATTTCCAAGCAGCATACATTGAACAAAACAGTTTTATTCACATGCTTTTCAGCTACTAATGTGAATGCTAATGCTGAATTTTCCCAGGAGTTCTAGACGGGAATGGTCATTGTTCAATGTCCTTGATGAAGATTCCACCACCTGCAGGACATAAAACAGAAACCCTTCTCATGAAGCTGGAGCTGCCTTCGATGAAGTTTTGCCCAGCAAGCCTGGGAGCAGGTATTCTGCTGATCTGAAACTCTTTGCATTTACTTTTTAGTACCTGAAAAACTGACCTATATTCATGTCAGCCAAACACTTAGTACTGCTTTGCAGTACTAAGATAGATAACAGGTATTCTTGAAACATTATGTTCTCCCTGAAAAGGTACTAGCTAGCTTAGATGGGAAGGGAACCATGCATGTGGCTCAAGCCAACAGCAAAGGTCTCTGTAAAACCACTGGGATGGGATGGATGGGGTTAAGTCTTCCATGTGGAAGGAAGGGAAAGTCAGTCAGCTTCTGCTCAGTGACAGAAGTCAGTGTCAATATGTAAATCCCCTATGGTTGGTCGTGAGAGTGACCAGAGTTATGCAATGGCAATTTTGCAAATGCAGATTAAGAAGAGATAACAGAAAAAAAAATTATAAATACAAACAGGAATCCACCACAAGACAGGAGCAGACAAAATTTGAATGGACACAAATAACAGAAAGTGTAACTATACAGCCTTATACAATGCAAATGTACTTATATACAAAGTTAGTTAAGAGAACAAACTCTGACCTTAGAGGTAGCTATGAAACAGGATCAGCTTCAGCCCTTTTCTTGCTATCTTGGACCCACGAAAAATACTGTTTAGGATGGAGCCTGACATGAACTGACTAGCAGAGTTACTGTTTGCCTTGACAGCAATTGACACATTTAATTTTCAGCTCCTCTGAAGCCAGCCAAGGTAATATCCCCTTCAGTGAGATGGGTTATTCCCATGTAACTCCTCAGTGGTGATGGTGCATACCATCCACTGGATGTGCTGCAGCAGCTTCACCATTCTTGAACAGAAATGAGGAGGCCATGAATTATATTGAAATAAAGTACAAGGGAAGAACCTTTGCCTGTAAGTATAATTAAACAATTGTAAGGTTACTTTCTTGTACCGCTGTAACACTCAATTCTATTGATATTATTTCTTCAAAGAGAGGTAGTTGCTTTCTTTGAATAAATAACATTCTCAACAAAACTCAAGATTTGACTTCACGATCTACTTCTATTGAAGTTATTTTGTTACTTATAAAGATACAGCAGAATTGTACCGTTATCAAGAAATTCTTTATAATATTGAAAGAATCCTTCCATCACAATTACCTCTATATCTGTGTTTGTGTAATATATATTCAGATATATATCTTATATAATGCTAAAATTTGCTTCTCTCTCTGAAGCATGATTTATTTCCTTTATCATCAGAAAATATTATGGGGATTTTTTGGTTATATTCCTTTTTATATTGAGTTTTGTCATGTTTTGAACATTTTTTCATACTGTGTTTTGAGGCTTTTGATTAATAACAAACAGCTTTTGATTAATAGTTCTGTTAAATACTCATACACTAGTGGTGCACACGTTTATATTTTACGTATACATACTATATATATATTAACTTATACTATATATTTATAATATAGACTAGAACTATGCAACATTGTTTTAATTCATAGAATTACAATTTTTAGTCTGCAAAGCAACATCCTGCAACACTATAAATAAAGATAGTGGTTTTCTTTATTTAAGTCCCACCACCAGATCCCTGTCCAGCAGGATCCATGCCTTAGAAAAGAGGAGCAGTCGAAAATCCAGCAACTGGATTTTTGTGTGTGATATGTAATCCCAAGTTCCAACACACTGACACTTCTTTTGGCTTCATCCAGGAGGTGGCCCGAACTCCTCGGTGAAACAGAGGTCTGGGACATGAGGACCAGAGGGTGTCTGGGGAAACCGGGTTCCTGAAAGTCTTCCACGACCATGGTGAAGGACAAGTTCAGTCTTGCCCCAAATCTCCCCATGTCACCGGCTTGCCCCAGGTTACCACTGCACGGTTTAGAGGCTCTGCCCATCGTTATCTTTTTTTCCCACCTGGCATTCATACGCCAATATTGCTGTAACATTCTTCAGACAAATCATGTGATAGCCATCCTCCAGCGACTACGGGCAGCTAAATACAATGCAGCCAGATTTGAGGTCTCTTCATCTCCCGCTGTCTGTGGAGCCTCTTCTTCCAAACCCACAAAGCCAAGATCCTCCTCCGTTCCCCTCGCCGTGTCCGCGGGCAGCCCACGTTCCGGGGCAGAACAACTTGGCGAGCAGGTTCAGGATCCTCTGCCGCAGGTCCCACCTGTCGCCGATACGGGCCAGCTCCAGGGCGCACTCCTCCGCCGCCGCCCCGCGCCCTGCGGAAAAGCGAGTGGTTATCGCTTTCATGAGATCCCCACAATACAGTACTTTAAGTCCAATATTTTACTTTTTCCTCAACGTGAAGCACACTCCACCCCGCACCTTTTCTCCCCGCCATTCGCTGGGGGCAGCAGCTGCGTTGCTGTCGCCTCCACGCGGGCGCCCGCAGCCGCGCCGGCCGCTGCCCCTTCTCCCGGTGCTGGAGCCGGTGTGTCCCTGTTCCGTCCCGTCCCGTCCCCCTCGTCCCTTCACCCTCCGGTACCTGCAGGAGCGGCGGGCGGCGCGGCTTTGCGCAGGGTCCGGCCAGGCATCCTCGCGGCGACGGGGCGAGGCGAGGTTCGGAGCGCCCAGGTACGGCTCGGCTCGGCACGGAGCGCCCAGGTACGGCTCGGCTCGGCACGGAGCGCCCGGGCTCGGCTCGGCGGGGCACGGAGCTGTGTGGCACGGAAAGCGCAGGCTCGGTTCGGCGGGGCACGGAGCGCCCAGGATCGGTTCGGCTCAGCACGGAAAGCCCAGGCTCCGTTCGGCGGGGTACGGGGCGCCCAGGTTCGGCTCGGCTCAGGTTCACGGAGCGTCCAGGCTGCTCTCGGGTCGGTGGCAGCCGCACTCTGCCGGCTCGGAGGCGGAGCGCGGCGTTAAAAGCCGGTGCGGCGGGGGTTTCTCCGGTCCTGCCTGACGTAGCGAAAAGGCGCGGGGATCCCGCCCCCCGAGGCCGGCGGGCAGGCGGTGGCCTGCCCGGGCGACGCGGAGCCGCGGCCGGCGGGTAGGGGGTGGCCTGCCCGGGCGACGCGGAGCCGCGCGCAGGAGAACGCCAACGCTGCCGGCCCGGAAAGGGCTGGAGGGATGCGGTGTGCGGGGCAGGAGGGGATGGGAGGATGGGCTGTGCTTGTGGTGGTGGTGAATAGTGTTGGATAGAGAGGTGGATAGTGTTTCGATCATTCTGAGGAAGAAGAGGTGGAGGGGTGGAGAGTGCTTGGGCAAGCAGAAGAAAGGGATGGGGTGTGTTACTGTCACAGAAACATAGAATAGTTTGATTTGGAAGGGACCTCTTGAAGGTCCTCTAGAGCAGCCACCTTTTTTTTGCTGTTTGTAGCCACAAAGACAGAAAGATCATCAGCTAGATCAGGTTGCTCTGAGTCCCATCCATCGTGACCTTGGATGTTTCCCAGGATGGAACATCCACCACCTCTCGGGGCAACCTGTGCAAGTATTTCACCATACAAATAAAAAGCTTCTTCCTAATAGCTAATCTAATAAATGCACCTCTAGTTTAAATCATTATCCTTCATCCTATTGCAAAAGACCCTTCTAAAAAGTCTGTCCCAGTATTTCTTATAGGCCCACTTCAGGTACTGGAAGGCTGCAATAAAGAATCCCCAGAGCCTCCTTTTCACCAGGATGAGCAACCCCAATCCTCTAAACCTTCCTTCTCTTCAAGGTGATGGTGACCTTGTCCTCACACCAACCCTGGGCAACCTGGGGCCACCATCCCACTGCTGGATCTTCCCTGTGGCAGTGTAGTGCCTGCTGGGCATGGCCCTGGCTGACACATGCCAAGGCACACTTACCTGTGCTTGCTGTAATTGTAGATGGTGCTTTTTTGCAAGAAACAAGAGCTGGAACAAAGTCACCCTCATGTTTTTGTGATTGTTGCACAATGTTGTGAGAGCTGCCAGTGATACGTGGATCACTCATCTGCCTCCTGTCTAAGAGAGAGTTGATATTTCATGTTGTGACACATGGCATGGACTTCTGCTTTTAGTGGAAAATGAAAACTTCTTGATGTAAAGAAAGCACAGATGGGTCAGACATAACAAAGAACAGACTTGTGGCTGAAAGTCACTAAATTACTACCTCTCCCATCAAAACACAGCTTAAGCTGTCATAGTGTAATACAGACCCACAACAGCACATTGAGAAGCTCCATTCTGTGCGGTAGGAGCCTCTAGAAATGCTCTGAAGTTCCATTTAAAGGGGAATCACTCACCGGCTCGGTGCAGACACCCTTTTCCCTGCTATTTCCCAGAATGGTGGCACACTGGAAACACGGCTGATTTCTCTCCCTTGGTGCCTGACAGGAGGCAGCTGGCACAGTGGTGCTGCAGGGCTGGCATGTGGGAGGGGCCGTGGTGCCAGCTCATGGACAGGGCATTTCTCAGACTGAGATGTCTAAATGAAAGTTACAGCTGGATGAGGCTTTTGCAAGGCCATTCCCAAAACAGTGAACCGGCTCTGTCAGCACCGTGCAGAGCACCCTGCCAGATTGTGACCTTGTGTCAGAGCAGATTAGTTTGGCCTCAGAGAAGTTTCTCGTGTTTTTGAGAATGTATTGCCTTTGTCTCTCAGGTGGTATATAACCTATGTAGGCTTATTTCCTTGACCCAATATGTTTAGGGTCTCTTCACTTGCATGAGCGTGCCTGTTAGTAACTCAGCCCTGTTCAGGGAGGGCTGGCCTTTGACAAGTCATTTCTTCAAAACAAGTTTGTTGGGTTTTAGGTGGTGGGAAGGCAGGTAAGCAGGTCAGGAGGATGTCTGCAAGATGCGTCATCCCTTGGGGCGGAGGTGTGGTGGTCTGCAGCATGTGCTGCCCCAGGGCTGCATCTCACACCACAGTCTGACAGCTGCTCCACAAATCATAGCAGCCTCTCCAGAATGTCAGCACAGGGGGCTGGGGCCCTTACTGAGACCCCCACGCGACCCTCCTGCCCCACTCGGTGCTTAGCAGTGCCCAGAGCAGGGAAAGTGCTCACAAACTCAAGCTATGAGGTCACACTGGTCTCTTGTGCTGCTGGCACATGTGGGTGACTTTGCTCGTTTGTTTTGCATGTTTAGACAGAGCCAGGTATGGCCAGTGGCTTGTTCTGCTTTGTGAATCTGCAGACAGATCAAATACTTGGGCAAATTATTTAAATTACTCTTCCTCCAGCGAGGCCAAAACCAAATTAACCTCAATCCTGTCCTGCTCAGCAACACTTCCTCACCCTGAAGGCAGATAAGCTGTAAAGGCAGCTTGTCTCTACACCCCCTGCAGCCACACAAAGAGATGGGTCCTTCTTTTAGGTATATGTGGGAGAGATTCTTTCCTGTCAGGACAGATGGGCACAAACCAGTGGGATAGTCAAATTGAGGGCATTCATTTATTTTCTTTGTTTTATTTTAAAATAGTGATAAAGGTAAGAAAAATCGGGTAATAGGTAATAAAGGATACAAGGTAATAAAAAAGGATAAAAGGTAATAAAAAAGGGGATACTTCAGTGTGCAAAATGGGTCAATAGACCAGCCCTGTGAGTACCTGAAGTGCTTGTCTCCCCCTTACTGCAGTCAGAGCCACGTATCTGAGTGCGGTGGTATAACGCAGGGAGACCCACTGCTGTTTAGAGAGGAATTGACTCAGGTTCCAGATCTGGCCCACATCCTCACAGGGTGTTACTGGTGTGTGAGGGAGTTACTGATGTGTAAATCACAGCCCATTTTGGCGGGAACAGCACACGGTGGGGCCGCTGCTAATTACAGGATTGTGCAATAGGGGCTGAGTGAAAAGAAGTCAACTGCGGTTTCAAAAGCCACCAGCGAGCTCTGATGTTTTCTTGTTTCGATTCCCCTAAATAAAGAAGTTTATCTGTGGGAAGCACAGGCCCCTGGGAAGCTGCTCTACCTGAGCAGCCACAAAAGCTGTTTCTTGCTGTGGCCACACTGAGCAGGACCACTGGTCTCCAGCTGGGCACAGCCACGGCACGGAGCAAAGCAGCAGCCCAGGGAGCACTGCCCGTCTGAAACAGCCTTCCAGTTTATTTCTGTTTAATATTTCCTGTTTATTTCTGTTTAATTCATTTAAAGATATTGCAATTACACAGCTGAGAGGATAAAATCCTCTTCAGATAATGTGCCTCAAGCTTCACCACTGTCTGGGTGATGTGGTTTTATCAGGAAAGTGTCACTGTCACAGCATGTGACATATTGTCACCACACATAACAAAGTGTGGTGGGCAGGCTTGCTGAAAGGAAATCGAATGTTGCAGAAACGAAATCAAGAGTGGGAGAGAAAGGAAACTAGGTGTTTTTCTCTGAACTCAGTTATTTGTGCTGAATCATTTTCAAGCTGTTCCTGCGCCTCCCTCTAAGATCATAAGAGATTCTGTGGTACTGTTTCCTCATTGGAGTTATCTTCTCATCTTCCCAACACTGGTGTTGACAGCTCTTCTGTTAACTGAGAAGCTGTTTGTTTTTTGTAGGAAACCCAGAAAAAGGTAAAGGGATTTCTAAGAGTGAGAAACAAAAAGCAGGCTTTAAGAATCAAGCAGAAAGATTTTAGGGAACAGCTTTGCCTGAGAAAATATTAGAAGATGCAATTAGAACATTAGCACAAGGACAGGAGAACAATGAGACACAGTTTTAGGCCTAGCTGAGAGAACTTTTAGAAGTTGCAAAATTTATGCTTAGCAAGGGATGATGAAGTTAAGCTTAATAATGGAATATTATGCACTATTGTATAAGGTCTAAAACAAGCAAGTATTGTTTTAACAAGTGTACGTGCAATATAGAAGATTGGTTGAAACAGCTGTCTGTAACCTTTAGAGCAACTGCTATTGGCTGAGCAACTTCTAAGACTTCTGTAACCAGGAAATCTCGGGTTTTTGCCTGCAGCGCGAGCTTGTATTATCTCTGAGGTCTCCTGTCAGTTTATGAGGCGAATTAAATAATACAAGTTCACGGAGTGTCTGCCTTGGCTCCCCGGTCCCGTTTCAGTACGGCGGCTTAATGGTGCTCTAGTGCGAGGCAAAGAATTCGCTGTAGGATTCTCAGTGGACTACGTGAGCCACATTCCAGCCGGCCGCCCCACCTAAGCATAAAGGAAAGGAAATAAAGTATCTCTGGAAACGAATAAAAGAAAAAGAAAAAAGAAAACTCTCCTTCTGCCTTCCTGGAATTCCGACGTGAGGTGAGAAAGGGGTCAGGTGGGGTAATCACAGGGATGGACAATATTTGTCCACAAGATAAATGGGATGTTCACTGAATTATGACACTTTTGCAAGAAAAAATCCATACCAGTTTCCAGAAAGACGAACTAATGAACTTGTTATCTTGGGTTGAAACAAAACTTTCCTTCTATAGACCCAAGATTCGCCCTATTTTATAAGTTTTGGGACAGAGTAAACTGGAAACTGCACAATTCTATCTCCCTGGAACGAGATGAGACTGTAGCAAAGTTTCTTCCAATGTGCAGGAAACTATTGGAACTAGTTAAAGCTAAAATATTTCCAAGCGTGTACTCCTGGCGGGACACTCTGACTCTGCTGCACCCTGCCCGCGCGTCTCTAACCATCAGACAGACTGTGCGTCTGCTCGCGCGGTTCGTGCTCACCCCGACGCGTCCTGCCGCGCCCCTGGCGCGACCAAAACCTGTCCTAATCACCGCCCCGCGTCTCCGAATCCCCAGAACTCTGAAATTGCCGCCCTTCCGGGTTCCTCTCCATCTCAAGCCCTTCGCGTCACTTCACTCGCGCCACTCTCCCTCTCCGACGCTTCAATCAGCCCTCCCCGCTCGCCTCTCCCGCTCCGCTCCCATTGCAGCGGTGCTCAGGGCCCCGCCCGCTGCTGGGAGAGGGACGGACTGGGAGGCTCCCCGCTTTCCTCCGCGTCTGNGGCGCGACCAAAACCTGTCCTAATCACCGCCCCGCGTCTCCGAATCCCCAGAACTCTGAAATTGCCGCCCTTCCGGGTTCCTCTCCATCTCAAGCCCTTCGCGTCACTTCACTCGCGCCACTCTCCCTCTCCGACGCTTCAATCAGCCCTCCCCGCTCGCCTCTCCCGCTCCGCTCCCATTGCCGCGGCGCCCAGGGCCCCGCCCGCTGCTGGGAGAGGGACGGACTGGGAGGCTCCCCGCTTTCCTCCGCGTCTGGCTCCGTCATTGTCAAACCATCACCATCTGCTCCCCTCCAGTCTCC
>VXAC01006267.1:14063-85190 GCA_013399225.1 Rhipidura dahli
AAAAAAAAAAAACAATTCCCTTCCTGGGTCCATCATTAAACACAGACACAATCCTGGGGATTTAGACTATGCTGTCAGCAAGGTGGAGATTGTTCCTGCCCTGCTTCACCTCCCCAGAGCTCTGGGAACAGCACATGGCAGAATAAGCTGATCTCTATGAGAATTTGCTGGTTGGTTTATTAACTGTTTGGCAGCCTTCATCTGCCCAAACTGACACTGTAACTTCGAAGAGCATAAAGGAAAACAGAAGAGAGAAGAAAAGTCTTTGTTGAACCTAATTAGTTGAATCAAATCAAGGGCTACAAACACAACCATGCTCGAATTATAACTGCATCATTATTTTGTGACTGTAGGGCAGAGTTAAAGAAAGAATATCCTGAATGAACACACCCTGGACTGGTTTGGATTTCTTTCCCATTGCAATTTAATTCTGATTTTTCTGACCCTAGCTCCTGGGGCTTGGGATGAGTCCAACATCTCTGTAATGGTGTTACTCCACCTGCAGCTTCCACTTCAGCCTGGATCTTTGCTTGAAATTGCTTATTTTTCAGAATTGCAGCAAAACCATGGAATCCCAATGGTTTGGCTCCGAAGGGACCATAAGGATCATCTCATTCCAATCCCTCCACCATGGTCAGGGGGGCCACCCACTAGATCAAGCTGCTGAAGGAGGGCCCCAAAATCCAAAGATCCTCTCCAGGACCAGACCCCATTGTGGAAGAATGGGCACACCTGCTCCCTTCAGTGCCCTCTCTTTGCTTCATCCTTCTGCTACCCTGATGACTTGGATCCTACTGCACCATGCACATACACACCTGAACTCTGATGAAAGGGTTCTGACCCAGCTGAAGGGTCAGTAGAGCTATAACTGAGGTTTTAGGATTCATTTAGGCCTGTGTCTAGGTTTCAGGACTGGGTAAATCACAAAGAGAATGCACTGTGATCCATGAGTATAATTTTTGGATACATAGAAAAACCTTACTTATGATGAGGAGAGTCAACCATTGGAGGGACTTACTCAAGGAGGTTGTGGAGTCTCCAAGTCTTCCAAACTTGGAAGTTTTTGCGACTGACTGGATAAAGGTCTGAGTTGAGCTCAGAGGTTGGATAAGAGATCTCTTGATGCTCCTTTCAGCCCAAGGGGACTTGTTTTTATCAGATAATGTGTTGGATTTGATGATCTTAGAGGTATTTTGCAACCTAAAAGATTCTATGATTCTATAATTTTGGAGACCATGTGGCCACCTACAGTTGATGTGCCCTGTGACACCTTAGGCTCAGTCCCTAAATGTGGTGGAGCCCAGCATAACAAGTGCATGAACTTCATCCTGTACCCTGGTCCCAGCTGGGAACTTCCCTGGGCATCTGGGCCTAGAGATCAGGGTTCCCACCTGATGGTGGCCATCCCATCACTCCTCATTCTCAGCTGTCTAAGGCAAGGACAGGGCTGCAAGGAAGAGCAGACAGAAATCAAGGGGTTGTCACATCCCAGGGATGAAGGTAGTCCTTAAGATATGTTGGCATGGCGTGAAAAACACAGACTGGATGAGCATGGCCTCAAAAATCATGTCAGCGTAGCATCCATAGCATCTCTCTGGGATTTGTGTACATCTGCACCAGGGAAGGAAACCAGGCCTGGGAGAACTCTCACCCTCTTGTGTCAAACTTACTGTGTTTTGAAGCAAAAGAGACTCCCAGAATGGTTTGGGTTGGAAGGGACCTTAAGACTACCTCGTTCCACTCCCTGCCATGGGCAGGGACACCCTCCACTAGACCAGGTTGCTCCAAGGAATGTGTGATGGGAATGCATGATATTATGCTTAAAGGCTGTATTCCCTCCCTCAGCAGGAGCACGGCCCTGGGACACTCAGACCTCCAGGGACTGCTCCCACATTGCTGAAAGTGCCAAAGCTCAGCACGAGCAGCAAAAAGAGCCAAAAACCCTTCAGTCAGAGGGGACCCTGCTGATAAGAACAGACCCTATCTGGGGCTGGGGTGTACTGGAGGAGGGCACAGGGTATCATGGGCTGAAGAGGAGCCAGCAGTGCTGTGCCTTTTGTGAGCAAAACACACATCAGGCTTGCAGGAAGACATGCAAAGTTATCCATCTGCTCTGCACAGCTCCAGGAAGACCTTGGCTGGATATTGAATCCAGCTTTTGGCACCACACTTGAGAAAAGATGCGGAGTCCTTGGAGAGGATCCAGAGGGGAAGAACAAAGAGGAACAGAGCTCTAGAAAACATGACCTGTGAGGAGACTCCGAGAAATTTGGGGTTGTTTAGTCTAGAGAGGAGAAAACTGAGGGAAAATATGATAACAGCCTTCAAGTATTTTGGATTTCCCCCACTGGATGGGAGATAGGAAGCAGTTCCTCTGTGTCTGCTGGGGCCAGCAGATAAAGTGATTAGGTTAAGGGCAAGGGTGACCAAGGTCAGACTTTGGGAAACATTTTCCAAGGGCGAGAACCAGGATTCCTGGTGTGGGAGGAGACGAAAACTCCATCACCGGAGGTTTTCAAGAACTAGTTATTTAGCCATGTGTCTGGACAGACTGGTGGATGAGGAGATTGTCAGGGATCAGGCCTCTTGGAGTCTCTCTGACCAACCCTATCCCATGTGAATCCTTTCTAGCTTTGTCCATGTGGACTTCTGAAAGTGCTGGAGAATCATCCTATCTGCTGGAAATCACATCAACAGCTTCTTCCCCTTCTCACATAAGTGCTACCCCAGCAGCTCTGAAGAATGAGTGAGGACAGGGCTTCCCAAAGCACCAATCCTTGGGCCACCTGCAGTCAACATCTCCAGGCAGGAATTCTGAGGCTTGCAGGGAAGCTGGACGCTGCCACTGCACAGCCGGGTGTTGGAGGAAAACAGTTGTGTCAGGGGCGGGAGGTGCTGTGGGTGGTTTCATTGTAGTTGTTTCTGTAATTTATGGCTGGTGAGCCTGGAGTCTGGGAGGAGTGTTCCTTTTTATGCTCTTTTGAATAAATCCAAATAAATAAATTCAGGGAGAATCTCTTAGGCAACCAGGGCCTGGCCAGCATATAGCTGTTAAGATTAATATCTGCCTCTTGGACTGCGCCAGAGGACCAGAGAGGGAGCTGGCAGGGATCTCAAAGCACTTTGTAGAATGTGTTGGAAAGTCTGGCGAGTTATATGGTGCTCCGGTGGGAACTGAGGCGTTGGGCAAAACTGGTCCCGGTGGAGGGTGAAATACGGGACGTTCCAGCCCAGAGTGTTTACCTTGAGCAAAAGCTGTGAGCATTTTTAAAAGGAGAGGACATCCCAGCTGGGAAAGTCACACTGCTTTGCTCAGCCCTTGAAATGCCACCATTATCCTCCATGTAGAGGGGACGTCATCCCCCTCCATCCCTTTGGATGTGCTGAGAAGGGGAGTGAGAGATAAACCAGGCGGTCCCAGTCTCACTGCATCCCCACCATGGTTTTAGCAGATGGAGGAGGACACCAAGGGTTGTACAGAACAGCCAAAAGACCAAATTCTTTTGGAGTGGAACAGGGTGCTGCCAGTAAAATGTCACCGCCCAGCTGAAGCAGTGACAGAATAATGGATAAGGGTGAGCCCCGAGGAAATTTTGGATCCTGAACGGTCTCAGACGCTGTGTTCAATAATTTTATGACATGGGTGTTCAGGGGAGTTTCTCCCGGAAACATTTGTTTTATAAATGGCTCATTTTCTAATTACATTCTGCAGGGCTGAGCAGCAACAAGAAAAAGGAAGGGGGAAAAAAAGAAATAAAGGGAGGGCCACGAGTCCTGCCAAAGCTGACTTGATGCACTCTTGCTGCGGCTTTCACTTTGATGTGAATCAGAAACATCCCCCAAAAGCAAGTGATAGCCCTGGAGGGAGATCTCCCACACAGGGAACCCTGCACCTGTAGGACCAGGAGCAGTGGGGTGGCTGAGATGGCTTTAACAGGGAGTGCCCATGGTAGGGGGTCCTCACTGCGGGTGGTCACGGCTGCTCTCCACAGGCTTCCCAGCAATCCTGGTTCCCTCCCACACAAGCCATCTCTGTGGTCTCCTTGCTCTTGATTGAAGAGGGCATTTGCAAATGAATCCCTTTGTGGGGCGGTGAAGGAAGAGTTAACCACTTCCTTCCAAAAAAACCAAGGAAAAGGCCACTGTTTCCTGACATGGGGCAAGATGAGCCGAGCCGAACAGCAGGAGATGGTGGGGTGACCCTTGCCCATCCCCTTCAAAGGAGCAGGGAGAGGTTAGAGCTGTGCTGGCCCCAACCACCTCCTCCCAGCCCTTAACAGAGGAGTTTTTGGCTCGGTGCTGCGAGGCCAGGTATCCTGCAAAGTCGGGGAAGAGCGACTTTAAAGGATGGGGGGAAGAAGGGAGGTGAAGGACTCAGCCTGTCTTCCCGCTGGAAGGGAATCTGGTGGCCACATGTATCCACGTCCTCCAGCTTGATGATGATGATGAAAGATGTCATGCTAGGAAACTCTGGAGATCAGAGGCACGCGGACCACATACCGGCATTTCAACACGAGAACACAGCTCCCAGCGCCTGCCCAACCTCGGAATTTGCACCTTGTAACACTAGGAATGGACATCTGTAGACGAAAGGAAACCCCTGGTGTACACACGGGTTTTATGGAGCAAAGGGGGGGCTCTTTCATCCCTCCAGCTCTGCCCTGCTGCCAGCTCTTCCCTGTTGGATGACAAATCCAAGTTGTAGCGGCGCTGGTGAGTGTGTGTGTTTGTGTGTGTGTGTGCCTACGTGCATGGGTGCACGCGTGTGTTATTCTGGGATTAGGAATCTTTTCCAGGCTCAACAACAAAGGGTGGCACATGGCAGCTATTGTCCTCGCTCAGCCAGGGTGAAGTCGGGGGAGGTCACAGATGTCCTGACCATATTTAGCTCTCAGAACAGGATTCATTTAGTTTAGCTGAATTTTTTCATTTTTTCATTTTTTTTTTTTTTTTTTTTTTCCCTTTCTATGGAAGAAATTGCTGGCTGGCTGACAGGGAATGCAAGTCACAAGTTTCAGGACCAGTAAAGTTGTTGTTCATCCTGGAGAAAGCCTCAAGAAATGGCTGTTTCTCAGGGGAAGGGCAAGATCCTGGTGCTCACCAGAGCCAGTCTGGTTCACTGGTCACCTTTTATAATGGGGGAGCTGTTTCCTACAAAATCAGGAATTTTGGCTGGGCCCTTTCTGAGCAAGCACTGCCATCTTCTCCTCACCCTTCATTCATGTGGGGTGACAGCATTCCCCAGAGCAATTCCTTCTACCAGCTGTTTGCAAGCCTGCCCCCTTAATGAAAATAAGAGGGAGGAAAAAAATCCCCAACCCAGTGACCCTCCTTCTCCTTGCCAGATGAGCTGTTCCTCAGAAACACCTGTCTGGTAAATTAGAGTGGGAATTGTAAACGCCAAGCGCAGCATATTTTCCTTCGCCACCAATATATTGAAGTTGCATATGGTGCCCTGGGGGAAAGGGGATTGTTTCAAGTCAGATTTTCAAATCGTGAGCAAATCCTTGGGAGAGAGATTCACTGATCTACAGTGGAGCTTGAGAACATATCACCATCCCATGCTTCCAGTGAGGAAAACACAGAGCAGGAGCTGGGCGTATTCACCAGGACCAGGGCCAGGACCAGGACCAGGACCAGGACTAGGACCAGGACCAGGACCAGGACCAGGACCAGGACCACCTTTCTGGCCAGGTCAGTGCAGAGGAGGATGGTACCAAACAAACAGAGGCTGGAATTAGAACCGGGGTGATTTCCAACTCAAACACATGTGAATTGTAATCATTATAAATTAAAAACCAGGAGGGGTCCCCTCTGCATTCAGATGTTCAGTTTTAAGGCCAGGGAATGGCTTTAGCCACATGCAAATTGCCAGCCCTGGTGGGAAGGGAAGAGAAGCAGAGAAACCAAGGGGTGGTTTAATGTCCCCTTTTTCATCCCCTTTTTCCTGCCCCAGAATTGATGAGTCTGACCAACCCCACCATCCCAGAGATGGGAATTCCCATCCAGGAGCCATGCAGAAACCCTTAACACACACACATAAAGGCAAAGTGACTGAGGCTTTCAGATCATTCCTGAATAAATGTTAATGCAAATAAAAAGCATTTAGGTAAGTGTTTAGTCGTTGGGTCCCTTCCTGGCTGGAGTAAGTGATTGTTCCAGATTTATGCACTACGTGTTGTTTTTCTTGGCGCTTTGCACAGCGCCGTGGTCTCTGAAGGCTTGCAATTTTAGGGGTACTTTTTTGATATTTAAAGAGAGCCTTTTGGCTGAATTCCACACACTGCCTACAGCCACAGATGCTAGAACTTCTTTCCAGTGACTGCCACTAATCAGGCAACACCTTTGTGCTTAACATCTTGCCCTCAAGTTGACCCAGCGACCAATGGATCCCCATTCCTGCACACTGAGGTTGTGGCTTTCCCAGAAAGTGGTGTGTGGATAAGTCTGGTAGAGCTGGAGCAGCTGGAAAGCCACTGCCTCTAACAGGTAATGGCTGCAAGAATTCAATAAAAAATAATAATTATTCAATTAAAAAAATTGATATCGGTTATTCGGTGAAAATGAGAGCAAATACCTATATATGTATTTATATGGATAAAACGAGAAAATGAATTTTTTTCTGAGTATGGGACATTGGCAGGGTTCACTGGAGGGGAACAATTGAAAGGCAACATGGAATTGTAGAATAGCAGAATCATCCAAGTTGGAAAAGCCCTCTAAGATCGTTAAGTCCAACCATTAACCCAGCATGGCCAAGCCCACCACCAAACCACGTCCCTAAGCAATGATACAATAATAATACCATAACATAATATAATCTAAAGTATTATAATAATGCATAATAACATAATATAGAATAATATGTACAGTATAATAAAGGTAGAGATGAATCAAGGGAAGGACAGGTATTTTCAGTTATCAGCAAAAATGGTGCAACAGATTATTTTTAAAATTTTAGTTTGTTAAAAGAACTTTTGGGTCAAGTTCAGGCATTTCTATCCCTGTCAAAGCCTCCAAGGGAAAGGGGCAAACATGGATGCTGCTCCCACCTATCCCTGCTCCCAGGGCCAGGCCATGCTGCTCCATTCCCTCATTACCAACCCTGCTAATTTTATTCCTGATTATTTATGTTTTTTCATGAGCGGCCATTAAATGTCCATTTGTTAAAGGCTTAACACATTCCATTACACCACAAAATTTATATTTGTAACAAAACGATGTCTCAGAGTGATTCAGAATTAAATTAATGTGACATGGACTATTTATCAATATGGCAGCTGGGCTGCTCGGGAACGAGGGATGATTTAGTTGCCTGGATGTGTGCAAACCTATGGGCTCTGCCCTGGAGTTTCTCTCATACTGCAGAGAAACTGATAAAATAATCCTCCAAAGTACCTCAACATATGGTTTAGATCATCAAAGAGAAAAATACTTGTAAAAGCACAAAGAAGGAAACCAATAAACATGTACATCTTACCAGTTAACTCCCTCTGTAGGAAATGTAAACCATGAAGGATGGTGGGGTTTGAGTCAAATTCTGTCATTTGTGTATTTTTTTAATTACAGTAACATGCTGGCTTAAATTACAGCGTGTCCATGCAGACAATGGCAGTGTGGGGAGGAGGCAGGAGCTGGTGTGGAGCAGCAGCTGATTTACACCAGCAAACGACTGAGCCCGTTCTGGCCGCTGCCCCTCTGAACCTGGAATAGAATGGTTTCAGTTGGGAGGCACTTTTAGAGGTCATCTGGTCCAAACCTGCGTGGGTTTGCTGTTCCTGCAGCCCTCACTGGGTTGTTTTTACTAAAAGAAGAAATTCACGCTACAGTGCTAAGTTTTGCAGTCTTTTTATATTTTTAAATAAGCACATTTTCTTTGTATATACGATCTAACGTTTCTTTTTAGAGAGGAGCAAGGCTAAAATCAACCTGTGTAGTGGCAGGTTCACATCAACACTTGTCATGCATTTTATCAGCCTCCTGTTTTTTAAAGAAGCTGAAAATCTTCATATACTTGTGATTTGCGCTACCATGTACCAGACTTTAGTCAGTGGTGTAGACTAAGCATGCTATGATTATTTTAAAAAAACAGATCCATTTTGGCTATAGAGCATTAAGTCAGCAACCTATTTTCATGTGTGCAATGAAGTAAAAATAAAACTCTCCCTGCATTTATTTGCATATTCCAGCACCAAATTAAAACAGGAAATTAAGGGAAGCACATCAAGACAACTGAGGCTGATGTGTACTACACCACACCTGAATTAAGATTATCCTGAAGTTTCCAAAGTAAACTGGATGATTGCCAAACATTTACCAAATTTCAAGTGTCAGACTGTTCATAGTGGAGATGAGTTCAGGAACAGATAGATCTTCCCTCTGGTGGAATTCTCTATTTTCCCATATCTTTTTAGCCACATGGAAATTATTCTCACTTTTGAATTTCAGTGTGTCTGAAGATCTGCTTTGCCGTGATGTGTTTCAAATAATTTTTACTCTTTTGAAGGAGTATCTAGAATTCTTCATGGGTAAATCAGCCATTTCCCAACGATTTTCTCTGGATTCTTTTATATTTTGTCATGTCAAACTCTGTGGTTATAGCAGTGCAGGAGTTATTTATGGCTTCCCTGAACACCCTCCATTTCCTAGAAGACAATGTCTGTCACCTGCAGCAAGCAGGGAGATTTATGGAGCACATCCCAAGCTCCATTTGTGATGATGTCACTCTCTCTAAATGGAATGACTCCTCCACTTATTATCAATATTTCAAATGGGAAGTACCAAGCTCAAACTTAAATGGATTCCACTTGGATTTCTTTCTCATCGATCACATAGATAAGCTCCATCATTTTGTTATCCCACAGTCTCAGTCTTCTGGAATAACGAAATGGGATTTCTTCCAGCTCCGTTCTGCACATTTCAGTCTGAGCTCAGCCATGAAACTCCTCCTTTGTACCCCTCCATTGCACCCCAAATTCCAGCACGGATCCAGGATGTGAGCCCAGACCTCATAGGGACCCCACCAAACATTTTAGCCTGGAGCAAAGGAGCCTCAGGGGGGACCTTCAGGCTCTCCACAACTCCCTGACAGGAGGGGGCAGCCAGTGGATGGTTGGGCTCTTCTCCCAGGGAACAAGGGACTGGACAAGAGGAAAGGGCCTCAAGTTGTAGCAGGAGAAGTTTAGGTTGGATATTAGGAAAAAAATTGTCATGGAAAGGGTTGTAAAACATTAAAACAGACAGGGCAGTGTTGGAGTCACCATCCCTGGAAGCGTTTGGAACACATGTGGATGTGGCACTTGAGGACATGGTTTAATTGTGAACATGGGGGTGGTGCTGAAATGGCGGCTGGATTTGATTATCTTAAAGGCCTTTTCCAACCTGAACAATTCTGTGACTCTGTCTCTCGTCTGCTCATTTTCAGCAGGTTTCGTTGTATCTGGTAACTAAAGAAGCTGCTTTTAGAACAGCCTTGTCTTTGAGTTTTAATGTCATGGAGTCCCAGAATGGTTTGGGTTGAAAAGGATCTTAAAGCCCATCTCACTCCACCCCCTGCCATGGGCAGGGACACGTTCCACTGTCCCAGGTTGCTTCAAACCCTGTCCAGCTTGGCCTGGGACAGTTCCAGGGATCCAAGGGCAGCCACAGCTTCTCTGGGCACCCTGTGCCAGGGCCTCCCCACCCTCACAGGCAAGAATATGTAACCTGCTGGTCTCTGGAGGAGATGGGAAATTGTTGGGCAATGAAAGGAAATATGGCTGAAGAAGGTTTCTTAGCAGGACCATACAGATTTGCCATCAAATCTACTGAAAAACACAACTTTTATTTACCCAGAATAATGTTTAGAGACCCCAAACTGAGGCATAGAGAGGAGTTTGGCAGCACAGCTTCTACGCTTACTGATTTCACACCGAAATGAGGAAAATCCATTAGCAGCTGGAAATCCTCCTGACCCAGGGATTTCACCTACAATTAGAGAAAGCCGACAACTGTGTTAACCATCTGCTATTTCTTTTCTGAGGATGATCAAACACTCGAGAAAAATGCTCCTTTTGTAAAGTGTTGTCGGGGGAACAAGTGCATGACGTGGGTCCGTATTTATCTAGGAAAGCAAATAAACCGCTCGTCTTGCAAAGGGAATTGGCTGGAAACTCCCGAGGACAGAAATCATGTGTGAAGTCAGCTGCAAGCCCCGTTTCAGAGTGTTCATGGCCTCAGTGTGTTGCTGTTGTGTTTTTCTTCAGCGCACACCTGATGGGACCAACGTCATTCAAATGCTCTGCAGTTGCTTGTTCTCCAGCCAGGCCCCCACGTCAGGAGGTGCACCTTGAAGTCTTCAAATCCTCAGTCCCTTCCCGTGTTTTAATTTTTGCTTTCTGCTCTTATCTTGATGCCTTAGAGTTTAACTTTACTATTTCCAAGCCCTGCAGTGCCCAGTGTGTAACTCTGGAGTTGCCTGTTCCCTGTTCAGTGCTGCTCTCTGTGCTGGGCACACACAACAAAGCCTCTCCGGGGCTGCTCTCTAAGGACACCCAGCCCAAACTGGGCCCAAAAAGTATCAACCAAAGAGCCTCTGAGGGGGGCAAGCTGAGGGCAATTCCATCATTAACTGCAGCTTTAATTGGAGAATGAACCCTGAGATGCAAATGAACCAAAGCTAGAAAAGTGGGAAGAACTCGTGGCCTCTCAGGGTCCATCTCGGGGCCCATCTGGGCAGCAGCCTCTGGCTCCCCAGGGGTACCTTTGAAGGCCTTTCCAATAAATCCCCACCTTTATTCCCTTACTCCTGTCTGGTCTCTGTTTTTAGGTGGCTTCTCAAGGCATTAATCTCAGGGCAGCTTCCTTTAGTAATGTATTTTTCTGAACAAAATTCATTCAGCATTCCACGGGTGACAGTGCTTGACCACAGTGCTGTAAGAAAACTGGTGAACACTTGCTGGAAGAAAAAGGGGAGCATATGTTGTTTTTTTTTTCCTTTACCCAAACACCAGATTTTTCATACATTATTTCTTTTTTTTCTTTTTTTTTTTTTTTAACTGAAGATATTTATTTGTTCTCCTCTCCTCCCAGCTGCCCTCACCTGCCTGATGCTCCAGGCAACACCAGCTCCTAGCAAAGCAGTTGTGAGCTTTTGTGTTCTCAGTCTGCTGTGGATAAAGTCCCTGTGATGGTGTCTGAGGTCATTCTGGCTCATTTTTTCCATGAAATGAAACCTTTGGACTGGAGTTTCTTCCATTTCAGGTCCCTTTCGTGAAGACACTGAGCACCTTCCCTGGGTCAGGGTTGGAGGGTGGGCGTTCTCCCCTCAGATTTGGGAAGGGACAGATTTCCTGCTAACGTGAGCTTTTAATGATTTGCCAGGAAAGCCTGCAGGCATCACAAGCTTCCATACCCAACCACAAGCCAGGAGCTCTTGCCATGCAGGCTGGTGCCATCTCCAGCCATCAGGAATTGCTGAAGCAGTGGGTATCTCTCTCTACCACTGCTCAGACTCAGGCTGCCTTCATGGGACATCACATCTCCTCCAAGAAGGACCTTACAACCCAAGCACTTCCCACTCTGGGCAGCGGGAGAGTGGGTGGGGGGCTGGACTGGGGGAAGCCATGGGCAAGTGGCCAAGGGACACCCCATGGTACCCCAGCTGTGTCCACACCACGTGGAGGTGAGTCTGGGTGTGTGTCTGGCCAAGCCAGAGGAGCACAGATGAAACCTCTTTCCAATACATAATAAAAGGAGAGTGAAGCCAGCTGGAATATCCTGTACATTAAGTGTGATGACTAACTGTAGCAGATGTTGGTGCATTTGTTAAAAGTTTCCACCAGAGAAGGAGGGACTGGAATATGAGCATTTGAAAATCAAAGGTAGCCCGTGAGGGAGGAGAAACGGGAGATGAAAGGGGAGCTGAGCTGAAGGGAGGGCCAGAAAGGTGATGGGGGAAATTGCGGTGTGGGGTGCGGGGCCAGGGGGAGCGCGTGGGGCTGGGGCTGTGTGCAGGGCTCCTGTCCCTGCAGGGAAGGGCTGTGGAGCCTCCTGCAGCAGGAGGATAAATGGCTGCATTCCCAAGGGTGGAAGAGATGGAAAATCAGACACGCGGCTCGGGGCAGACGTGGAGGGCAGAGCTGGGGAGCTGTGCAGGCATCACCCACCCCGAGCCACCACCAGGGGAAACTCTGAGGTCCCTTGTTGCACCTGGATCCCAGCTGTGCTGCACGAACCAAGAACCTCCCTGGCAAGGAATCTCCTTTGCCTGCTGTGGAATTTCAGGTCTTCCTCCTTAACAGGGATGTTCATTTTGGTGGAGTTACACTGTTCCCAAGCGTGAGCCCCCAAGTCACATCTTATTTACAGGAGAAAGGATCAAGTAATTTAGTTTGTTTTATCATTATGTAAAGGTCATTAATGTCCTTTCTTGTCAGTAGTTTTCTGAGGAAAATCCATCCAGGAAAGCTGATCCAACTTCTCAAAACACGACATGAGTTTTCCTGACTGTACTCTCATTCTGACAAAAAAAGGAAAAGTGGGTTGTAGTGTTGCTCAAAAAGCCCAAAACCTGTTCTTAAAGAGTGTTAGAAGACATATTTTTTGGTGACTTCAAATAGACCTACATGGTGCTGTTTCATCTGTTTTGATATTTCCCCAACAGTGTCATAGGATCAATATTCTGCTTAAAGAAAAAAATTAGGTCTTACAGAAAACTCAGTTTTCAGTGAGCAAAATTAGCCATGCAAAGAAAATCACAGTTTTGTGGAGAGGTTTTCAAATCCTTTATTTCTTCAAATTCTGTAAGTAATTTTTTAAAATGCTGTAAGTGACTTTTAAAAATGCTAAAAAGCACAACCGGCTCTTGACTTCCCCCCTCCCTTAAACCAGTCACATACTTTGCAAGCATAGGTGTGTTGGACAATATTTCAGCAAAATTCAAAGAGAAATCTTATGCCCTGAGGAAAAGCTAATGCAAATGGAGTAGGAAGCACCCCAAAAATAATTTATTAATACGGCTGCACACCTATCCAAACTGATCTTTCCCCCTTTAAAGTTAAAATAATTCCAGCATGATGTATCGACTGATGTATGAAGCAATTTCCCTCAATAATTAGTAATTGCCTGTTGCGGGTCTGATGTAACAGTTTGTCAGGTTTATTCAGCCAAGTGCTCCCCTCCACACAGGGCAGCACAACTCAGAGTTTCAATTCCTTATACACAAAATTGTAAATGGCAACGAGTAGAGAATGCATGTAACTGATCCACGTGCTCCTGAAGAAAAGACCTTCTGGTTATTCCACAGAAAATAGCTTTGTCTGTGTTACATGACACTGCTGGTGCTTATGTATGAGTAGTTTCAGCAATACCAAAAAAACCCCCAAATCTCTCAATTTAATTTTTTTTTTTTTTTTTAACAAACTAACCAGATCCAGCAGTTTCAGTTCTTATGTCACAGTTACCAAAGATAAAAGGCAAGGCGGGTGTTCAGCTCTGGTTAAGACAAGTTCTTCTCTTAGCCCAGTGCACTGCACTAATAGGATAATTTTCACATGGAACATAATGCAGTAGTGCCTTAGCCTTCCCTTGGCAAATGAGATGAACATCAGGGGAGAAAAAATAAGGCACCAAGGTTCAGCTTGGAAAAATGGAATTTCTGGAAGAAAGATTAAAATAAATGAAATATCACTGGCTTGGCGAGCAGCAACCGGGGGAGAATGAAACAAATATTGGAATGACATAAATCCTGAGGAATTACAGTGTTATAGGAAAGGGCTGAAAGTGAAGAAGGTAAAATTTTGGCTGTCTAGCCACAGAAGTTTCTGGTGCAGATATCCATTAGCAAAGTGGTCTTGCGAGGAAATGGTGAAGGATATATAACGTACGACATTTATAACCAGACTAAACAAAAACTGCACAGCCCTTCCTTCACAGACAAGTGGCCCACAAATCCACCTCTACATCCCACGGATCCCGTGCACTGCATGAGCAGCCTCATTCCACAGGAAGCACAACACGGAGTGGGGACTTTTTATTTTGAACCCCAGCCCAGACAAACCTGGGTTGTAAATGATGCTGGACTCTGATTCGAGTGGTTTGAGCTTGAACTTCAGTTAGAACCAGTTCTGAAGCTAAATATCTCCTGGCTCAACTCCCTGACACCAAGCCAGGCTTTGGCAAGAGGTCAGTAATAGAGCAAGGGTGATTCCACCCCATCTTGGTACTTCTTGCACCAAAGAATGATGATGTGTTGGGATGGCCTTGGGTTTGGGCTGTGCTTGTAAACCCTGTAAGTCTTGGGATTTAGGAAAGTCCTCCCCTCTCTCTGGCAAAGATTTAGGTTCTGCTACGTCTAGGGTCTCATTAGACCCCCATCACTACCAGAGCTGAGTGTGCTCCAAGAACTCAGCACTCAGGTGACCTTCCTTTCCTCACTTTCTAGAGGGGTCAGGGGGTCACTGGTGTGACACCATTTGCTCTGTGAAGGTCAAGGTGGGACCTTTCCCCTGCAGCAGAAGGTTAGAAATCTCCTCAATTCAAATTCATCCTTGTTTCTTCCACTGTCCAAGGCCCGGAGAAGGTTTTAGCCAAGGAGACCAACAGAACTGCTCCTCACTGAACACTGAAGAGATCAGCTGAGAGAGGTTTCTGCAGGGATAACTCAGCTCTCAGTCCCACATCCCTGGTGCTGGTGGTCTTCTACAAGTCTGCTCCTTGTTAAACATCCTGGAACAGCTTTTATTGTACTTCAAGGCCTAAAGTTTCTTTTTGTCCAGAATTTGGAAGTAACTCTCCTCATTTTATCCTGCTTCTTGGAGGTTTTCTTTACTTTAGAAACCAGAAGCACACTTGCAGAGCAGGATGAAGCTCTTGGGAGCTATTTTTCTCTTCATTTTTTTCTGGCCTGTATGAAGCAAACTTGGCAAAAAGCTGAAGGGCAACGTGCATGGTGTGGCCATTTGGGAGAGGGATGCAAATATGTAACCAGCTGGAATGGCTCTTCTGGGACTGTCTGGGCACTGTCCTGGGATGCCAGGACAGTGTCATCTTGTGGTCATTGTGCCAGGCCAGTGACCAAGACTGAGAAGTTGGAAAGGATAGAATTATAAAATTGTTAAGGTTGGAAAAGACCTCTGAGACCCAAGTCCATCAAGTCCAGTGCTGCCAAAGCCACCACTAAACAGGCAAAGCTTCATCATTTAACAGCAGCTTCATTTCCTTTCTCCTTTGTCAAAGACTTTTCCGTGAGGGAGAAAAATTCTGTCACTCTGATAACCAAACCAGATAAGCCCCCAGCAGTACAGCAAGCTGACCTTCACAGGTTGTTCATGGCTAAAGTGAGATTTCAGCTTCCAAAATCATCTCTGGACACAAAGTGGAGGAGAATCCAGCTCTCTGTAACACTGCCAGTTCAGTGTGCAGCAAGAGAAGCCTCACACATCTCCCACACATGTCTCCTGAAAGCGAGGGGAGACAATGGGGCCCAGCTATTGTCTTGCAGTTGCTCAGGATTTTTTTTTTTTTTCCCAGCCAGAAAAGAATTGCATTTTGTATGGTGACTCCTCTGCATCCCAAGGGGCAGCAGTGGGAGAAATGTTCTCATTCCTGGAATATTATTGAACTGAGGTTCCCAATGCAGCCTGTGCTCATAAGCTGGTGGGACATCTCTCCGTGATGCTGGCAATTCCACATCCTCCAAGAATGGATTGGAAAAGATTTGTGCTGCTCCTCTCCACAGGAGTATTGTTAAATAAGAGTTAAATACAGAACCAGGCTTATTGACCTCTGGAGGAAACCCTGACAGAGATTTCAGACATCAGACATGTTTCACATTCCCTCTGTGCAACAGGATCCTCAAACAGCATCTCTTGAAGCTGGTGGGGACAGCAGAGAGGCGTGATTTGGTCAAATCCAGTTTCCATGTTCAGGAAAGATCCTCATGGGCTGACTTTTACAAACACAGTGTGTTTGTATAGAGAAAAAGTGTTTGCATTAATGTAGGAGGTATCTCAAATAAAGTGCCAGTGGAAATTCTGTTCTTGGTCAGCCAAGTGAGCTGGAACTGGTGAGTTTGTCTTGCCTCTTGTTCCTACTCCAAAATGTCCTTTCTTGGGATCTCTTGCCACCACTTCAGCAGTGGTTGCCAGTGCTGTGGCTGGTGGCACAAAACATAATCCCCCACCCAAGCTGGCCACCTCCCCAAAAGCCACTCTCCTGGAGCCCCCACGTGTGGTCACTGAATCCATCACCCAGGATGGAAAGTCCCAGGAAGAAAACCTTATGCCCCTATGGACACTCCCCAGGAGAGATTTAGTCTGGGGCTTTGGTGTTCTCATAAACATGAAAAACAAATCATCCTAAAATTGATGGTTTTCTGGCAATTTGATCTGGCCTCTCTGAGCTGAGTCAGCCTAAAGGTGAATGTTGGGATAAGAGTAGTTCCAGTCCCAGGCAGAAGCCTCTGCTGTCAGCATCTCCAGGGGATTTGTTTAATGGGTGACCACTTTGTTCCTTAAAGGTTTCCTTTGGAATGACAGAGAAGTGTCAAGAATTAATGCCAGTGTTTGTCAGAGGTGACTCAAGGCCAGCTGTCACCATCTGTGCTACTGCTGTTGTTGGGATGATGGCAGGATCCCAAAAAATCTGTCCTGCTCTTCTGGGGGGTCCAGGGCAGAATGGTCAAATCATGGAATCCCAGAATGGGTTGGGTTGGAAGGGACCTTAAAGCCCATCTCGTTCCAAAGCCCTGCCGTGGCCAGGGACACCTTCCACTGTCCCAGGCTGCTCCAAGCCCTGTCCAACCTGGCCTTGGACACTTCCAGAGATGGAGTGACAACAAATTCTCCAAAATCAGGTTCCTAACACCAAGTCTTTTCTCCCTGTCTGCAAATTAACCCATGGCTGGTGCCACTTTTGCCCCCCACCACAGGGAGAGGGCAGCATTCTGTGACATTCCCTGGAGTGCAGAGGTACAGGGAATTTAGCCCTTGGCGTGGTTAGAATGACAAACCCTTCCCTGCTTTTATTAAGCATCTGAATTGCTGACATTCCTGTCAAGTGCTAAGTGGGGACCTTTTCAAGATTTGCAGCTGGGTCAAGATGTGCAGCCTTAATGAGTTAATGCAATTTGCTCCTCAGTAAGGAAATTACTTCTCTGTGGGGAGGTCTCCGGTGTGAGGGATGCTTTGGGTTGTTCCTCCAGAAAGAGGGGGATGGATCCAGCTGGGTGGGAGAGCACGGGAAGGGTGTGAGGCAGCTGAAAACCAACCCTCTCTGGCCACAGTGTGCCACCTTCCCAAAGCAAACACCGGGGTCTGCCCAGTCCTCGTGCAGTGGATGGAGGGAGTTTGGTGAAAAGTGAAATGAAACGGGTTGGGGAGGCAGTTCCCAGGTGGGTTTTTGCAGTTGTAGCTAAAAAGCAGAGTCATGTCTTGGCCCCCTGTGTTGTGGCAGGGTGGCCCTGGAGTGTGGTGATGCCCCACAGGCCAGGCACACAGGCCAGGTGAGAGCTCCTGATGCTTTCCATCACTGGTTCACCAGCCAGAACATTTACTTTGGGATTCTTCCTTTTTTTTTTTTTTTTTTGGTTGTTGTTGCTGTTGTTGTTGGGGTTTTTTTTTTGTTTTTCTTTCTGTCTTGACTCTATCAATACCTCCTAAGAGCAGAACACTTTCCCTTCCTGGTAATCCTTCTTCTCATTGTAACAGATTCAGCAAGGACTAGAGAGACGGGGAGCAGCTCCCAGCTGACTCTCAGGGATACAAAAGGTGATGGCAAAGGTGCTGGTGGCAGAGAGGCCTTGGATGCAGTGATGGGTGTCCTGGCCAACAAGATAAACTCATTGCATTGAATCTCTGAATGGCTGGAACATGAATAGATGAGAAGGAGGAACGTACCAAATCCCTTTGTTATCCTTGCTTTCTTCCAGGAAATACAGGAGAACAGCTCTGACTTCTGCAAAGCCTGAGCTGATTTGGGCATCAGCTGAGATGGGATAAGGGTGAGGAAGTTTGGGGCTTTTCCACCACTCTCTGGATTGAGACCTTGAAGGGTAGAGCTTAACAGGAGAGTTTTAAAAGGTTTTAAACCCCAGGATTTATGCTGGAACAGCAATAAAACCCACTGGAGTCTATGTTATAGAGGCAGCTAGTACACACCTCGGGTGGTGAGACGCAGTCAGGCCATTGCTGTGTGGATTAATGTCCCCATAAAACACGTCCCGTGGTGTGACATTGTTGTGAGGAGAATGGAGCAATAACTCTGCCCCAGCCCCAGCTCTGTGCCTGCACATGGATCCCCACCATGGGGCTGGAGGCTCTCAGGGCTAACACAAAACATTTGTTATGAAGCTGCCCCTGTCCTCCCACTGGAACAGCCCAGCCCAGGGCCCCTTCCCCGCCGGCTGCTCTTCCATCCCTGCCTGCTGCACCACCGGCATCGCTGGCTCCTGGCTCCCCATCTGGGGCTGCCTGCGTGGCCAGCTCCAGGCAATCCTTCAGCAGCCATCCAGGGTACATCCCTGGACGAGCCCAGGCCATGGCAAACAACAGGTTTGGCAGGGCTGAGGGTGTAAATAAAAGAGCCTGACTCAGCCAGGGCTGCTGAGCGGCCGCCACCGAGAGCCTTGAAAACTGGAAAGTATTATTTCATTTATTAATAGGCATTTCTGTTACACTCCCCACCAGAGTGTGCGTGTCCCTGATGACAGAAGTGCTTACTGGTGCTAATGAGGCAGAACGGAGAGGAAAAAATGGCCCTGTGGGTCGGGGACTGGCTGGGGAGCCGGGAGATGTGAGCTCAGCTCCTGGCGCTGCCGCCGCCTCCACCGGTGACCTTCCCTGGCTGCCTCCAGCACTCCCTGCCAGCTGCAGGATGGGGATGCTCTGCCTTTACCTGTGGGTTTTGGGCTCCATAATTAACGAGGGGCAATGATTCCTGTGGATTTGCCCACAAGCTGTGTTTTTACTTCCCCCTCGCTTGTCTTGTAAGTATTTCTGGGACCAAATTCTTCTCCATCTTCCTCCTTGAGCTTTGCACCACCACAGAATGGGTTTTTCTGTAAAGCTGAGAATGCAAAATGCAAAGGGGAGACACGTAAACGGCGGGGGGGGATCAAGGCAGATGCTGTCCATCCACCCTTTGGATGCTCCCAGCTGACACAGATTGGTGTATCCCAGGAATTTGCCTTTTCTTCCCTGGTGTTGTTTGATAGATGAGACACCAAAATATCCCCTAGAAATACCCATCACCACTTCGGGGCTCCAGACCTGAGCTGTGCCCAGGATGTGTCCAGAGCATGCCAAGGAACACAGAGTCATGCACCTGGAAACTGGGGAGGCAGTAATTGTTTTCCCAATGGGATCACAGGGAATTGCCTGTGGGGGATTTGTGGGTGCTGTTTTAGGGCCTGATCCCAGGGCAACTTTTAGAATCAACAGAGAGCCTATTAGCAGGCTGGGGTGAGATCCTCCACGTTGTTTGGGAAAGCAGTGAGCTGGGCTGTGATTGTCCCACGGCCCCTGCTCAGACAGGCACAGGGATAAACATTTCCTTGGAGAGGGATGCTCCAAAATGCCCACTCTGCTCCACCAAGGCTCCATCAGCTCTTTCCTCTCTATCCATCTGCACCAGAGCTTCCCTTGGTGGGTACCAGGTTGGGTTGAGACAGAGAACCTGGTGTGAGGTGGGACTTTCTTTCCATGGACAAAATCCACGTGCAAGTGATGATGTGTGAAGTGTCTTAAAGAACCACAACGTGGTTCCTTTGTGCTGACCTACCTTGGTGAGCTCCAGAACCACAAAAGAAGATGTGAAGACTTATTCCATAACCACTGGAGATATCCAGAGTCCAGGCTGGCACAGGCAGGCATGAGACTCATGTATTACATGCTGGGAAAGGCAAATAATGAGCAGCAGGCTGCAGTGAATTTCCACATCTTTAATTTTCTCCCCTTCCTCAGAGTGGCAATGTCTGCTCAGCACATCTTGTGAGCAGAAAGCAGATGAAGTACAGCAAAAATAAACTGGAGAGCTGAAACAGGAGAAGAGAGCACAGCTACAGCACAGCTTTGTGTAAAACCTCATTCCTTACTGGTAGTAAATAAAAATAGTTTTGGGGTTTTTTTTTCTCAGTGACTCAGAGTGCAGACATTGCATGGAAAGGGCACTAGAATCAACAGCCAGGGAAAAAAAAATAGAGAAATGGAAAAATTATCATCACAGTGCATTTTTCCCATTCCCCTTTCATCTCTTACACCTGTGTCTGACTTCAGCCAACCTTACATAAATCCTTTAACCATCTGTCTAAGTCACTTATGAAATAAGCTGGAGTGGCCTCAGCCAGGCCAGCAGCTCGTTCTGCTGGATATCTGAGTGTTTAATCCCAAACAGGGCTGGGGGGTTCACCAAGCCAGGCGGGCAGTGGGCTCTTCCCACCAAGCCCTGCTCGTTCAGAGAGTTCCACGCTGTTTGTGGCAGGACTTGTGCAGACTCTGCCTCGTGAGAGACCCTTTTTATAGCTCTGAACTCCACACTGAGGCCACGGGGGTTTGCTGGGGCACAGCACCTGAGCCTTGCAAAATCACACGGGCTGAATGTGGGATGAGAGCCACAAGGTGGGCAAACAGGAGTCTGGGAAAATCTTGGGAAGATGAAATCCTGCCTGAGGGGTGGAGTATCAGCAGCAGTGGTCACATCCTCGGAGTGGCAGGGGTGGGATGGATGTGGCCCCACAGGAGGTCAGGGCACGGGGCTGGGACAGAGGTGGGGGGTTTGTGCTGACACAAGGCAGGGTTGTGCTCTTGCTCTTCCACTTCTGTGTTTCAGGGGGAGATTATTTCATGGAATCACAGAATCATGGAGGTTGGAAAAAACCTCCAAGATCACAGAGTCCAACTTGTGGACCATCTCCACCTTGTCACCCAGAGCAGAGCACTGAGTGAAAGTCCAGTTGTTCCTTGGACACCTCCAGGGGTGGGGACTCCCAACACCTCCCAGCTCCTTCCAGTTCTTGACCACACTTTCAGTGAAGAAATTCTTATTGATGCCCAACCTGAGCCTCCCCTGGCCCAGCCTGAGGCTGTTCCCTCTCCTCCTGTCCCTGTTCCCTGGGAGCAGAGCCCGACCCTCCCGGCTGCCCCTCCTGTCAGGGAGCTGTGCAGAGCCACAAGGTCCCCCCTGAGCCTCCTTTGCTCCAGGCTGAGCCCCTTTCCCAGCTCCCTCAGCCACTCCTGGGGCTCCAGACCCTTCCCAGCCCCATTCCCTTCCCTGGACACAATCCAGCTCCTCAAACACCATTCAGTGATTCTGTAATTTCTTTCTTGCAGTGAGGGGTCCAGAACTGATCCCAGGATTTGAGGTTCCTCATCACTGCCCAGCACAGGGGGACAGTCTCTGCTCTGGCCCTGCTGCCACAATTCCTGATCCAGGCCAGGTGTCATTCAAACCCTTCATGTGACCATATCTGAAAACCTCTTTGCAGCCACCAGTTCTGCTGCCTGGAGAAATCCACTGCATCTGCAAAGATGATTCCCTCCCATTCCCCATTCTGGGCACTCCACTGAGTGAGTCTCCCCAGTGGAAGACAAGGAGTAAAATTTTGGGTTTGTGTTTGGGTCTTGACTGATCTTTTGGGCTCCTTGAGTTGAAAGAACTTCTGTTCTGGCACAGAGCTTGATCTGGAACTGGTCTGGCTCCCTGCCAGTGTCTGAGAGTGTCAGAGTCTGTCCTGAGACTGATTTTATATTAAAATACACTGAATTCTGCTGCTGAGCAAGGTTAGTCCCTGGCTGGTGGGAGCTGATGCTGCCCTACTGGAGACAGTGGGACCACAGGCAGTGTGGGGACAGAGGCTCCTGGCGATGCCACCCACTTTGGGACCTTGGGAAGTGCCAGTCTGCTCCTCAAAATGCCCCTGCACTGCCTGGGCCTTGTGCAGAGCTGGCCCTGCTGCTTTGCACAGGCACAGGCCCCCCAAAAGCTGAGACCCCCCTCCAGCTGAGCAAAGAGAACGAAGACCAGTGGCTGCCAAGTTGAGATCTCTGGCTTCTCTTGATTTTCTGGTGAGTGCAGGAGGAGCTGTGAGATTTTTCTTTCAGGGACAAAATATATTTTTCCCTTGACACAAGTCAGGAATTGCCAAAGGGATTTGTTTAAACACATCTGATAAAAGTCTTCCTTGGGCTGCCATCAAGGCAGGTCGAGTTCTGTGCTGGGTTTATCTCAGCTCAAAGTGAATTTGAGCTGTCTGCTTGCCTCTGGATTGGTTTCTGCTTCTGCACAAGTACCTGCTGCTCTCCAGTATTTATTGGTTATTTGCCACGTGGGTTTTGCTGACCCCTTGGCTTTGCTGTGGGTATTCACACCAGTGACACTTCAAAAGCTGAGGATCTTTCTCTTCCCCTGAGTCAAGGAGCTTTCCTGACCCAAAATCCTAACAGGACCACCTCACACATGTTAAGAGTGTTCCTGTTTTATGGGAAACAGCTCCATAAAACTGTAGGATTCTTATTCTAGGAATCAAAAATCATGAAAAATTCAAATCATTTGCCTGATGCCAGGAAGAGAAAAGCTGCCAGCCAGACACTGAGGGTCCAGGTGGGCTTCCCAAAAGATCTTCAGCCAACAAGGAGAGCTGCAACATCAGCCACTGATGGAAGGTGCCCAGAATGGGTTGGGTTGGAAGGGACCTTAAATTCCATCTCAATCCACCCCTGCCGTGGGCAGGGACACCTCCCACCTTCCCAGGCTGCTCCAAGCCCCATCCAGCCTGGCCTTGGCCACTTCCAGGGATCCAGGGGCAGCCACAGCTGCTCTGGGCACCCTGTGCCAGGGCCTCCCCACCCTCCCAGCCAGGAATTCCCAATTCCCAATATCCCATCCATCCCTGCCCTCTGGCAGTTTGAAGTCACTGTCCCTCACTGCATCCCTACTCACCCCTGCAGGTTTGAATATTCCTGCGTGTCCTCTCCAGGTCTGGGCTTTCCCAAGCTCTGCCTGTGAAACACCCCAGCAGAAGGTGAGGTGGGGAGCAGAGTCCACAGGCAGTGAGTTTGATTGTTGATAAGGTCAGCCTGGGCTCAGGCTTTGCTGATCTTCCTCAGAAATCTTTTGCAGTCCCTTCTGAAGCCAGCAGCATCTGCTTTGTGTGTCCTTGCAGAGGAGGTGGTTTGGTGTTGCTCATTTTCTCCCCAGGGGGAAGACTCCACTCCTGTGCTCCCAGACACGTGGGAGGGCTGGGATGTACCAGCAATGGATTCATTGGCCAGACTTTCACCAGCAGGATGCTTCCCTTTGCTGGATGTGAAGCTCACCTTCCCGGGATGGGCAGAGTTGTGAAGGAATCTGACCCTGATGAAAACACACAAGGCCTCAGTGTCCTGATTCCTTGCACAAAATTAAAGCATTTTGGCCTAAAACTACCCAAAATCACTTGAACTGAGCTGCCTACAGGTGTGCTGGGGATGGGGATTAGCTTTGATATTAGGAAAATATGAAATATTGGGAAAAGGCTCTTCCCCCACAGGGTGGTTGGGCACTGGAACAGCCTCCCCAGGGAAGTGGTCACAGCTCAGGACAGAGCTCAAGGAGAGTTTGGATATTCAGGCACCTGCACAACACAAAATGGGACATGGAATGGCAAAAAATCCTGAGACAGAGCTGTTATTCCTCAAGACTTTTGTCACATTTTCCATGGGACCACCATGGTGGCAAATTCCAGCAAGAGACAGAAATGCACAGTCCAGTGTGGCTGCTCCTGCAGGAGTGTTAGGAGGTGCCTGGACAATCAGAAAAAGCTGCAAAGCCGGATAAGAAGCTGCAGGAAAACATAAAAATCCGTGTAAAAGTCAGAATTCTTTTTTTTTTTTTTTTTTTTTGAGCCGTCAGTAAATAGACTCCAGGGGAGAACAATGTCACTGTGGAACAACATCTGTTCCAGCTTTGCTGAGAACTCCCTGGTCTCCTTGTTTTACCAAGCATCGTGTTCCCAGCCACTCATCCATACTGTGCCTCTAAGAAGGATGCTGCATTCCTTGGAGATGAGATCACTCCAGGACTGGTCCAAGGGAAAGGACTTTGTGGATGAAGGATGCAGAAGTTCAGAGATGTTTTGCTGTCCTGGAGCAACTCAAGGTGAGTCACCACATCCTTCAGGACCTTGTCTTTCCTTGGTAGAGCAGAGATAGAATTTTTTCAGCTTCTCTCAGTTTTTTAGTTTGTTGGTTTTTTGTTTGGTTGGGTTTTTTTTGCTGCACTTTGCACAGTGAAGAGCTGGATTATTGCTGGGACCACAGTAAATAAAAGAATAAAATAAGAAGCTCATGAGGGAAAGAAAAGGAAATTTAGCAAGCATGACATTGGGCACTTAAAGATACTCACTGGACTGAAGATTTTCTGATGGCATTCCTATCAAAAACAGTAACAGGAGCAAAAGCTCATATTGGTAATGAAATTTTTATTCTTGAATTGGAATAATTCAAGGGAGTGCTGGAATGTGCCATAACATTAATAAAATCAGACAGGACAGAAACCTGCAGTGCCACCAAGTGTAAACTGGTGCATTGAGCAGGTCACTTTAACATGTCTGTGCTGGTTGGGTGCATGAAAAGAAAAAGAGAATCAGAAGAAAGAAATCAAACCTCTGGACAGCCAGTAATGGGCAAAACCCTGGTGTAGAAACACCAAAAATCCCATCTCTATGGGATGACACTGCAGGTAGGGCAGTCACCAATTGTTTTCCACCTTCTCCTGGGGTGCAGGAGAGGGCTGGAGCATTTTGTGACAGCTTTTCAGGGATGTGCACTTCAGGAACAGGGAGACAGCCCCGTTTGCTGCCTCAGCTGGGCCCCAGACAAGGCAGCCCCCTGGAAAAACCGACTGAGCATCCAGTGCCTTGCTGTAGGAATGGGCTTCTCCTCGCAGCCCATCCATATCACAAAGTGATTTCTCAGCCTGTCTGTTTGGGGATTGGGCATTGCTGCTGATGCAAAGGGCTCTGCCAAAACCATGAACCGAGTGCCTCGGTGTGGACAGACCTTTCCTGAGTTTCAGCACAATTTCCTTCTGTCCTGAAGCTCCCTTGATTGAATTACTCAGTGGCTCCAGTCCCGCAGCTCAGGAAGGTGCAGCCTGCACTGCAGCATCACCAGATGTGAGTTCCCAGAGCTGACCCGACTGTGGGGACACAAAAACCATTCCTCTCCCCGTGGGCTCAGGTGCTTGCCCGTGATCTTGCCAGAGGTGGTGGGAGAAGGATCTTCCTGAGCCATCAGCTGTGTCCTGCTGCACAGGAGGATGGGGAACAGGGCTCTCTGGTTTTCAGGGAGCAAAGGGAATGGAGCATCCCCTGAGGGAGAACCAGCAGATCGCCCGGAGACACTCCCTAAATAGGTTCAGCTGACAATGAGCACGGCCTCTCCCTGCAAGAAAAGCTTTTTTGGGGGTTGGGAGGATACCTGTTTAGGGCAAACAGTTCATAACAAAGTGTCAGTAGCTCCCATCCATGGATCCTGGGGTTTGCAGCATGGAGAGCACTTCATTCCCTCCGTGCTGATCTTTTCCATCTGCTCTTTACTGCCTGCAAGGTGATTCCCATGTGGGAAGCAGCTCAGGCCTGCTGTTTCCAAGCCTCTTCCAAAAACCATGTCAAGCACGAGCATTTTATCATTAAGGGCACTAAAACTTTGCACATACACAAAATTTGTCTTCTGGTTATCCCCAGCTTGTATTACAATGCATTTTGTAGGCACTCAGCCAAACATTTTACCTTCAGTCAGATATATGACCTGCTGCTTTGGAGAGGATGGAGGCTGGTCCAAAGCTTGTTAGACCAGGGCAAACCTTTATTCTGCTGGTTTAGCAGAATTTGGATTGGTCCCTGAAGGCATCACACGTGATCTGAGTTATCAGAAGTGATCCCAGGCAGTTGCAAGTAGGTAAAGATCAGCTTGCCAAGGCATCTGAAGAAGCTGGATCAGGTTGTTTTCAAATCATCTGATGAGAATTAGCTCAACTTAATCAAATCACAAGGCAGTTGGAAATTCAGTCTAGACTGGATGGAACAGGGTTATGGACTAGATGGAAAGCTAAATATATTAGAAGAAAAACAAGCAAACACAAACAAACAAAAAAGAAGATTCATTAGCTGGAAAATGCAACCAAACAAGTTTCTGACCAGAAACCAGGTGTGTATTTTTTCCATTTGCCTGAAGTGACGTATTTTCAGCCATGCAGAGTTTTTACTCGACACTGAAAGTCTTTTCAAAAACACCCTTTACACATTCATTTAACCCTTACTGGCTTTACAGCCTCCAATTTGCACAACTGTATTCAGTTGATTGTGATCGTTTCTTTTTAGGTTAAAATGTTCAACTTAGAAAAATCTGAGGACAGTGGGTGTCAAACAGGTAAAGCTCCTATTTCTGGAAGACCAAAGCTTTCCTGGTAGCAGCCAAGTGCATGCAGGACCAGGCACGAGTGGAGCCAGAAACCATTGATGGGTCTCACTCCAGTTACAGCTTACAAGAACCCTCATCCAATTAATATTTCTCCTGGAAATTTAGCCCATCTGAAGGGCAGGTGATTGCCTAGAGTTCATCATATCCAAATCATCCTACCTCAGTATAATTTCCTTTTACTCCAAATGACTGTGATTATTGCCATGTCTTTCATCTGCCTGCTCCAGTTTTGCTCTCTGTGTCACCAGATATGTGTTGGAAAAGGGTGGCTGGCCATGCATTCCTGCCCTTTTTATAGGGAATTTAAAAGAATTACAGCGAGGTCATCTCTACCCTGAAGCAACATTTAAAAGGTATCAGGTTTTAATTCCTTCATCTTCCCACCTTCCTCGACCCTGAACGCCAGACCCAAATTTCCTGTGTAATTTGTGGCCCACTGATTTATTCTGCACAGCCACATCTCTGCTACACCAGTTAAATCAGCTCTCCTCTTGCCAAGTTAAATATGAGAGTTTTCCCATGTTTGGTGGTGAACTCCTGGGATCAGCACAGAGCCATGTGGCGTTTGATGGCTGGTGGATGCTTGGCTCCTTGTCCCACTCTGGTGGAGCCCTACTTGGAGAGGTGCCTCTCTCTCTTCTTATTCTTTATTGTTCTGGCCACTGGAAATTCAATACTTCCCCACAAATCCTTCTCATCTACATCCTCCCAAACCTTACAGCCACCTACAGTGCTTGTGTGGTAGGAAATAAATCCTCAGATGTTTTCCCAGGCAGCCGGTGGGTTCTTCGCTTTGGCTGCATTCCCTCAGGATGGAGGCTGAGGTGACCGAGGCAGGGAAGTGACAAGGGACCAGGATTGCCAGAGCAATCCTTTGGGTCCTGCCATCAAATATCCTGCCTCTGGAAGGGACCAAAGCCTCTACAGGCCCGAGGAAGAGCATGAGATTTGTACAACCTCCCCTAAGAATCACAGGACATTAAGGGTTGGAAGGGAACTGAAAGATCATCCCTCCCTGCCATGGGCAGGGACACCTCTCTCTAGACCAGGTTGAACCTACTCAGCTCCCAAAAATTTGCTGATCAGGGACTTTCTGAGCCAGACGTGGCTGCCTGTATTTCCCTTTGGAGGGCTTCTGCTCCTCTGATCCTCTAGCACCTGGTGTTGGGACAGGAGTCCCCCTCTCCAGGCTGGCGATGGTGAGAGGTGGAAAAGCTCTTCATTTACAGATTGGCCAAAATATGTGCCCTCTCCATCAATCCTCCTTTCCACAGCAAACTCCCAAGTGCCTAATAAAGTTAAATCACATCCATTCTTCACCACCAGGCATCGACACGCATTAGCAGCCCCCCTGCATTTCAGAGGAAGCTGCTAAAAATGGACTGACTTCCTTCCTTCCTTCCTTTCTTCTCCCTGCTCTTCCCTCCTCCAGCTCTCCCCATCCCCAGCCCTACAGCCATCCCCACACATCAGCCCCACCCCTACAGGCTTTCTGCAGGAAATCCGAGCTCCCTGCTCTCCGTGCAAGGCCCGAGGCACTTCTCCCTCCTTTTGACCATCTGCGTGCATCCAGCAGCAGAAGTGCCACGCACTCACTCTGCTCTCCCACCAACTCACCCTCAGCCCCTACCATCTGGAGATGATCTGTTTGTCTATTTAGACTCCAAGCTCTCCAGGGCAGGAACTGTCTCTAATTGCATGTTTGTACCGTACCTACAGCTGTGTTGGACTGAATACACCCACTGTCATCTTCTCTTGGAAACTCAGCTCCTCCTGGGAGTGGCCGGCACTGAAAAGTAAGACCACTTGGAAATCCAACTTGCTGGAGGCACATGCCAGAGTTCCTTGGTTGCACTTACATTAGACCACAGAAAAAATTCTTCCAGTGGCTGCAATAATCATCCAGCCCAATTTTTACTGCCAAGCTGACAAAAAGGACTTAAAAGCGGTGAAAATGTTGCTTAGCACGGTGGAGCTCACATCTGGCTGGAGCTCCAAATGTGCCTGAAAAATACTGTATTTCACCAGGGAAATGCCTGAGGAGCCCAGGTTTGCCTGTGCCTTGTTTGGTGACCTCTGGCCAACGCCAGCCAGGTGGACAGGCCAGGAGCCTCCCAGCCAGGTTTGGCAGCCTGAATTTATTTCCTCCTCACTCCAGCCCAGCAGGATGACCTCGTGTGTCCATACCTGCTCCTCGCTGCCTCCTCGCTCCAGGAGGATGAAGACCTAAGGTGCTTTTGTTCATAAAAAGTACAAAAATTAATTGTTTTTCCTCCCCTTGCTATTTAACGGCTTTAATTAAAAACCTTCTGTAACTGAGTTTAGGCCTCTGAGCTGCAGTCTTTTCATAGCACCCTTCATAACACATTTTTCAAGCTCTGTGTTTTCACTGAAATGAGCAGGTGGTGGGAAACAGCCGGTAAGCCATTTCACCAACAAACAATATTAATTAAAAAAAAAGGGAAAGTGCTGTTCTTAACTTCCTTACAAGCAGAGCTTGGGAAATGTCTTTGAATGAGGTATGTGTTCCTCTCAGAAAAGATCCTTTTGTCAAAAGTGAAACTTTTTAGAAGAGAGATGGAAGAAGGACTTTAGGTGTTCTCACAAAAAGAAAAAAAAAAAAAAGCAGGCTTAGAACAAAGAAAAGAAAAAAGCTTAATAAAGTTTCTAGTCTGATCCAAGAGAAAGAATGAATGTATCAGCACAGCAAGCCTCCTGCAGATGGTGAAAAGTATCTCAATTCAATAATACAATAAAATTAAAAAGTGCATCTATATATTTTCCCATTTGGTTAACTCCGGAACACCATTTCTGCTTGTTTTGGCCGCTTTTTATTCCTGCCTTTGAGTGTAAAGAAACGGTAAGGAAGTTTATGAATGAGGTCCTGCTCACATTCCAGACTCTGCTATGTACACGGGCTGATCCTGGGATGAGGTCATTCCCAAACCACCTAGTTTGCCCAGTGTGCTCACTTAAAAAAGATTCCAATGGACACATTTGCGCTTTCTGCAATGCAAACACACGTACAGCAGTTTTCCTGCGTGCCAGCATCTGCCAAACTCGTGGAATTAAAAAAAAAAAAAAGACAGAAGAAAGGAAAAAAAAAAAGCAAAACACCAAACCATCCCTTTTCCGCTAGCAAAGGCTGTTTATAAAATCAGTTTGATCAGCTCAGGAATGAGCTGAGATAATGTTTATCCACACAAACACTGAAGATCATGCAACTATCTTAACGTGCCAAGCTAAGATAACTACTCGGCTGAAAAAAAAAAAAAAAAGAAAAAAAAAAAGAGGTTAGAACAACAGGAAATTACTCATTTACTACCATTTGCTCAGGTATTTTAAAGAGCTCCCAGAACATTTGCTTTTGTGTACCTAAGAGGGGGAAAAAAAAAAAAAAAAAATAAAGCCGCTGATGGTGGGGAAAGCCCAGATGGGTAACATAAAAGTGACTTTCCTTGCTGAAAGAGCAAAGGCAGGAGAAGGGGGTTGTGACAAGAGGATATAAAATACCCTGCAATTCATCAGCGAGGAGAATCAAACTCCGCCGGCGCGATCGGCATTCCTGGGGATTATGGAAAGGATTACGGTGAGTTGTTAGCAGGGCGAGGGAGCCACTGAAAGATGGGCTTTCCTACTGCCCTGAAATAAATGGGACAATTAAGGCTTTGGGATAGTTAATGAGGTTTGGGTTTGGTTTTTTTTTTCTTGAATTTTCAGCTGGCCAGCCCGTGTGGAGGAGATTTTCCCCATTTCTTGGGGAGGAAAGAAAAATAGGCAGCGAAAATAAAAATGTTTGCATTCCCCAAAAATATACTTCAAGCCTTCCGAGGGGGAAATCAATTATCCACAAGGTCGGGGAGAAAAATCTAAGGCATTTTGCAGCCCGGCTGCCCTGGCTTAGCTGATCTCGGTGTCAGATGGGTCTCATCACCGCGGCATTCGGTGCCTCCGAGTCTTTCATGTGTTTAATCTCACAACCCACCTGTGAGAAGAGGAATTACAGTAAAGGAGCTGAGGAAAGGGCCCAGACTTTTAAAGGGATTTAGCTGCCCAATTACCTGGCTCGGGGTTAGGCTGGAAATCCCCAGGAGAGAAGGATGTTGCACCTGGGTCTGCCAAGCCCCGGGTCAGTGCAGTTCTCAGTAGCAATGCCCACTTGGAGCCGGGACAAGGGACAGCTCAGTGCCCCCGTGAATGGGCCATTGTTTCTCCCTTGGTTATTGCTGAGACACATTTTGAGGCCGAAAGGAAAGAAATAAATAATCAGTCTGAGTTCAGAGCATGAAGAGCAGCTCTTCCTCCCGAGGCTGAGCAGGGTCTTCACAGCAGCGGTGCTTTTGTTTATTCCCAGGAAAACTATTTACAATTAATCTGCAATTAATTGTAAATTAATGCAGAGGTAGAGCTCCTCTCCTGGGTCGTGATTTTGCTGCCTCCTCATGCACCTGCACTGCTCACTGCTCACCCACCCCAGGGCTCAGCAGAATCCTGCTAAGAGGGTCAGCAGAGAACGTGTGCAAAAAGCCAATTTCATCTTTCTCCATCGGTGAATCTCTGCTTGGCACATGCAAAAAGCCACCACGATCAGTTCTGGCTTCAGCAGAGGAGTTTCAGCCTTGTGACAGCCCAGGGTCACACCGTGTCTCTGCAGGGCTGGTCCCTGGCAGGGGGAAGACAGGTGGACCTTCCCTGTCATCCCTCCTTTTGCAGGGTGATTATGGTAAAAGATGCAAGCAGAAAAGGACAGGTGACAAATAACAGAGATGACAAATAGCACAGAGCTGCTGGCGTCTTATGTGCACTTGCTTGAGTGTGAAGATGTATGTTTGATTTTAATTGTTATAAATCATCGTTCATTCATCTCAGAGCCTCCACCTATTTTTTTTCTCTGTCATGGCTTGACCCAGGAAATGCATTTCATCCTTAAAGAGTTCTGAGGCAAAATCACTGCATTCTAGATCCTATTTTATAAGTCACTTTTCCCTGTGAAGGGCTGCCATGGGTGGTGTGTTTTGACTTTTTGCCATGGCTTTGCTCTCAGCTCCCGGCGAGCCATAAACCCCTTCCAAATTTCCTCCATCTGCAAATCTGCCTGACACAGAGCAGTCAGTGCCTTACAAATCCACACTGGTACTGAGGCAGCTCCCTGCCCATGCCCTGATTCTTATTAAAGAGATATCCATGGGCTGCTCACACAATGCTGTGTTCCCCAGCCAGGTATCCAGGCAACCCATTCAAAACTTGCCCGAGTCAATGGAAGGAGTCTGCTGCCCCTGCACCACCATGGGCTTTAAAAGGAGGCTGAACTCTTCATCAGGCACCAGCAGGATTCTCCACGGTTTGCCAGCTGCTTGCAGGTGCACGGAGCAAGGACTGAAGAGGAAAAGCATCGAGAAGGGATACAGCGAGGGGGAATGGTTTTAAACTGGAAGAGGGGAGAGGCAGATAGGTATAAGAAGAAAATTTGGGGCGGTGGATGCCCCGTTGTTGGGAACTAAACATTTAATGTCAGGTTGGATGGGGCTCTGGGGAACCTGGTCTAGTGTAACGAGCTCATTGTGGATGAGAAGGTCTTTAAAGGCCACTTCCAACCCATTCTGTGATCCTATGGTTTGAAAATTCCAGCAGGCTGGAGTAGCCAGCTCACCTGAGTCCACGTGGCTGCTGTTCCCAGCAGGATGTCTCCCACTTTGCCCACCAGGAGCAGATCTGATCCGCAGCAGGGCCGGGTGCTGGTTGTGCTCAGCCTCCGCCGGCTCCCCGGGCCAGGCCGAGCGGAGAGGTGGAATTTGAGACAATCGGCACCCGCCTGCCAGCTGAAGTACAAAGCCTAATTGAAGAAAGATGTTCTTTCATCCCCACAAAGCGTAAACAGGCAGTGTTATGGTGACAAACTTTCCAGCGGCTCCGTAGCCGCCGCTCCGAGCGCTCGCGGACGTCGATGCCGAAAGCAGAAAGAAGGAAAGGCGACGTCGTCGTTTCTGCGGCTCTGTAGCCGCCGCTCCAAGCGCTCGCGGACGTCGATGCCGAAAGCAGAAAGAAGGAAAGGCGACGTCGTCGTTTCTGCGGCTCTGTAGCCGCCGCTCCAAGCGCTCGCGGACGTCGATGCCGAAAGCAGAAAGAAGGAAAGGCGACGTCGTCGTTTCTGCAAATCTCCTCTGGCCGGTTCCAGAACAGCTCTGGGAGCTCACACCCAAAATCTACACATCTGCGAAGGTCCTGAATCGTGTACCAGATAATTTCTGCCTGGGAACTGTGGAAAAATTGCTCTTTTACATAAGCTCTTTATTTCCCACCCTTATTAGATAAGGTTTTGTTTGGGGTTTTTTTTTCAGAATTTCTGCTGTTTTCTCCTCTTTCCTGATGGCTCCATGGACACTGTACCTTGGCCAAAGCAATTCTCTTTGCTTTGCAGTCACAGACTGTCCCCTCAGCAAGGGGGATTTCCCCAAACACCACCCCAACCTCTCCCAAGGGGCCGATGTACCATTTCCCCATTAAATGGACCTGATCTGGCGAGGATCTGCTTTGACACTGGGATGCAGGAACCACGCTGAGGGGCTCTGTGTGCCGATCCAAGGCTCTATTTTTGGGATTGGTGAGTGCTGGGAGGAGTGGCAGAAGGTTAGGCTTTTCCCATCACCTTCCTGCCAGAGATACGCCCGGCCCCGACGCTCTCCGCTGTTGGCTGCTCATCACAAGGCCCCCTGTCAAACCCAGGATGGCTGATGAGCTACGAACAAGCTCACAGTTAGATAATAGATGAAAGAGCCTCAAGATAAATTAGGTGCCTCCAGAAAACCTGGCCAAATGTGTTTAAAACAGGAGATCCAACACCATTAATTCTCATCAAGCAGCTTTAAAAAAAGGCAACCCGGCACTTGACTTATGCTTAGAAAACGTTATCTTCCCTTTTAACAGGGGTTTTATAGTGTATTTTGAGAAGATGACAAACAATAGGGTTATTTTGAAGTCACGCCAAACACTACATTTGCTGGAGGAGAAGAACAATGAAACCTCCTATCTGTCAATTGACCCTGCAGCCATTAAGCCATTTCACCAACAAACAATATTAATTAAAGAAAAAAAAGGGAAAGTGCTGTTCTTAACTTCCTTAGAAGCAGAGCTTGGGAAATGTCTTTGAATGAGATATTTGTTCCTTTCAGGAAAGATCATTTTGTCAAAAGTGAAACTTTTTAGAAGAGAGCTGGAAGAGGGAACTTTAGACAAGGGCCTGGATGGACAGGACACAGGGAATGGCTTCCCACTGCCACAGAACAGGGGTGGATGGGATATTGGGAAAGAATTCCTGGCTGTGAGGGTGGGGAGGCTCTGGCACAGGGTGCCCAGAGAAGCTGTGGCTTCCTCATCCCTGGAATAGTCCAGACCAGGTTGGATGGGGATTGGAGCACCCTGGGATACTGGAAGGCGTCCCTGTCCATGGCAGGGGTTTGAAATAAATTGGTCTTTAAGGTCTCTTCCAACTCAAACCATTCTATTAAAGCATTGGTTTCATTGTTTCTCAGGTAAAAAAATAAATCCAAAAGAAGTGTTTCCATAATTCCCATGGACTGTGCTGCAAAGGTCAAGGCTTCATTTGGGTTTTTTTTCCCCCTCCCAATGTTCAGTTTCTATGAAATGTAAAATTCAGATGAAATGAATGAACTCTGAGCCACCATTCAGTGCTTGGGGAGTTGGGATTATTTAAAGCTTTTGGAACAGGGACCATATTTTTTGCTTTGTGTCACTTCAGACCCTCTGACTTGCTACTGTCACACAAATAAATTTATAGCAAATAATAATAATGACAACAATAAATACCTAACATGTTTTCACCAGTGGCAATCTTTCCCAAATTGTCCCCAGTCACAAACAGAGAAAAAAAAATGTTAGGGGGACAGAAACAGCGATTTTACTTGAACAATCAACAAAATGAGCACCTGCTCACAAAGAATCCAGCAAGACTGGGAGGTGCCTTATCACTAAAAATATTCTATCAGCCCGTTCAGAATATATCAACAAATTCATCTGAATATTTTCAAGAAGCAAATTCCTTGTGTTCTCTCATTATTGGAATAAGCTTGTTCTCACAGGACACCTTTGGGTGCGTTTGGGCTGCACTCACCAAAATGGCAAAGAGTAAGGTCCCAAAATCAAAGGAGCTACTGGCACAGGTGAAATTGGAGGCACCCGAGGCAGTGGAATTAGGAGGTGATAACAGCCACCACACCCAAACAGAGACCAAACCGCATTTTTAATGCAAATTTGGGTGACAACGATGCTATTTCATCTTTACTGGCGCTTGTCATCTTGGCTGCTCAGACCGCAAACTCCAACGCGTCGTGAAGATGGGGGGAAAAGCAGCTTCCTCTGGCCCCGATCCGCCGTCTTTTCTCCATTCCCATCCCCGTGAAGCTCCGGGCAGGTGCAGGGCTCCGCCGGGGAGAGCTCGCTGCCTTTGCAACCCGATCCTGCCGCGGGCAGGAGCCGCTTTCATGTGCTGCGTGTTGGGGCAGGTCCGCGTCCCGCGGCCGGCACGCAGAAATCCACCCCGGAGAGAATAATTGGACCTTAATTTCCTCCAGTTCTGCCTTCTTCATTAAGCGCAATTTGAGAAAATAGCACCGCGCCAGGGGGAGAGCGAGTTGTGCTTTAAAGGTGCGCTTTGCTCGGGGTACCTGCGGGGGTGGTTTGGCAGCGACAGAGCAGCCAAAGGTGCCCAAATTCCTTGGAAAACCCCACTGGAAGACATCGCAGCCCCCCGGGGAGGTGCTTGAGGAGTTCTGTCTGCCCTCACCCCCACGGGCACCACCCGAGCTGAGGTCGGGCTGTCCCCGGCCGCATTTTGGCCAAGAGCCCGCCCGGCTGGCAGCTCCCGTGCTGCTCCTGCTTGGGCTGAGAGGGGATTTGCTCCAGGAGCGATGCGGGAGTGCCAGGTGAAAGCTTATCTACCCAGAGAGAGCGTGCCCCGCTTCCTCGGCCTTGTACACATGTGGGATCGTTTTTCCATTATTTGGAACATGCGGGACTAAATTAATAACAGTTCCTACAAGGCCCTGGGGCTCTCCGTGGAAGAATTTTGATCTCCTTAGGAAAGGCTCACCGTTTCTCATAGGAGAGATGCACTTGACTCCTGACCTCTTTTCAAAGGCACCTGTGTGAGCTTTTAAAATCCACTACCACCAATTATCCACTTTCAACCTGAAGTGTTTAAACCTCGGACCACATTAACTGAGCTTAGCACATAGCCATGTCATTGCAGACTTCCTGATGTGAGGAGATGCCTTGACACGGCTGAAAGAGAGTTTAGGGATGAGGCATGAGATTATCAGCTTCTCCTCCTGACAGCTTCAAACAAAGGAGCCTTTTAGCCACCTGGTTTGTGTCTCCCACACCTGCATTAAGATTGGAAGACAAACCTTTGTACTGCTGCCTTGATCCTATTATTTGCATGTACCTGTCCACAGTCACCCTGCATCACTTAATAGCCTTCAGAGAGACCAAAGGGGAGAAGATGCACATCTACTATTTCTCTTTCAGGTTTAATACCTTTTCTTTTCTTTTTTCTTTTTGTTTTTTTTTTTTTCCTCCTCTCCAAGGCTGTAAGACTTTTAGGACACTACAGCATTTATTTAAACTCTAGGGAGATTTATTTGGCATGGGGGATGGAGGAGGAGAGGCTGTGAAAAGGCTGAGGATGTGGCTGAGGGATGAAAAGGGAGAGGAGGCCGTTTTAAGGGTTTCTGGCTGGGCTGCAGAGAGCAAAGCCCAGTTCCTGCTCCCAGCACCAGGCAGTTGTTGGGCTTTGGGACTCCTCTGCTCCCTGCTTTGGTTTGACACTGAGGCCACCTCTGTGCTCTTGGCCCTGTGAAGAGTCACCTGCAGCTCTCCCTGCTGCTGCCTCCAAGTCCAGGCAGAGAGGGATGCTGGCACTCGAGTGCTTCACCTGCACCCCAGGCACCTGCTTCCCTGGCCAGCCCCTCATTCCTCCCCTCAAAATGGCCCTGCTTTCTCACACCTATGGGCTCAAATGTCCCCAGAAATCAGCTCCAAGGCCAGACTCAGCCTGGATGCAGAGTCCAGGATGTGCCTTGCTTCCATCTCCCTCTGCCTGTTGGTGAAATTAGCTTTGTGTTCCCTGTTCCAGAGCTGAAAGCATGTCTAGATTTTAAATTAAGTTCATATTCTCTTTCCCATGAAGGACAGAACATTATTAACCTCCTGGATCCAGCCCTGGCTGACAAGGTTTCTATGCAAGGGGAGGTTTCATCCATAGCCTGTGCATATGCATTGCTGCATTTTAGTCTCAGCCAGCTCCTTGACTCATCAATATAACTGAGGAAGGTAGAAATATTAGAGTTGCATTCGTATTCCAGGCCTGGTTTAAATCACCAGCATTGTGGAAAGCTCTGGATAGGTCCAAAAAAAAAAAAAAATGCAGGGAAGAAAAGAGTTTTCTGGTTCTAGTTTTTCACATTTTCTTTTCCCCTCTGAAAAGTGAAACCCTCCAGCTGCCCAGCATTGCACAATGGCCCAAATGCTGCGAGTTCCAGCCCTAATCCCAGCCTGCTCTGCACGCCAGGCCCAGCAGGGCTCGGCAAAGCTCCCCACTGCCACCCTGCTTCCCAAACCCATCCCTTCCAGAAGCATCCCTTCTTCCTGGGCTCACAGCAAGGGGCTTGTCCCCATCACCAGGCTCTGCATTTGAGCTCTGACCTTGTCCAGCAGCTGCGAGAAAGGCAGGAGGACAAAGAACAGGGTCAGCTCCCTTGGCCATCCTGTGATTTGTGCTGCCACAGGGAGCAAAGTGAATGGAAGTCTCCAAATTTGGGTCATGTGTTGGATGTGCTTTCCATTATGGTCAAATGAGTGCTGCCAGTGTTCCACCAGCATGCCAGGCAGGGTGAAACCAAGCCCAAATGTCTCCCCCAGCTACCAGATGATGGATAAACTCCTTGTTCTCCTTCTGTCTCTGATCTGTCCAAGCCTGGGTGCAGGTGCCAGGCATCCAGGGAAAACCACTGAGGTCCAGGTCTGGTTTTGGCATTGTTGTTTTTAGCATTAATATTATTATTATTATTACTGTACCAGTGGCCAAGCCTAAGATCTGTGCCAGCATTGCCTGCACTCAGTGACACAGAGAGAAGTTTCACCAGGACACCAGGGCTCTCCAGGAGGGATTGATGGGAAAAGAAGGCATCGTGCCTTATGCCCCACGTGCCAGGTGATGAACTGGATGAATCAGCCAAAACCCACTGCAGCAAGGGGCCTGATCCTCAGCAAATAATCCTGCCCCAAGTGCCATCCCCGGGTGAAGAGCAAAGGCTCAGCCAAAAGTCAGTAACACCAGAGGGAGGGGATGGTCTGTGGTTAAAGATATGTGCTGAGCCTTCCAAGAGGGATGGATTTAGTTCCCATTTTTGGCTTAATGTTCCCATGATCCTGACGTCAAACAAATCACTTCATCTTTTGCCACCTCAGTGCCCCATCTGTTAAAGCGTATTTTTAGTATTTTCCTTTTTTTTTTGCCCTTTGCCTTTTCTGTTCTGAAGCCCTCAGAGCAAGGTTGTCTCTTGCTGCACAAGGTCCATCAGAAGAGGGCTCTCACCTGAGTTCCTGCAGCCAAAACACAAATTTTGCCTAGATCATAATGCAGCGCCCACCATGTTTACGACACTGGTTGAGAAATCCCCATTACTATCCATGGAAAATTTTGATTTGAATGAAAATGTTGAGTGGTTTGTTTGCAGAAGGAGAACGCCGAGCACAGTTTCGATTTTTCCCAGAAAAATCTCTGAAGAAAGTTTACAAACCCCAGAAATTCTTGTGAAATCAAAAAAAAAAAAAAAGCATTCATTAATCAGCGTTGCAGAGTCAAACAAAAGACAATATCTGGTCTGTCCCACGGGCGGATTTCCTTCCTCTCTGCAAGGAGCTGGAAACCCTTCCCTGCTGCCCAGCCTTGGTCAGGACTCTCATTCCAGAGGAATCTTCTGCGCCTGTGTGTCAAGGAAAAATCTGTTTCCAATAGGCGTGGAAGGTCTGTGCATCGCGCTCCTGTTTCACACAGAGCACTCCCAGCCCTGCCCTGGCACAGCCTCACAGGGTGTCTCGCTGTGTTCCTCCATCTCCACAGCTGTGCCACGTCTGGAATGCCCAGCGTGGCCCAACCCCAGCCTGTGGAAAGGATTTGTCCACCGGCACCACGCTCTGCCCCTCTCGACCCAGAGAGCTCTTCCTGGGGCTCCCTCTCTCCTCCCAGGAGCTGCTGGGGATGGAGATGGGCAAATGGAGTTGCTTCTGCTTTGCTTGGCCTCATTTGAGAAGCTGAAGTTTCCCACCAGCTCAGCCAGCAGGTCCTTGGGAAGGGCTGAAGCCGCCCATGAGCAATCTTCTCTCCCTGCATTTCTGAATGTGAAATTCCAAACAACTCTTCAGTGTGAAAATTGATAACTCGGTACCTGCAGGTGGCAAAGTAGCTCAGGCACCACCAGCCAGCCTGTCTTAAATTCAGCTACAGGACAGGAATGCACTTTCTCCAAGCAGAGGAGGTGAGTTTGTGCAGAAAACAACATGTGCACAGGTTCCTCCCCAAGGCTGTGGTCTTACCTGCAAACCCTGTTGCCCCCGAGGCAAGGAGCACACCAAGGATTTGTCCTGCTGTCCCCATGAGGCAGACCTCCAGAAGTGATGGGGAAGATCCAGAGCACTTTCTCCTCCTGCTTTTGTGCCCCACTTACCCCAGGACGTGCTGCTCACACCATCGCCTCGTCCCCATCCCACCTCCAGGAGGGGCATCCACCAGGCAAGGCCCCCTCTGCAAGGATTTGGAAGCTTTTTCATCACCCAGTGTCGTAAAGTTCCTCAAGTCTGGGCAAGAATTTGTTCCATGTCTCCATCCTCAGGAAGCCAGAGCATCACCAGAGGAGGTCAGGGCGGATTCCCAAACTGTGACCCATCCTCTCAGCAATGTAAGCGTAACTCAGAGCGTGCCGCGGGCTCACAGCAGCTCCGGGGGCTGCTGCCATGGCTCCACAAAGTGCTGCCCTCCCCCAGGAAGAGCAATCCAAAGAGGAGGAGCCCGGTGGTGGTGCCTGTGCTGCCCTCGGACAGCGGGGGCTCGTGGTTGTGCAATGTTTACATGAGCACAGAGCTCACCATGGCTACAGAGACCTCAGGAACAGCAGCTCCAGCTTCAGAGGAGACTCAGAGGAGAACAGCCCGACTCCCCTGGAGCCAGAGGAGCCTGTGCTGGCCTGGACAAGGAGCTGAGTGCTGCAGGGGGAGCAGGAAAAGTCTCACACACCCTTTTGTTGTGTTCTCCATCTCAGAGCCACAACTTCCAAAGGGGTTGTTTGTACAACTGGAGTTTCTGCAATGGCCTCATCCTTCTCCCAGATCCCTCCTTCTCATCCCAGCTGTATTTTGGGAGGATGCTGGGGTGTGCATGTTCTCTGAGCTCTCTGCTTCACAGCAGCACCAGCAGCGAGCAGAGGAGGAGGGACAGGACCTGCTGATGTGGTCACCTGCAGGTGCAAAAGGTTCAAACACTGCGGGGCATTGCAAAGGAACACTCCAATAACACAGGGTGTGAATAATTCATGGAATCACAGAGTGGTTTGGGCTGGAAGGGGCCTTAAAGATCATCTCATTCCAACCTTCTGACATGAGCAGGGACACCTTCCACTGGACCAGGTTGCTCCAAGCCCATCCAACCTGGCCTTGGACACTTCCAGGGATCCAGGGGCAGCCACAGCTCCTCTGGGCAGCCCGTGCCACTGTGGGTTCAGAGCTTTAAGGCACAGCCCCAGAGTCCAGCTTGCTCTTGGCACAGCCATATCCCTCCTCCATATTCCAGCAAGGCACAGATCCATTAATACTCTTCCCCCACCTCCTTACTGAGCTTCCTTTGCTCCCTCCCCAACCTCTGAGTTCCCCTCTTTGCTGTCAGCCTTTTCCAGTTTCTCTCACCAAGGTGGCACAGCAGTGATCCAGGAATGCTTTAGGATGCATCCAACCATCCTGCTTACAGTCCACAGGAGACAATCCTTGAGAAAGGGCAGGTGGACTCCCAGCTGAGGATTTATATGGAAAAGGAAGGTAGATCCAGGCTTTGCAAAGGATGAGCCAGAGCTGAAGCATTTGTGGTTGAGAGGGAGCCTGGAGAGACCTGGTTCCTTGTAGGATGGAGGCCTGAACAGTAATTTCTTAGGTCTGTTCTTGAATTTTCCATTCATTTCTTGATCCCAGCCTTATTGCCTGCCACCACATCTCTGACACTGCAGTGTTATTCCCACTGGGAATGTGGAAAGGTGGCTCTGTGTGGGTGGGGTGTCATGAAGAAGTCACTTTCAGAAGGTGATGGGCCTGTGAAGTAAATGCTGAGGGCAGCTTTCCTGGTTGTCCAGGCAGACCAAGCTCCACATCCAGCCATGCCTGGGCAGCTGCTGAGCTGACAGTCTGTGCTGGTGAGCACAAGCCTGGGCATTCCCAAGGAAAAGGACAGAGCTGTATCCAGACTCCCCAGTCAGAGCATCACCAGTGTTGGTGCAGACAAACTCCTGACTGATCCTGTTCCAGTGGAGATTATGGGCTGGACTTGATGTAGAACAACTTCTGATGGCAAACATGGGGGTGGGGTGTGTTGGCCAGTTGGAAGTTGTTTTCTTTGGTTTGTTTGTTGTTGGGTATTTTGTGAAGATTTTTCTCAAAGCGTTTAGTGCTGGTACCTTTTTGAGCTCCAAATTTGGATGAATAAATGTCCTGGTGAACAAACCCCAAATCTTTGCCAAACCACATCTTCTGGGAAAGAAGGGGGTCGGCCCTTCAGACAGTCCCTGGGGAGCCTTATGGGGACAAGTTGTACAAGCTGGCATTCAAGAGGCCCTTTTCTCTAATTTCCCTAAACTCAGATTCTCACAGAACCTTCCTCTGTGTCATGGGGACACTTTTTGACCGTGCCCCGAGAGGATTTTTCATCTGAAAGCTCATAGGGCTTCTCAGGGTCTCCCAGTCCCTCAGACCTGAAGTCAGAGTGCTCTTCATGATGGACCATGACTGGACTTTTCAGGGTGTTTAACTCTGGTGCACAACAGCCCAGGCTCTGGTGGTGATGGGGATGTGTGGCCATTTCCCTTCTTCCCCGTGGCGTGGTGTGGGGAGAAAAAAAAAAGCAGCACAAAGGATTTGGAGAAGTTTTCAATGACTGAAGGCCACACAGGTGATGCCTGTTTAAGGATAAATGCCAGAGATGGAGTTCAAAAAAAATAAAACCATTGTCTACATGGCTTTTCCATGGGGCAGGGCATCACCCAGGACAGCATTGGGAATTTTGCTGGCTGAGACAGCATAAATCAGGAAGAAGACTCCTTGGGGATGACTGCTCAAAGTCTCTGGGCTTTTTTCACACTTTAAATGCCCAAACCAGGCTGATAAATACTCACACAGAGTCATGGAGAGCCCTGAGTACCACTCCATGCTGGTTATGCTGGTCAGACTCTTGGCCTGGCACTCGGGGCATGAAAACAAGGAGGGAAAACACATGAGGGGGAAAAAAAAAGAAAAAAAATGGTGCCATGGGGACCATGCACCACCCACATGGAGAGCTCCAGATGTTCCCAGCACCAGCCCAGCAGCCACCAGCCCACTGGATGCTCTTTAACAAGTGCAGACACTGGCAGCAGCAAATCTGGGAGCCTGCAGTCTGCAGAAGTGCCCCTCTCATCCCTCCCCAGCCCTTTTGCTTTGAAGATCCCCAGGCTCCTGCTGACACACATCTCCTGGAGATGCCTCTCAGTGAGAGGCTCCTCAGCACCACCCCGTGCACCCAGGGTGCAGCCTCTGAGGATGGATGGTATCCAAATGTTTGGCAGAAATTCCAACTTTCCTTACTTTTAGGCGTATCTGTGGCTTTTTGATACTGTAAACAACTGACATAGGCATGGAAGAATAGTGTATCTGAAACAGTTTATACAAAAGAATTCCATCTGTCAGTCTGTTTACAGTTCACATGTGAAAAGGCAAAAATCTTTAAAAGGAAAACCCCAAGGGGAAAAACATTTATATGTCTAAATATGTGTGTACATACCCCATACATATATATAGGATATGCTACAAATAATTGTTGAAGTGGAACAGTATCAGTGTAGATTTTCTTTTTCTCCTGAATGCAGTATTCTTTTATTTTTTTCCTTTCCTGGTGTAAATTAAATTTTCCTAGTTTGCTTTCTAACTTATTGAAAACAGCACAAAGAAAGCAGACTGGAATTAACAGGGTGGTTTGGAATTTTTTTTTTCCTTTCCTTTTTTTTTTTTTTTTAACAAAACACTTTCCAGTTTTAAAGTTGTCCTAAAGCTTCTTGAAACTGTGCATAAGATTGTGGTGTTGCAGTAAAGAAGAAATACTGCTATTACACCCTTGAGAATAACCTTGAAACCTGGCTGCTGTGTTATCTGAAAGGGGATTTTAGAAATTGCTGTGAGAGCTTTAACTTCTGCTTGGACACACACCAAGGAAAGCCAGAAATGATCCAGGTTTCATGTCTTTTCTCCAGGGAAGGAAAAATTCTGCATAATTATCCACCTCACTCCCAAATGCCAAAAGGCAGAACCCTGGAGACAAATGTGGCAAAGGCCTGAATTTGTAATATTTGTGCAGAGCTGAACCAAACCTGGGTAATGCACAAGCTCATGGTGCATGGGTGTCACACAGGTTACAGGCACAAGCAGCCAGGGCTGCCTTTAGCTGTGGTTTTCCTCTCTCTGGACCCAGTTCTGTGGGCTCAAACTGCATTAAAATAATTTGGTGCTCATCAGGGGTGAGGGATTTGTCCTTAGCTGAGGGGATCTCTGTATGGGATCACAGAACCACAGCACACCTTGGGCTGGAAGGGACCCACAGGGATCATTCCCCACTGCTGCTGGCAGACACGTGCTGAGGGCTCTGGGTGCATCACCAGGGAGGATGTTTCAGAGACCAAACATGGCTTTTCCACCTCTGGAACATGAATTTTCCGTGGACATGTGTGTGACAGTCCCTTTGACATCACTCTGAGGGAAGCTGTGAGAAAAGGCTGCTCTCAAAGGGACACCCCCAGGGCAGCACCAGCACCATTCCATGAGCACTGTGTTGATCCAAAATCCAGCCAGTGTCCCTTCCTGGGCTCTGCTTGCCCTCCTGGCCTTGCTGACTTGGCTGCTGCACATCCCAGGCCCTGCTTTAATGGCCAGGGCTGTGTTTTGGTGTTTGTTTTTCGGAGCCCCACAGATGAAGCAAGATGGGTAACAACACAAATATTTACATGTGGCAACCGTTTGTTTTAATTGCATGGGATGAAATCAAGGTTTGCTGTTGCCCCCGCAGCAAGGGGAGGAAGTGGGGGGGTGTTTTTATGGGCATTCCAGAGCCCAGCCAGCCTTGGGAGGTGAAGGGAACAACGATGCCCACCAGCTTGACCAAACATGTGCTCCTCATATTCCTCCACCATGAAACAGCTCTTTTTTATTGTGTCTTGGCAGGGCTGTGAGCCTGCAGCCCTGGTATGATAACATCCCACTCCTGCAGAATCCCGTGGGGCCAAATTCCGCCTGTTGTGCCTCACAAGGGAGCAGGAACAAGTGTGGAGCAGGAACACACCTGTGCCCACCCTCCTGCAGGTGTTAGGAGCTCTGGGAGAGCCTCTTTCTGCTCCATCTCACCCAGAGGGCAGCCCCAAAGAGGAGAAGAAGCAATAAACACAACGAGGTTTCTAATGGGACGTTGTTGCCAGTGTGTGGAAGCGTTATGGGGCAGCTGGGGCTGGTGCTGGCTGTAATTTTTCCCAAGAGATTTGCCCAAGCTGAAAACCCAGAGCAGAAAAAGGTCACCTTTTTGGAATGTGGTGTTTGCCAAATCACTTCCTATCTCCTTACCCAAGCTGTGTGTGATCAAAACTGTTCAGTTGCTAAGAGACAACAAAAAAATTGAAGGAAAGATGCTGATTTTTTAACATTAAGAAAGAAGAAGAAGAAGAAAAAAAACCAGAAACAAATATTTTTAGGGAAAAGTTCATAATAATTATATTCCCATTGTTTGCCAGCCTGTGCCTTATTTCATATCCTGTGAAGAACTATGTTGAAATGATATCACAGACTCTCTTAAGACTAGGGAAATTTCTTAAAGGAAAAGGTATATTTCAGAAATATTGCTATGTGTATTTTTCTCTTCTTGTTTTGAGAGATGCTGTCACAGTCTCACAGTCTCTGGGGCCAGCCCTGCTATGATGGGAACAGCCAAAGGCAGGAAATGGAAATTAAACTTTCAAATGGACATTTTCAGTTTTTCTCAGTTTCAACTGGAGAGGTGAGAAAGTGATTTTCACCAGGAAAAAAAAAAAAAAAGAAAAAAGACAGAGCTGCCCTTCCTGGGTAGAGCTACTGAAACAAGTTCAGCTTAATTTTAGGAGAAGCCTGGTCTTGGACTACCCTGTGCTGCCAGATGTGGAACCCAAATAACCTCTCTGCTGAGAGGCAGCTGTGCTGCCAACCCCGAGGGGGCCTGGCCTGTGCCACCACCATGTCTGGACATTTGATGGGTCAAACGGGTGTCTTTGTGCACAAAAGATCCACCAGACTTTCCCGAGGCAACCTGGCTTCGTGCAAAGACCAGCTGGGAGCCAGTCTTGCCTCTCATTAGAGAGTGGCAGTTTTATTTGTCTTTTTAATATATTTGGCACTTGAAGGCTGAATTCCCTTTCTTTTGCCACCCAGCCCCTGCTTGAGGGTGTCTTCTATGCAGCTATCCCTATTTTTTAATATGGTGTCGGGAGTTGGTGATTTATGGGTCATTTATTTTTGCTTAAGCAGGAGCCCCAGAATTTCAAGGACTTCGTGGTACCTCTGTTTTAGGAAAAAGGGTCTGAGGAGGTGGTGTGGGATCTCAATTAGTACTGCAGGACAAGGGACAGGGGTGCTCCACCCATGGTGTGGATACCCAGACAGATGCTGAGGTCAGCCTGTGAAGTCTTTTGGGTGTTTATGGCTCCTGTCTGGGACTAACTGAGAGCTTTGAAACACCATTTGGCATGAGGCAAAGCCAGTGGATGAAGGTGGGTTTTTCCCTGGTCAGAATTCCCATTGAAATGGGGGACAAAATCCCCAGAGAAGAAGAAGGCACAGAGCCCCTAATCTTGGCCACGTGGGGATGTCACACTGTTTGGTGGCTGTCAGATAAAGCTGCAGGGCAGGACAGGCAAAGCAGGTAAAGGGAGGTTGTTTATTTTCCTTGGGAATTAGAACCACATTATTTAACAGCACAGAGCAGCTTTGATCGAAGGCAGGTAAAAACTGCAGGTAAATCCAACCTGCCTTGTTTGCTGGCATCCTGGCATGGAATCATCCCACAGAGCTGTTGGTATTTAAGTGGGACACGGGAGTCAGGAGTGTGGGATCCCTTCTGAATCAACATTGGCACCTCAGCCAGTGGGTAGTTCAGGTCTGAGACAGTCACATGGTTAGAGAATGATAAACCCTGATAACAATTACCATGATAAACCTGATAACAATCACCTGACTGTGCTGGCACATCCCCCATCTTTCCATCAGCCAAAGCACAAATCACCTGCCCAGGAGCATTAACACATGGTGGTCTCCTCCCAGTTTTCCAGCAGTGACACCATTTCCTTTCCACGTCTCCCACCCTACTTCTGGTTGCAGCCAGGTGAGAGCACCTGAAGGGCCCTCAGGGGCCAAGGGATGACCCCTGGCAGCCTTTGGGCAGGGGACAGGTTGTGCACCGAGATGGCCCTACAGGGACACAGAGCATGGAAGGCGAGGACTGGGTGGGAATGCCACGGATATGCAGCGTGGAGCCAGGAGCTCGGAGCCTTCAAATTTCCCTGCACAGCTGACATCCCCTCCCTCCTCGCCGCGGAGGAGCTTTGCCGTCCTGGCTGGGGATGGCCGGCCACAGTTGGGATGGCCGGACACACGCACGCCTTGGTGATGTCCACAAACACAGCCGGCCGGGCCATTACATCAGCCCTGGGTGGGGAGGTCCGGCCGGAACGGCCTCCAGACAGCGCAGGATGTGACCCGCTCCTCCAGCCCGGGCTCTGCACCCTGGGATCGCACACAGACGGCTCCCGGCCTCCCATCCCCCTCCCTCCCTCTCTCCCTCCCTCTCGTCTTTTAACCTCTTGTTTCTAAAGTGGTTTCTAAAATAAGCCCAAGGCTCGGCAGCTGCGAGAGGCGTTTGCTGTCAGAATTGGCCCCTGTGCAGACGGACTGGATACTGCAGGCGCTTGTTTTGCGTTTTAAGCCTAAACATTTTTCTCCCCCCCCACACCCCCACCCCCCTGGCTTTTTGCAGTTCAACTCTTAGTTTTTAATAGTCCTTGTCATGACGGAAAGTGCCAGACTCCAGCTGTTCTTCCCAAACCTCTGGGAGAGGCCTGGTTACATCTAGTTCTCATAAATCTTGAATCCAGTTCTAGCAAGTCTTTAAGCCTGACCACTACGCTGCCTGGGCAGTCTGTGATTGAAAACAGGAGCAGAGGAAGAAAAGAGGAAAGTGGGGAAATAGAGAAAAGACTTCACACACTTGTAGACTGTTTCAGGAAAAGCCACCAAGAGGCACAGCGGGTAAGTCACACGGAGATGAGAGTCAGGGTGTTCTCTACAGCCACCTTATAAACAACTTGTGGCATCAGAGGAAAGGATGGTGGAGAAAAATTGCATGCAAAAACAAAGGCAAGATTCACCTGGCTTCCACAGAAAAGGGCTGGGAAAATGTGCTTGTGTCAGGAACTTCGAGGACCTGCCTAAATGAGATGCAGTGATCCTAAATCTCTCTCAAGGATTTTCAGCTGGGGTCTGGGGTCTGGGGTCTGCACATCTGATTTGTGTCTGTTGTGGATTTGGACTTCACAGTTGAAGAAGAGCAAAAGGCAAGAAAGGGAATGCAGCAGTACACTCTCATTTAGCAAATAAGGCACCTGTTCAGGTAAGTGCATCTTCCCCAGTGCTTGGTGAGCAGTGAGGGAGTTTAATCACAGAGAGCTTTGGCCTCTCTGAGCTGGGCCATTCCTTGAGCCGTGAAACTCTGGAAATCCTGTGGGATCCAGGCCCTCACCATGCTCAGTGATGGGCTGGAGTCACCAGCACTGGTGGGGACCTGCAAAAGGCTCCTCTTGAGTTTGAAGAAGGAGCTTGTTAAGTCTGTGGATGGGTTTATGCTTTAAATCCCATCCTGGTTCTGTGGGATGCTGTTCCAGGCCTCTGCAGTCTTTGCTACAGATGTCTCAAGAGGCAAGGGACAATAAAGGTGTTGCTACATGTCCTTTGAGGAAAAAAGGAACCCTACATTTCTTGGGAATAAGATAGAAAATAGCCAATGACCACTTAGCATATAAAATATCCAGGACAGGACTACACTAGCTTTCATACAGTGGGAAGGACTGAAACCTTGGCCAGATTCATTATCATCCATGGGAACTTGTGCTGTTTGCACGCACGTGTGAGGCTGGGGGAACCATCACAGAGAGAATCACCAGGGAGGAAAGGTGCAATAAGCTGAACATACACAGACAGAGCCTTCAGCCTTCTCTTAGTTACTAGACAGAGATCCCTTCCAGCAAGGAGCAGAGAGATCAGGCAGTAGCACTGAAACAGGCACGTGTTTGGATCATGGAAAGCCAGTAACTCAGGGGAAATGTGGAAGTCAAGTGTCCTGTGAAGGATGGATGGATGGATGGGCAATGGCTTTTTAAGTATCTGCACTTCAAAGGAGCATAAACACCAGATTCTGCAAGTGCAGCTTAACCCCACCTGGCTCCAGGGACACCTTTTCCACTGCCTCCAGTGACTGCTGGATGGGGCCTGTCAGAGGCACAGGTTTCCAGGGAGAAGCCGTGCACTTAAGCAGCTACACATTTAGACACTCTAGATGAGCCTCCTTCCTGGATTTCCCAACATCTGTGCTTCCTCTCCTTGGAAGCCATCCCCCTCTTGGATCTGGACACTGGGAGCGTGCGGAAACGAGCGGGAGCAGCTGAGGACAGGGCTGGGGCAGCGGAGCAGAGCTCCCTGCAGCGCTGTGGGACAGCACCTGCGGGTGCTGCAGCCCCAATCCCATCCTCGCTGTTGCTGCTTTAATTGGGGCATCCCTCCTCACGGCAGGGCCCACAGGATGAGGCAGAATGCTCTTCTCCTTTTGTCCCTTCTGCCTGCAGCCTCTGCCAGGGCTGCCTTGCCCCCTGTGGAAGAGCCAGGCTCATGCCAAAGGTGGTTTTGCCGCGTGGCTCATTTCTTACCACAGACACGTTTCCAGTGCTGTTATAAAGCTTATCTCCTCCTGTTATTTCCCAATATCAAATCACAGTAAGAAAACAGATTTCCCTTTGCTGAACACAGGTAGTATTACGCTGGGGAGTGTTAATGGCTTAAGCAAAGATTTTTCCACCTACAGGCGAGTGACTGATAGTTTATCCATCTGCTGCACAAAGCCAGTGCTTAAATCCCAGCTTTAATGAGTCACATCACCTGTGGTTTCAAAATAACTCTGGGTTTTCCACCGAAGGAAGATGCAAAATAATGAAATTAGTACGTGGAAGTGAAAGGGATTGTTTTTTCAGTTCAACAAACAACCGGGAGCCCATCATTTTTTCAAGTTAAATTGTCTTGAGTGATTTTGTTGTAGGTCAGAGGGAGGTCAGACAAGTCAGGCTTGGTCTTTTTCCTGCGTTGTCGTCTCCCAGCAGGAGGAGGAAGTTCACCTCAGCAGGTGTCATAAACACCAATTTCCCAAAATTTCATAATCATTTAGATCTAATTACAAGACACACATAGTTTTTGACTTTCCCCAGGAAGACTTCAGGGAGTGTCCACCACTGAACCAAACAAGAAGGAATTTGCAGTGATTTTGCTGCATTCGATGAGTTTACAATTCTAATCCAGGAAACTCAGTTTAATTCCAGAAACTTATTTTAACAGGCTGTGTTGCTCCAGGTCAGTTCAATTCCTCCAGCATCACAGAGACAGGGAAGGAAATGACTTTTGCACTTTATTTCAGTGTGTCCACCAGGAAAAGACACACCAATAAACTGAGCTGGGGACGGAGGGGACACTTGTGCTGCTGTCTCAATCTCTGCCTCCTATGACAGAAATTCCCCTGCTCAATAGCAATTTGACCCAAAGCTAAAAAGCTGAGAGAAACCCCACTTGTGCCAAATCTGAGTTCTCAGTTCATTTTAAGAAGGTAAAGGGTGTCACGAAGCCAAGAATTCTCTTTTCCCTGGAGGTCACCAGAAGTGCCACGAGTGATAGCAGCATTTTTAACAACATGGAAGATTCCTCATGGCATTGCCAGTGCTGTTTATGGCTTTCAGGGGTGACTAAGACTGGGTCACTTACTTTAAAATCCCATTTCAGATGTTGGCTGGCAGTGTTTTTGCCTCTCTAGACTCCACCTTCCAGAGCTGCAGCTCTGTGCTGGTGCCATCTGTTCCTCTGGAGGCCGTGCTTGTCCTGATGGACCCCCATGGTCCCCCTCTGGTCTTCAGCCTGAGGGGACAATTCACTGCCTGCAACCCTCGGGTGGGTGCTGGTGTGTAAATAAAGAGCAATTTGCCTTAATGGAGGGGCACAGGACAGGGACACCTGATTTACTTCATCTCTGGCTGCCTCTTCAGAGGGAGCTAAGCCAGCACAGAGGGAACAGTACAGACACTACAGTTATCCTTATCTCACCTTTCTGTCCTTGCTGATCATTAAATTATCCCACAGCCCATCACAGACAGGCCTGCAACACCCACAGCTTTATTAATAAACCTTCTGCAGCAGTAAATACCCGGGCCTGACTGTGGACTGTCAGTACCTCCTCTGATTTATTCACCATTTACCCGCCTTTGCTTCAGGGATAAAGTGGAGTGGCCACCAGTTCTGCTCCCTCTGTGACCCCTCAGCAGTGACAGCCTCGGAGAGAAGGTGCTGAGGCTCCCCATGGTTTCTGACCATTTGCCAAAAAAAACCAAAAAAAATTTTAAAAATCCTCATGTGGAGATGCCCAAATGCAGAATATTCTGAAATTCACCCAGCATCTGTGGGCCCAGACCCACATGCCAGCCTAGAATGGTGAAAGCAGCTTATTCCTGATCCTTTCTGAAGTTCACAAATCATCTCTGCAACACCACCATGGGTGGGCAACACCACCATGAATTTGGGCAAGGCTGCTGCAAACATGTCCAGCACTTCCATGAGGACATTCCACAGTGCCACAGGCACGAGCTCCCTTAGCAGAGAGGCCAGGACAGTTCCCAGCCCTGGGCACGTGCAGCTGCACCTCCCAGGAAATGCAGGGACATTGCAGGGCAGCAGCTGAATATGAGCCCAGCCCGTGCCCAGGTGGGCAAGAGGCCAATGGCACCTGGCCTGGACCAGGAATAGGGTGGCCACAGGGCCAGGGAAGTGATTGTCCTTCTGTACTGGGCACTGGTGATGCCACCAAGTGCTGTGTCCAGTTCTGGGCCCCTCAGTGCAAGAGAGATTGAGGGGCTGTGTCCAGAGAAGGGAACGGAGCTGGGAAGGGTCTGGAGCATCAGGAGGGGCTGAGGGAGCTGGGAAAGGGGCTCAGCCTGGAGCAAAGGAGGCTCAGGGGGGAAATGATGCCAGGATGATTTTTGTCTTTTCTTTTATACCTTTTTACAATTTCTGGATTCTTGGTGCTTTTTGCCCACATTCTGGGACTTGTTTGCCAGGCTGGGACACTGAACATTTCAGAAGCTTCGCAGTGAGGGATCAGTGTGCCCAGAGCCCAAGGGCCTCTCCAGAACACATTTTGGAACCTGAGACAGAAGCAGCCAGGGGAAGGTTCCTTGGGGAGGGGGCTCACTGGAGCCTCTCCTTGGGGAATCTTTGATAGATGTGCTAATTAGTGACACCTCTAATGGGATCCCAGATCTGTTGTGGGTGGGCACTGCGGGGTGCAGGGAGGTGCATTCCACCTGGTCATGGTGCACCTGAGGATCCTTAAAATAAATCCCAAGGTAAAATCCCTTTTTCCCTTCTAACCATGTTTGACTCTTGATTTTAAGACCAGGAAAAGGCATCAGGGGGGACCTTGTGGCTCTGCACAACTCCCTGGCAGGAGGGGGCAGCTGGGGGGGATCAGGCTCTGCTCCCAGGGAACAGGGACAGGACAAGAAGAAAAGGCTTCAAGCTGTCCTGGGAGAGGTTCAGGTTGGATGTGGCTCAAGGAGTGGTTAAGCATTGTCAGGGGCTGCCCAGGGGAGTGTCCATCCCTGGAGGTGCCCAAGGACAGCCTGGATGTGGCACTCAGTGCTCTGGGCAGGGTGATGAGGTGGGGATCAGGCACAGGTTGGATCTGATGATCCTGGAGGTCTTTTCCTGCCTCAGAGCTTCTGGCATTTCAGGATTAAAGGGACTGTGTAAAGTCAAAGGGAATTTAAGGAGGGAAGGTCCTGGCCAGGAGGTGACTCCATCCCAAAGCACCAGAGGTGCATCCCGGGGCTCTGGAGCTTCCCAGGGGGAGCTGGGCGAGCAGGAGGCTGCTGAGCTGTGCTCTGGGGTCTGGCCATGGCGAGGCAGAATGGCCCCACTTTCTGCTGTTCACACCTGACTTGTCACCGTGGGGAGAGGCTTAATTGCCTGTCTTGGCCTGGACATTACTTAAACTAATTTTCTGGACTCCAGAGGGATTGTGGTTGGCCTGTATCAGCCCCAAACACACTTTGATTCATTTTATTTCCTGGACTCCTAAAGGGATCCTTTTTTTTTTTTGGCCTGTTTTGGCCCCAAGCCCTGTTTGATTCACTTATTTCCTAGACTCCCAAGGGAGTGTGGTTGGCCTGCTTTGGCCCTGTCACTTTTCCATGCTGGTATGCAATGCATCTGCACGCTTTAGATTCCCCCACTGCTTGTGCTTTCACTGCAGGCCAAGGCTGGGTGTATTTTGCAATATTTCGGGAAATATAAACACTGCTTGATCTGTCTCCCATGCATTCACCTTGCTGAGATGTCCCTGCAGCCTCTCAGTGCCTCATCACAGACTATTGCTGCATGAACTGTGCCCTGTGAACTCAGGAAGGGCAGCCCCTTGCTGGGGAGGGGTTGTTCCCCGTGGGATTTGCAGCAGGGAGCACCCCAAGAGAGAAAGGGAAGGACCCCAAGAAGGGGGGAAGGTGAGGAAGAGCTACCACCTCTGTGGATACTGTCCCTGATAAAGGAGATTTCGTGGCTGTGCAGCTTTGTCACTGAGCCTGCCAGCTGCTTCCCCACCACAAGGAAAGCACAGCTGAGAGGAGATTTGTCCCTGGCCACGCCAGTCCAGGTGCCCCAGGTGTGGGACTGGCTTTGTCAGCCTCTCATGGGTGACTTATCCCTCCAGGGCCATGAATAAGGAGCTGTCACAGCTCAGCACACACAGAGCACAAAGCACAATCCCCCCCCTGCCCTGGCACCCCTGGCTGCCCTGGGTCACCTTGCACAGCCCCTGTACCAGTCCCTCCTCTCCACACCATTACAGCTGAGCAGGAAGCTGAGATGCAGATGGCCTCCACTCCATGGAGAAGATGTGTAGGGAAAAACTTCTTTATACTGTGCTTAAAAAAAAAAAAGGAAAGTTTTTTCTTGATGATGTCACTTACCTCTACTGCAACAAGTTCAGTGGTGACTTCCCAGTCCCAAACCAGTCTGACACTGGGAGCAGTGGCAGAAAAAGCTGAAGAGGAGATGGGTATTGCTACTCTTCTGCCAATTGTTGAGCATCTCTCAGACTTTTCCAGCCACCTCTCGATTTGTGTCTGCTCACACTGGTCTCAGCCTCTACCAGTGTCCCTTGTCCTGGCAGAACTTGCTGCCAGCACCCAGAACGTGAGCACTGGGAGAACAAACAGCTGGAGGTCTGGCTGCCCAGTGAGAAGCCCAGCTCTGCTTTGGAGAGCCTGTGATGGTGTCCAGTGCTGGCATCTGTAGCTCTCCAATAGCATTTTGCTCTTTGCTCCTGAAATTTCGAAGGAATTTGTCAGAATATTGAAAGGTTTGTTCCCCATTAAAGCCCTGAAGTGTAAACCTGCCTGGGGCAGACTTGCAGGCCAGACACATGAGAATAAAATCTTGTCTTCAGTAACAATGTTGTCTCAGAATTGCAACAACAGACCTATTTTATTTCTTTTATAATTTACAAATATCACCACAGTGCAAACTCATTCCATATCCCACCAGAGCAGCATTGCTTTCCATATAGACTGTCTGGAGATAAATGTTTCATCACAGAATTTATTGTTTACAGAGCTTACTCATTTACTGTGCAACTCCCTTTTATCAAGATCTCATTTCAGAGCCTAAGCAAGAACGAAATCCAATAAACCCATGAGTCTGTTAATGCTGTGAGAAGAAAGCAGCTCTTTACTGACTGAGCAAGTTTCATTGTCCAATTGTCCCAGGAAATTTAAAGCAGAATGTGTTTTTGACAGCTTCGTTAATGGCACTTTTTTTTTCCCCCCTTGCCAGAAATTCAGGCATAATTGAGACATAGTGTTGAACTTCAAATGTTTCCCTGAGACTGGAAGAGAGGACTTGATGAAGCATGTAATATGGCATAACCTCCCAATTATTCACACGTTTAGATAACCATAATCACACAACACCCATCACAGCCAGGAGGTTATTCCAGGCAGATATTGGCAGGGGCTAATGGACAGCATATTGTGAGGGCAAGGAGGCTTTGGAAGGGAAACATTAATCAGAATTTGGTAGCAAAGTCATCAATCACAGCTTAACAAAGCTGTCACTCACCGCTGCAGTCCTGGGACCTCGATCAACTCAGAGTTCAACTCATCAGTCTCCAAGAGCAGAACTCAGCAAGGGAGAATGGCATTGCCTCAGTGTGACTGTCCCCAGGACACCCAGCCCTTGGCAGCGTGGCTTCTCCAGGGAAGAAGCAAGAGAAATCATCGCCAGAATTCCTAATTATTGGGTTGTGTGTTTTTCAGTCAAACAACGTCGCTTTTGATTATCACTATTTGATGTTTTCTTGCTCTGGGTTTGAGAAACGCAACTTCATTCTGCTATTGGAAATTATTCCAACCAGGAGCTTTTCTAACACCCATAGCAAATTGTGACATGTGAGAAATGAACAGCAGGAGCTCAGCAAGCAGATGAGAGGTTGTGATTATTCCCATTTCCCAGGGACTATTAGATCTTGTCTGGGATGCAGGGCCCAGGTTTGTGTCCCCAGCACAAGTGAAATGCCAACAAACTGGACTGAGTTTAGCAGATGGACACCAAGATGGGCTGGATGGTCCTATAGGGAAGTGCAGAAGGATCAGATCTTGTTCAGCCTGGGGAGTAGAAGTTCATAAGGGGACAGTCAGGAGTTTGGAGAGTGAAAAACTGGAGGTTTTCTAGATGTGACTGCAAAAGCCCCAAGCAAACTGATCTGACTTCAGTTCTGACCCTGAGCTCCAAACCTGCCAAGTCCCTCCCAGCACAAACAGTGCTGCAGTTCTGTGGCTGAAGGAAAAATGCTCTGTTCTCCAAACTTTCAGGAGGTGGAACATGGGGCAAGTGTTCCAGTGGCAGCACAGGAGACTGAACTTTGGGATCAGGACATGCAACACCTTTGCCCAAGAGCTGGCTGGGAGGTTGCACCATGTCCCATTCACGGGATCCAGAGCACTGGGAGTGCTGTTGCCTTTGTCCAGAAACCTCCCCCAATTTCTTGGACAAGTCCCTCATCCTAGGGTAAGGCTGGCCAGCACCAGCCCTGGCACTGCTCCTGGACAAGGGCAGTTCTCCTGAGAGAGGATGTTTGCACTTCAGAATCACAGAATATTCTGAGTTGGAAGGGACCCACAGGGACCACTGAGTCCAACTCTCAGCCCTGCACAGGACACTCCAAGAGTCACCAAGTGATTCCACACACCTTTCCAAAGGAGGCTTTCTGATCATCTGCTCTTCTGCTTTTAGGCCCTGCCTCTTCCACTGTGTTACCTAAGCCCACTCTCTGTTTTGTCACGTTTTGTACCCACCATCCTCCCAGTTCCAGCTGTTAGCAGGTACCTCTGTCCAGGCCCTCTCCCAGGGGCACAGCTGCAGAGCAGTACAGGAGTGGGGCTTTTCTTTCATCCTCCAGAGCTGGCTTCAGTCTGCACCCTGTGCATTAAAGGGCAGGGGGTGAGAGCTCTCTGGGTGCCTGAGGAATGAGGGAGCTGCTGCAAATGAGTTCCTGAAGACTCAAACCTTCTGTGCCCTCCTCACACCGTCCCATGTTGGCTGAGACACTGCTTTTTGACAGCACTGGAGCACATGGAAACCTTGATCCACCCATCAACATTATGTTGAAAAACTTCATGCTTTGGGTGCATAAAGTTTTCCACATAAACAGGTGGGAGTCTGGCATGGCCGGCACGATTTGAGGCCAGTGCATGGTGTTTTTAACACTGTGTGGAAAAGTTTTGGGTGCTGGCTGTCTTGTGAGGGGTCAACTGAGTCATTATTTTCCTTGGCTTTCCCCTGGCCAGGGTGTCCCTATGAGGTTTGCAGGAGGTTCCCCTTGCTCCTCTGGCAGAGCTGAGGAACTCCCTCCTGATGCTGCTGAGCAAAGATGATGAGGGGCAATTCCAGGAGCAGGGCAGGGGGACCCCAGCTGTGCCAGTCTCCTCTGGATGAAGGAACAGGAGCAGAAAATTTGCCATCGTGGTTGGTTTGGTCCGTCACCAAATTGCCAAGGTAAGGTGTCACCTATTTCTTTGAAACTGGGACCCTCAGTGATACCTGAGTTGCTCTAAAAAAGAAAACCAAGATGATGGTGGGTCTGCACCTGTCCTGGCTGGGCTGAAGGGTGGCTTTGAAGAAGTGACATATCGTTGCTGACATGTGGTGTGAAGCAAAAAACCCCCTGGGATTTAATCATATCCCACCTCAGCCGTGTGTCTTGTCTGCTCCAGGGTGCCCTCCCCCAAAAGAAGGGAAAAGCAAAATCTTCCGAGAGGAGGCTGCACATTTTCCATCTGATTCCAGGATGGACTGGTGACTTCAGGGCTTTCTCTGGCTGCTGCTCTGGTTTTGCTTGTACCTGTCAGCCTCTGGCAGTGGGAAACTCTGGAGACAGAGAGCCTGCAGCTGGTGACACTGCCATTAGGAACAGTCTTTTTTGGCTGAGGTTTTGTGTTCAGGCAGAAGGGGAACCACACACGAGGTGGTCACATTTGCCTCCAGAAAAATGGAAGCACCTGAAAGCACTCCAGAGAGGAACAAGAATAGGGGACACATCACCCATGGGGAAAGGTGGAAAAACCTGGGGTCATTTGCAAGTCCAAGTGCCTAAATCTCTCTCTGGGGCTGCAGTGAGTGGTTTGAACGTGGCCCAAAGCCTGCTCTGTGCTGTGGTTGGACGGGAGCTGCTGGGATTCCGGCTGGATGTGGAGCTGTCCCGGTGGCCTGGAGCCCAGGGACACTCAGTGTGCCCAGAGAAGGATGCAGTGAAGGCTTCCCAGCCTGAGGCTTGCCAGGTTGTGTGGCCAGCAACATCCAAGGGAGGGACTTGGTCATGACCCTATTCGGTCTCCTTGAACCTCCCTGGGCCAGAGGGATGGATACCACTGGCAGCCAGGTCAAGTGGGGACAGCTTTTACCAGGAGCCAAAGCTCCTCCTTACACCTTCTTGAGTGGAAATGAGACTGTTCTCCCACCACACCCACGAGGGGAAGGGAGGGGACAGGGTGGGGAATCGTTATTTTAGTCATTAGCTGATGGGGAATTTACCAAGGAAGACAGACATCAAAATCCCACGGTTTTCTCATTGTAGAAGTAGCCAGTGTGAGGAAAATGTCATGTACTCCAGGACTGGGACAGAGAGGAGAAATCCCTCTGCTTTGGAGATTCTGCCAGGATGAGCTCCCATGTCCCACAACCAGATTTTGTTCCCACTCTCTGGACTTTTCTTTTTTTTTTTCTCACCACCTGCAGGTCTTGCCTGAAGTCTCTCGTTATGGCTGATGGATCAGAATCGTCTCCCTTGTGGAAAGAAACCAAACCTGTGCACCAGGCAGCATCACAGCCTCAGGGGTGCACAAGGAGAGTGCTTGCAAGCACATTTTTTGGGAATGACCCCCTCCACTGCCACAGCAACCAGCATTAGACCCTTTTACCTCGAATCTATGCTTGGAAACAATGTTCACGTGTACCTTTGCTTGGAACTTTCTTTGGGCCCGAAGAGCCTGCCACCCAAAGCTCTTTTATTTGGTGCTTTGCAGGTGGAGGCTGTGGAAAGCCCTTTTGCTCCTCTGGTGGCAGGCTGAGGACGAGTCCCATCCAACCTGCACCATGAGCCACCAGTGCCCAAGGCTCCTTCTGTTTGTGGGTCCATCCCAGAGGAATCACGTGAGTGGTTCCTGCTCTGTCACTGCTCCAGGGCTCACGGTGCAGTGTAACATTACACCAAGCCTGGGCTGTTTGTTTAAACAGAGAGGGTCCCACCAGGGTCACAAAGTGACGTCGTGTTTCCCACCCGCCTGACGGAGCTGTGGAGAGAGCAGAGGGGCTGTGTTTGGGATGCTTTCATATCCCACGCAGCAGGGAGAGAGGGAAAGCTGATTTAAAGGGGGTTATTTAGAAGGAACAAAGCCAAGCCATTCTTCTTACATCAGGCCCATCTTGGGAAAATGACTCCTGATGGTATAAGCTGCAGATCAAGGCACTGAGATGGAGAAAGTGAGTGTGAAAAGCTATTAAATACCTTTCAAAACCTGTAATAAAATAGTCATGAGAAGTCCTTGGCCAACATTCTAGCTAATACAGACTGATCTAGGGTCTTGGAGGTCACATGTACGAGCTGATTTACCCCAAAGGAGGGTCTGCTCCCTCTCCTGGCCCCAGCATTAAATGATGAATTTCCTTTCCCACAGCACCCTCAGAGGAAGCCTTGAGCTCTGCAAGACGCATGAAAAAAGGGGCCAAATATGGAATTGTAGCATCATTTAGGCTGGAAAAAACCTTTGAGGTCATCAAGTCCAAAGACTTAAGGCAGCACTGCCAAGCCCACCACTAAACCATGCCAGTGACCAGGCCTTGCATGGCAAGCTGTGACCCCAAAGCAGAGCATTTGCCCTCAGAATTAGATGGTGGAGAGTCATTGGGGTGTTCCCATTGCAGGACAGGGCTGTGTCCCAGTGACAGAGATGCTCCAGCTCCTCCTTGGGTGACCCCACCACTGCATCCAACCCACACCTGTCTCCTGCCACGCCCCATGTGCATGGAAGACCTCCCAAGAGACACCACAAAAAAAGGCACAGAAAAAATTCCTGGCTGTGAGGATGGGCAAGCCCTGGCACAGGGTGCCCAGAGAAGCTGTGGCTGCCCCTGGGTCTCTGGAAGTGTTTAAAGCCAGGTTGGATGGGGCTTGGAGCAGCCTGGGACAGTGGAAGGTGTCCCTGCCCGTGGCAGGGGGTTAGAATTAGCTGATCTTTCAGGTCCCTTCCAAACCAAACCATTCCATGATTCTGCATGTCCAAGAGAAGGAAACATTCATCAGCAGGTGGCCACAGGCCAGACCTCGAGCAGGCTCCTATCTGAGGCTCTGCCCTGGATGTGCTTGAGCTTGGATGGATGACTCCTGATCCCTGTGTCTCCCTCACCCCTTGCCCTGCTGTGGATGTTTTTGGAGCAGCCTTTCCCTGGCTGGGTGTTTGTACAGTGACTTGCATAACTGGAGGATGATGATTTTAGCTCAGGGCTCTCAGTCCCATGATGCAGCCCGTGGTAATTAAATGCAGCAAGTGCTGTGACACAAACCAACCAGGAGTGTAAAAAAAGGAGAGCTGCCTGTTCAAGGGAGAAAGGAAGGAAAAGCCTCCTGATTTTCTTGCTGTGAAGTTTTTCCTGGGTTCTCATCGAGGAAAGGCAGGGAAGGGTGACCTGTGAGCAGAGGTTGCATTACTGGCTCACACCAGTAATGGGAGGGGAGAACTCTCTGCTTTGTGTGTGTCTGGGTTTAACAAGCGAATAAAGCAAAGATTTCTTTAAAGATACCCAGCCCAAGCACACCACAGCTGGGAAGCACACATGAGCAATAGCTTTCACATGCTAACAAATAAAAGAGCCTTGCAAAACAGATGCTGAGGTTTGTGGGGCTGGCACAGGCTCGCTGCTGGCAGGGAGTTAACTCACAGAAGGCTGAAAGGTTCAGCGATGGAAGATGATCCAGAGACTGTTTGTTCATAAACACAGCTGAGGACCAGCAACCTGCTTTATCCCCTGCCCAAGCTGCACTGCCCCAGTCATTCCTTGCAGGGTTCCTGCAGGAGAGAAGGCAGATATGCAATTCTTCTGCAGCCCACGCTCTAGAGAAATAATTATACAGTTTTTCTTAACCTCTTGAACTTTTCATTTATTATTGCCATCCATTATGTCTACCTTCTCAAATAGCAGGATCCTGAAAGCCAGCTCCAGGGGTCAAGGGTTTATTGTTTAATGGAGATAGAACATTCTGTAAATTGCACAAAGTCACAATGTTTAGAAGAGAAGCTTCTGGTGTACTGAATCTTTTCAATTTAACAAACAGTGAGCTTTGACATATGTTCTTCCTCCATAGCAGGAAATTTGGGATAAGTGCAGTACTGGCATGGACATGTTACCAAATCCTTCCTGTAAACCAAATGACATCTGCATTCAAATAAAAACATTCCTTGCACCAAATACCAGGAAATACTAAAAGTATCACTATTCTTCTAAGGTCATGCTAAAATGAAGTTTTTGGCTTTCAGAACACAAAGTAAGTTTGTACGGGGCCAAGACGTTTTGTTCAACACACATTTGCTGTTACAAATCCCAAGAGACATCCTTCTGGGTCAAATATGTGCATGTGTCTGTAGAATTTTGCAAGCATTTAATCTTCTTCATATGAAAAAAGAATAAATATTTTAGGAGCGTGGACTTACATTAACAAATATTGCTGTTGCCTTTGTTTTTACTAGTGCTCCGCTTTTCAAAGGCAGAAAAAGGATTTGCTCAAAACAAAGCAAACATCCTCAAAATGCACCATGCCAAAATAATCAAGGGAATAAATACCTGGGATTTACAAAATATGAATATTCTTTGGTAAATAAACTGAAGCAAGAGCAGGCAGGGAGAGGAGGCTGCTGCATTGATGGGGAGGGAGTGCTGAGTGTAAACACTTTCATCTCATAGATGGCAAATCAAGAACATTTAAAGAAAAATAAATGTATGCAGAGCAGATTCTTCCTTCTCATGTTACTTTCTGGGGGATTTTACTGCTTATAGTTAACGCCACATAAAACCTTTGGAATATTATGCCAGCAGATGAAAAGCTACAATGGCAGAAAGAGTTTCCCATGGATAATTAGCATAAATATCTGCTTAAAGCTGAGTAATTCGTTCACTGTACAGGATGTACCTCAGCAGTTTTATGAGGAAAAAAACACAGGGAATGTTTTGAACAACTTACATTTGAAACAGAGCAGGCAGATACCAGGGACTGCTCAGAGGCTGCCACACAAAAAAAAGTCTGCTCTGAGTGAATGAACCCGTTCCCACCAAGCTCAGGGCCAGACATCCCTTGGAGGCTTCACCCAGACACATCCCTGCAGCTTCCCACTCAAAGGAACATTTTCGTTTAATAGGAGGACTGGAGGATCCAGACTTTGGAAATGGAAAAGAAAAAAAAAGAAAGAGAACGAGAGGAAAAAATGAAAATGGAGGGGAAAAAAATAAAATAAAAATCAGCGTTTTCCAATGTCCTTATGAAGAAAAAAAGAAAAAAGAAGGAGCACTGTTTCCAAAACAGTGATATTTTCCAAAAGGCCATTTGGAAAAAAAGGTAATTTCTTTTAATGGATACTTTTTTCTGACAGGTGTGGCTTGATGAAGGTGCTGGGAAGGTGGCACTGGCTCAGGGGAAGGTCCAGCAGGGTCCCCAGGTGTTGGTCACTCCCATCTCCAGGACTCCTTCAGCCTTCCTCAGAGCACCCCTCTCCTCCAGGGCCCTCTGTGTTTCCATTGGCATCTCCAGCCTCCCCTGCTCCTGCCAAGGCAAAAGGGAGGGTGAAAGGAGCAAAAATACTGCACGGGGATAACCTGGAGGGCAGGTGGTGGATGGTCCTGGGAGCCCAATGCAGTCCAAGGCCTGAAAAAGACCCTGAAAAGGATCTGATGATTAAATTGTGAGTGGAAGAAAACCCAGCCTTGCTGAAGTCCAGCTGAAAAGACACAAATATTCAGATTTTAATGGTGACCCCAACCCACTCAGAGGGCTGCTCATTTCAGTGGATTCCCCACCTGGCCTTTAATTTGCCTGTGGTGCTCCCAGGTTCAGCTGTACTTCCTGTGAGTAATATCCCTGCCCCAGAGTACCCCAGGCAGGGCACCAGCAATTCCACAGCATCCAGAGGGAGCTGAAGCAATCAGAAATGAAGGCATGCAGCATTCACTGATTTGCACTGGTCCCAGCTGCTGCTGGACTCACCAGGACCTTTATGAGCTTCTGGTACCTGTGCTTGGCCAGGCTGTAATCCCTGTGGTTTCCATCCCAGACCCTATGGCAAGACCTTAAGGACGGGAACTGTGTGTGGACAAATGGGGAAAAAAAAAAAATCCCACTTCTGCTCTCAAGGTTGTCCTTTTCATCTATTTTTAATTAATTTATTTTTTTTAAATTGTTGTTGCAATTCAAGCAGTGAAAACAGAGACTAGAAATGCCCAATGTAGGCAGTGACACTGGTCCCTTCAGTGCTGATTTAGAGATGTCTTGAAGAAAATTGATAAGGACTGCAGGCTGGCATCTTCGGGATCTGATGAAAACACAGCCAGGTGGGGAACCCTCAAGGATGGATCTGAGCTCAGCAGTGTTTGCTCACCTGGCTGCAAATCCCCTCGGTGCCCCGGTCCACCCAGACAAGGATCCCAGCTCCCGGCTGGTTTTGCTCCGGTTGTTATCCCAGCAAAAGGCTCCCTCTAGCTTGGATGCAGCAAAAGGTGTTGCTGGAAGCCTGGGCTGGCCCCACACAGTTGCCCACGTGCTGCAGCCCCGATGGAGCAGCTCAGCTTCCCAGGAAACCCCCCATCCGGGATGCAATCCTGAGGCACTGCCGGAGGCAATCATCCCCCTGCTGAGCTAAACCCCAGCCCTGGGCTGCAGTTTTCCTTCCAAGTGAGAGCTTGGAGCTGCTATTCAGACCTTATATTTAGAAAAATGTGGGAAAAGAGCTAGATCCATTTCAGGGTTTGTATTTTTGTTGGCAGGATATCTGGTATCATTATGGAGAGCAAACCCAGGGTTTTTCTTTTCTTTTCTTTTTTTCTTTTTTTTTTCTTTTTACTTTTTTTTTTTTTTTTCCAAAGTATGCATTTTCTTGCCAGAATAATATAGAAGAAGTGGGATCTGATGAGGGGAATTTGTGGCTGAGAAGCCTGAGGGAGCAGCAAAATTATTTCATCATCACATCTTTTGCATGCACAGATGTGTGGGTCCCAGGGCTGGCAGCACTCCAGAGGTCTCCTCCTCCATCCTCCTTCTGGTGGCAGAACCAGCTCGACCTGGTGATGGAGACACCACATCCTCCCCAGGTACTCCCATCCTCACTTTGTTATCCTGCCTGTTAGAAAGTTCCTTGAGTTTGCTGCAAGATACCCCTAGGGTGGTTTTTCCTGTCAGCGATGGATGTAGGGACAGATTATTCCCTGCCTTTGCTGCCATGTGTGACCCCAGGCAGCTGAAGAGCATGGTGGGGAACTCCTGAAGGGTTTGCAGAGCAAACCAGGCCTGCCTGAAATGCTCTGAACGGGACAGCGAGGTGTGGTTCATTTTGAGGGCTGATTTTTGCAGCAGTCTGGTATTTTATACATTCTCAGCAGAGCAGGGGATGTCACCAGCAGCACATTTAAGGACAAACCCCTGGCAGGCACTCTGACACACATCCTCTGGCAGACACACGTGCGTGTCACTCTTGAGGAGCCTGTAGGACACATCTGCTCTGCCAGAAGTCGTGGCAGGGCTCTGGCAGATGGGTCAGCGGACGGCGGGGATGGAAAAATACAACGGATCCTGAGGAAACGACACCCGCCCTTTTCCTCTCTTAAAGAATTCACTAAATCTTTGTGATTTTGTCCAAAACACAGGACCATGGGCTTAAAAAGCAGACAGGGAACCTCTGGGAAAAGCCAGCTTGCCCCTAGAACCAGGGACATGTCGTGTGCTGCCTGCTCAGCTGTCAGCTGAAAGGCTCGTCCTGCCATCGCTCAGCCCTTGGAAGGTCAACGATTGGCTTTGCTTATCTCCCAGAGGCACTTTGCTCTGGTTAATTGGCACCCCTGGTGACAGGGCGGATTGATGGGCTCCCATCAGGCCTTCCACAGCCATCCCAGCAGGACACAAAGCTGCTCCTCACCCCTGCCCACTCGTCCTGTGCGGTGTTTCCCACGGAAATGCACGGGAAGGAGTCGCTCGTGGGGAATGGATGTGTGCAATGGCACTAATGCCGAGGCCAAATGCTGTGAGAGGAGGGTGGGAGAGCAGCTTCAAGCTTCTCTGTTTGTGTGTCCATCCCTGGGTGCCACTGTGCTGCCTGGAGATTGGGCTCATTGCCTTGTCCTGGCCCTGTGACAGCACCAGGACAGCATTTGTCCATTTTAGACATCATTTGTCCCTTCTGGACAGCGCTTTGTCACTTGAAGACAACTCAAGGACCTCCATGTGATACTTCCCTGTGGAGCACAGATGGATTGAGTGTCCTCTAGGGTGATCAATGCCATGTCTTCAGGCCTGATGCCTTTCTCCTGCCCAGGAGGAGGCATCAAAGCAATGTCTCCAAACCTCACTTCCCCACTTGCATCTCCAGTTGTGCTGAAGGAAAGGCTCCTCTGGACACTTTCCTTCCCCAGAGAAAGCCTCTTTCTGCTGCTGATCCCTGAAAAGGACCAGGTGTTACCTTTTAGCTCCCTGTTGCCTCTAACCTCCTTCCTTCTTTGATCCCAACTTCACTTAAAAGAAACCCCATATTTATTTAGCTTCTCTTGGATGGTCCTCAGGGAAGGCTCAGCTATTTCTTACCCTCTTTTTGATTTCCCAAAGCTCATGCCCAATGGCATGGTAGGAGGAGAGCAAGCCTTCACCCCTCCCAGGGCTGGGGACAGATTTCTACAGAGGGGATTTGGTGAGTAAAATCGCTATCCTGTGCTATCCTGTGACTCCATCAGGGTGGGAAATCCCAACAGAAGGGCTCTTCTTTGCCCTCTAAAGCCAAACTTCTCATGTCTGGCAGAAGCTCTCCCTTGTTTTCACAAACATCTTCACTTTTCCATTCTCAAAATCTGTTGTTTGCTGGGCCAGTGGGGCCGTAACTTGTACCCACTTGCCAAGAGCTCCTCAGACTTCGGACAAATCCCACACGCAGCCACCTCCTCTGTGCTCATCCTGGCTCGCAGGGCCACCATTCCCTGCCTGATCCCTGATATCCCAAGCTCCCAGCTCACACATGGTGTTGGTGACCAGGATCCACCATCTGCGCCGGCAGAGTGCCGCAAAGCCGGAGTCAGAGCCTTGTTTTAAGCAAACAGAAATGTGCAGGACATACCAGACTCCTCGCTGGAAATCAGAGCCATATTCTTCAAAACTCTGACCCTTTGTTCAGACGCCCTTTGGAGACCTCCCGCAAATACCTCACTTGGACTTCCAGATGCAAGAAATTAATTTTATTTTTTTAATTCCGTGCCACAAATCCTTAATTTTGGAATGTGCACTTTTCCTGTGCGGTCCCTGGCTCCTAGAGACTACAAATACATGTGAAATTGCAACAGACATTGATAGCAAAAGTTTGAGGGTAACCCAACAGCTTTTCAAAGCCTTCTCTAGATAATTTATCCTAGACTGGCGAGTAGCCACAAACTCCATGGTGGGGAAGGAGGCTGCTTTTGATTTAGCTGATGTTTAGGTGTGAATGAGGAGGAGAGATATACGATTAATCACTGGGAGCAGGGAGATGGTATTATTTTGATTCATACTTGACAAGTTTTCTAGGAATGCTGAACTCGAGTAGAAGTGCATGGTGGACCCAGCTGTTCAAACAGTGTGATTAATTAAACTGATTCCATGTGAAAAACAACACTGACTCTCACTCTCAAATTGCAAATCATTTTCAATATATTGGGGAAGGGCCAGCCCGAGTTTTTATTAATTGCTCTGGAGGTGATGAATCAGGGTTGTCTACAGAGACCCACACAGGCGCGCATTCCTGAGCACGTACGTGATGGTGGGCTGGTTTCTCGGCTGCTTGGAGCAGCAAGGGTTGCTTTCCCGGAGATGCTGCCACTTGCACACGAGGCAGGGATGAATCCCTGGGGTGCACAAGTTTGGATGAGCCTTCCCCTCCCAACCCTGCTCTGAGAGAGCTGCAAAACGGCAATGAAGCCGGCGCTTGTGCTTCGACCGGCGCTAATAATAAACCCTCCTCTCCCCTCGTTCACCTGCCAAACCACGGCTCTCTCAAAATATCAGCATGCTGAGAGCGGGCCGTGCACTGTATGATTTGCCCAAGACCACACAGGAAGCCTGTGGCCAAGCTGGAACTTGAGCCCAAAGCTCCAGACTCCAGGGTCGGGGCTTGGCTGCCCATCCTGGGACCCTTCCCCACGCAGTGCTGGGGCAACACGGGGAGATGGGTTGGACAAAAGCACCTTGCCTGCACCTATTTAAAGCCAGCCTGGCACTGAGTGCCCTTGCAGCAGGTGCTCGGTGGGATTTATGCACCCCCAGGTGAGCACGCTGAGGACTTGGCCCCATGAAAAGGTCCAGAAAAATCCTGCCCTGCAGTGGAGGCTTTTGATTTATATTTTCTCCGCCAGCTTGTCTGTTTTACTCATGCTGCTGACAAGGAGAGGGATATTTGATCCATGCTGAGGGGCAGATGTTGAGCACCGCAGAGCAGGAGGCAGGGCTGCTCCTCAGGTGTAAACCTTCTGATGGCCATAAAACGACTTACGGGGGGGGGTGGGAGGGAAAGAAATAGATTAATCTGCCTGGTGCTCGCAGATGTGGAAAAACACCCTTGAAACAGCTCAACTGGATGTTTGTCACCGCAGCTGCCACGGAGGGAGAGTGACAGCCCAGCAGCAAGTGCGCTGACACCTTTCAACCCCACCAAATCCCGCAGGGCACCCCCGATGCCAGGCGGTGACCCTGTGCTAACCGGTTTCAAATGTAACGTTTGAAATACCTCTCAAACGCACATCTGAGCCAAGGTTTCCACCCTGAGCCTGGTGGGGAGGCTCTGAAAGCTTATTGCAAGCACCTGTCCGCTCTTCAGAAGCATTGATCTCCTACTGAGGTCAACAAGGGGAATTAGAGGGGCTGGTGGTTGCTGCTTTTTCTGCAAAACCCTGATCGCGGTCCCAAAATTCGCTGCCCAGGGAGCCCTGTTCTGACCCCTCGTGTTTGATCCCAGCAGGAGAAGTCATGTGCATTGAGATGTGTCCCAGACACCTCATGTTGGTGGAGCCCATGTGGCTCCAACCAGCCTTCCTCAGGGGCATGGCAGCGGCCCGACTCCTGGAAAATATTGCTTTGTCCAACCTCTTCAGACCTTGCAGGCTGCTGTTTCTCCAAAACAGCTGAGTGATAGTTAAAAAATGCTTGCCCTCTTTCCCCTCTCTCTGAAAGGAATGGGCGTCTCTACGGACCCATTTATATTGCTGGCTCAACTGAAGTTAATAGGAATATTCCCCTTCTTCTCCACAGGGGCCACATTTTTCCCTCGGGAGATCTGCAGGGCCATTTACTAATTTCACAGACATCTCAGCAATTCCCCCTTGTCAACCTGAGCTTCTTAGAAATGGAGAATGTGATCCCCCCTCTGTCTCTGGGTGATTGTGACGCCCTTGCCTTCATGCTCGTGCTGCTCCAAACAACACATTTTCTGAGCACACTGTGTTTGTCTGAAAATACACTAGGAGGGCTGCCCAATTTGGAAATGACTTGAATTACAAAAAAAGCACAGCTGTCTTTAACAGCTCTCGAAGCTCATGCAACTAGTCTGCAATTTATTGACTAGGATTAGATGCTTATTGTCTATGACACTTTAAATACCATTACATTGAAGTTTATACAAGAAAGTCCAAGTTTTCAAACTGGAATCTTAGCAATAACAGCTGGACCATTTGTTTATATGATAGACAGAAAAGAATGACTTCTGTAATCTGTGTATTTGGCTTTAGGATATTCTACATCATGGGGAGACAGAAACCTACCCCATCCCTAACTGAGGACTGTGAGACAGAGCTGAGCAGTGCTGGCTAATTTGTCCCTGATGTTGAGACTGCAGCCAAAGCTGGGGTTGAGTCCTTCCCTCACACCTGACGGAGAAGCACTTGAAACCCTCTAGCCCACCTCTGACAGGCAGGGCTAAGTCTCCCATCTCTCTCCCCCAGGCTGCTCACATTCCGCATTTTGTTTCTAGCATGAAAGACTTTGTTTTAAATCATAATAGTAACCAGGCTGTAATCACATTATAGCACACATGGAGAACTCGCAAAAAGTCATGTGCTTTGGATTTGACATTCTGATTTATGGTTGTGCGCTCCAGTTACACAGCTGCAATCTCATTTTCGACAAAGATGTTTTCTATTTTTCTATTACTTTGCTTCACCCTGTCTTTATGTCGAAGAAAATGAAAGCCACCAGGTGAAGCCGGCACAAGAGGACAAATGTTTGCATGTTCTGGATCAAAACCATGATCAAATATTTTATGCTCTCCTTTCATAAACAGCTTTCTACGGGCACATGTGGAGGGAGTGTAGATTCTTCATTTTGAGCCATTTGAAGTTTAAAAAAAAATAAAAATTCCAGACTTTTATTTATTCAGAAACTAGATCAGCCTATGAAATTCACATCCCAGCCACTTGATCATGGTGACTTCACCGAAGAGGGAAGAGGTTGCAGAATTACTCCTCAGACAGTTGAACAGCCTCTCTGCTTGCCAGGACCCAAAGCTGCTCCCTGAGTAAATTTTAACTCCTGAACAAAGCCCAGCAGAGGTGGCAAAGCCTTTCCCTGCTCAGTTAATTGCAGATGCAGTCATTAGCCCTTCCCTCTGTCAGTAACCCATTGCCTTTGCATTCCTAGGAAGAGTAGCAGCATTCCAGCTTAATTAAAAAAGTGAGCACTTTTGCAGTAAATTGCATTAACACTGGAAAGGGGCCAGAGCTTATGTTTTACATGAACCTCTCTTGTCTAGAGCGGAGTAAAGAAAAGAAAATGTCATCAACATTCTTTTCACAATTTAAACACTGATGATCTATCTTTAGGGCCAGTGTTGGCTGAGCATTACAGAGAGCACGAAACCACCGCTGCGTCCCTCACCAGGGGTAAATTATGCGTTGCAAACTCATAAACCTTCAAGTGTGGCGTAAAATTTTACTCAGGCCATCATTTTCAGTATGGCTTAGGAAGGGCCTAGATGGAAAACATATTTCTGGTGGTTCTAGAGCATGTGTTAAGGAGCTGAAAACACACGTCAGTGGAGCCTCCGCGGGTCAGACGTTGGCCACGAGTCCTCACGGCAACAAGGCTTTGACTGTTGGGCCAAGAGCCCCCTTGGTCTCAACAGTGAGTTATTTTACCTGCTCTGTAAATTCTTTAGGCTCTAAATAAGGGAAGTTTCTCTCTTCAGGACAGTGCTACTCCCAAGTTAACAGCTAAACACTGAGATGGGACTCAGGAGAGTTGGGCCCCGAAATGGAGAGTCAGGGTGTTGAAAATGCCCCATGGAAGGACAACTCCAGAAATTCTGTGTGCATCAAGAGTACCAGAATTTTAAAAAAATTTTTTTTTTTTTTTTCCTAGACCAGAAGTTCCCAAATATCAGGGACTCAGTTCAACCACAGCCTTTATCTGATTCTGCAGGGACAGGTATCAGTGAAGCTGATAGGAGACACTGCTCTGAGCCATGATCTAAAAGGGACCTTGGTGACAATATCTGCTGCCCAGTTTTTCATCACCAATAATTCATCTCTGGGGATAACAAGGCTGGTCAGTGCTGGACCTACTGGGTGGCAAGAAAACTAAGAGTTCAAAAACCTTGGATTTTTCAGGTGAAAACTACAGAGTGGAAACCTCCCCTCTTGCTCCACAGAACTTTCATGGGGGGAAAAAATCCAAACTTTGAGAGTGGGAGAGTCATTTGTTTATCAATATTGGCTAAATCCCAATATTCTGGCTATGGTGATAACATTGATCTATTGGTCAATGTTCCAGGTCTGTTGATGCTAAATATTTCTCCTGTAGAGCATGAAATGGGCAGGGACACGCTGGAGTGCAAGATCTGCTGCCCCTAAGCCAAGCAGAGCAGGAGACCACCAGGACTTCTTTTCCCAGAGAGGTGGGATAATCCCAGAGGATCTCTGTGTTGCTGTCAGGGTTAATCCCACAGCAGGGTGAGGAGCAGAGCAGGTCAGTGGGACTCTGACTCTGTAAGAGGGGGTTCCTGGCTGCGTGGCTGTTCATGTCCCATTCCCAGGTCCACTTCAGTCCCATGGACCCTGAGATGGATGGAGTAGGACTGAGCAGAAGGACTTGAGCACAAATCCACAGCAGTTCCTTCTCCTGCACTCACCCTTCATTTCTGTCCTTGGCACAGCCAGTCAAAATATTTTTGACCAAGAGGTTTTCCACTGGAAAATGCTGTTCCTTCTGAAATCAAGAAGGAACTTGTTCAAATGTCAATGACACTCTTTGGTCAGGAAGAAGTCAAAACATTGCATTTTGATAGTGTAGTTCCAATTTGTGACATTTTGACTTTTCTATCATAATACAATCCTGTTCTATTAGAGCAGATTATGTAGTTCTACATGTTCAGCTACACTTAACAGTTGATATAATGTAAAAGTCAAAACAAATTACCTCCTTCAACACAGTCTAACAAAACATCCCCATCCCCTCTTTCAGTATTTTTATCCTGGAGGCAATTGTGACTTTTAGCTTATACTTCAAAATGGGAACGATTCCCATTTTACAAAACAATGGAAGCCCTGGCAGAACAGAAATTCCTGCTCCTGGCCAGTATTGAACATATGCCTGGTGCTGGGTACTCCAGAATGAACTTTTAAAACTCATTAAGTGATGGAATTAATTAAGGAGTGTCACTGCTGCACTCACAGCACCTCTCCTTCTGCCCTGGAGACACTTAAGAAGTGTTATCTTTTAATTTTGTTGTCAATGCTATGGATATCTTCACCTGAGCAATTCATCCCAGGGTTTTCTTAACATTGGCTGGGAAAAAAGATCACCTTTCACATGGGATTTTCCTGGCAAAATTTAGGTATTTACTTCTGGTTGAGGAGGTTGGATATTCCTCATGGCCATCAACGTGGCCTAAACCCCTTATTGATCAGACCTCTGTTGCCTATTGAGGAATGGAGGGTGGGTAGCTCAGAGGGGGACTTTGATTTGTTGAACCATCAGGTGAACTCTGTCCCTGGTGCCTCCAGTAAAACATATTTTTTATTCTCTCCATGATACCTCTGGTTAGTGCCCTTGGGAAATCTCTCACCATGTGCTTCTTGGGACTGGCCAAAGCTGGAGTGTCTTGGAGTAACACTCCTCCAGCTGCAGATTAACTAGAAAGGAAAATTTGGATGCAATTTCAAAACAATTCCCCCTCCACGCTGGCTTTTTTTTTTTTTTTTTTTT
>VXAC01006267.1:85237-142273 GCA_013399225.1 Rhipidura dahli
TTTTTTTTTTTTTTTTTTTTTGTGATAAACGTTTCCCTTGAGAAATTCTATTCATTTGTTTTACAGTAAAACTCTGAGTACTATTGGAGTTCAAAGTTGCCCGAGTCTGGTGTGGTGCACTTAAAGATTTCCCTTCACCAGAAAGGCCTTGTTTCTACAACAAAATTCCTGAGAAAAAAAAAATTTCGAACATCACTGAGAGATCTCTGAAACTCTACCATTTTCCCACAAACTATGTAAACAAAATCATGAGCTGAAATGATGTTTGTAATTCTCCATGTCACAGACAGCTGTTCAGCCATGCACTTGCTAAAGACAGGATTCCAAGCACATGATAATTGAAAAAAAAAAAAAAAAAAAAACAACAAAAACAAAAACAAACCCAAAAACTTCTGTACATTTTTGAGGGGGAAAAAATGTTTGTGGAAAAATGGCTAAAAATAATTGCCAGGAAAACAGGCCCAACCAGCCCTTGCAAAGTGAAAACATTTGGGGTATTTTGCACAAAACCGTCTTCCCACTTCCTCTGCCAAGGGTCGGTGCAGGTGCAGAGGGATTTGTCTGGGAAGGGGTGACTCATGGTTCCCTTGGGAAAACGAGGAGCTCCAGGCCCTTGCCCTGCAGGCAGGTGGGATGTCGGGGTCAGGCCATGTGCAGATGGTGGAACAGGATCCACGAGGCTGTGCCAGGCAGCTCTGCTCGCCCTTGCCAGGCAGGGATGGCTCTGGCTTACTCTGGAGGGCTGAGATGTGCCACACGCTCCTGGAGAGAGCCAAGGCCTCCTTAAGCACCTCTACCTGCTCCAGAATTATTTGATCATTATTTGATCATTATTTGATCATTATTTGGTCATTATTTCCCATGAGCTGGTACAAACCCTTGGAGAAAAGATGCACTGGCAATGATCACAGCAGTGCAAGGCCAGGCTGGGAGCCAGGGATGATATTGCACAACCTGGATAAACATTTCTTCCCGAGGCTTCACGGAGCCTGTCTGCCATGGGCAAAGGCTTTGCAGAGCTGCTACACTCCATACCTTGCAGAAAAGACCCTGGAAGAGAGATTATGTTTTCACATTGTTTCCCAAATTACTTTAAATGTCAACTTAAAAGGCTTTTAAGGTTTTTTATTTCAAACGGAAGTATTAACTGGAACTGCCAGGGGCAGTTAGCTTGAGCAAAGCAATACCGTGCATCTTAAACAGGGTAGAAATTTTTATGACCCAAATTCTTCATTTATTATACACAGATGGTGGGAGAAGGCTGCTGTCCCCAGTGCCCAGCAGTGAAACTGGCCTGACCAAGCTCTCCTACAGACAAATAGTGCCTGCCCAGAGCTCCCTGAACGTCCAACAATGCTTTTCTTCTCGTTCCTTCCATGGAGGGTGACACAAGGACTGAGCCTGATTTGTAGGGCTGGTGAGTCCCATCATGTTCCTGCCTTATTTCAGGCTGAAGGTGTAGCAGGATGGGGGCACAGCACTTCCCAGTGCCCAGCAGGAGGGTGGGCTCTGGGTGACACATCCCTGCAGGGTGACCACGCTCACCAGTGGTGGTCACACTGTGTCATGTGGTTCTGCAGGTACTCAGAGACACCCACCTGCCCCTACACTCACATTGGCTCCATCTGAAAGGTCTGTGCAAGAACCCAGTTAGACCTGAGGTGAAAACACAGCTCCAGGGCAGCTGGAGCCCTCAGCCTCAGCAGAAAAGGTGTTAACAGGAGATGAAAGAGATGGCCATGGAGAGAAAGATAAGGAGCTCTTCTGTTCCTTTATTTTGACAGCCTGAGAAGGAATCTTTGCCAAAACGAGTTGATCAATTAATCATTGAGCCAATGGATCAATCAAAGGTAGACCCTGGGAGAGAGAAAGAGTGTGTTTATCAGTCTTATTCTTCTCCTGTTCTCACTGACATCACCTCATCAAAAACAGTGTTCAATACCTTAACATTGTCAGAGCTTTGTTTTGCTCACAGCTGCTGCAGGGAAAACAGGTGAACAAACTCCTCCTCTTGGTAATGCAGCAAGTGCAGCAAAAAAACCACTCAAAGTAAATGCAAAAGGCCATGGCTTACCTGTGGGCAGGTGAGCAATTTGTATCCACTGACTCCCCAGTGTGATGGTTCTTCTTCCAGCCCAGGGGAGGGGGGAAAAACCTCACAGCTGAGCTCTCCAGCCAGGAGTTCAAAAAGCCTCAAAAACTGCAGTGTGGCACAGGAAGAAAAGAGGAGACATCAAGCTTGGACCATGCAGGAGTACAAATTATGCTGGGGGGAAAGGGAAGTGGCCCATGATACATCCTGTGGGAGAAGAAGGAGTCCCAGCCATAATTGACTAATTAAGTGGGAAGACAATTTGTGCTTGAGCACAGAGCTAGTGGTGCTTTTATGACAGGCAGTGGGCAAGGCCCATCTTAGGAGCATCTCGGTGCTGTGGTCACCAGGTCTGCCTGGGACCAGTCACTAGGCTTTAGGGAAAGGCAAGAAAACAAATCCAGGAGTGAGATTGCACAAGGAGCAGGAAAGGAGCTGTGGTGAGGAAATAATGCTCATCCTCTGCAAGAGCCAGGAAGTTCCAAAGCCTGTGATTAATTTAATGTGCTGTAAATGCTGTATGACAAACATGGGCATCAGCTGTTCTTCTAATCCCACTTGGAAATTCCAGACAGTCAGACACCCAGCACATCATACCACAAGCTTTCATTTCCAATCCCAGGACTGTGCCTACCAGCGTGACACAAGAAGCTCTGGGCTCTTCCTGCCCTGAGTTTGGTGAGGTGTCCAGACTCCCATGTCTCTCAGGATCTAATTTCTCCCAGTTTTCAGCCTAAACATGTCTGTGACCAACATATCAGCTGTTTTCACGCTGGTGGTCCCTGGTCAGCCTACAAAGAAGGAATGTATCCTCCTCTCCCATCTTCTGCACTTCCAAACCACTGCTGTCCAACGCAGGGAATGATTCTGGCTTGCACTTGACCTTGCATTTGTGTGGCCAAGTGTCTGCCACTGCACCAGATTTCTTTGGCTGCCTCATCGGTACTGTTCAGGTTTGACAGTAACACCCAAATTTTGTTACTTTTATTTCTCACTCCTTCAACAGGTTCTTCAGGTGTCTCCAAAAGAAAGAATATTTTTCTTTGACTTTGTTGCTCTGTTGAAGGTACAAGGTGTTTCTAGTGTAATCCCCACTCCTTTTTTATTCAGACCCAACATCAAATCGCTTGGGGCCAGATTTGGAACATGAGTTTCCCAGTTATCTTAATGAATATCTGTGCTTATATATTGAGTTAGAACAACACAATCTGTCCTTAACAAAACCACGTGGGATTTTCTCCCTCTCCCATGCTCCCACTCTCCCCTTGCATCAAACTCTGCTCTCAGACCCTCCATAAAAACGAGGTCAGACAATGGGCTTCAGTGGTGGCCATGAGCATCCTGCCCTGCTCACCTCACTTGTGTGAGTTCAGGCATGAGTTTTTCCTCCTCCAGTCCCAGGACAGTGGTTCCCAGCTGACAGATTCATTACCTTTCCTTGCTACTGAAGCTGCAGTTTCACGTGCTGTTGCTTTTAATTCCTTCAGTGTTACCTGTTCACTTAGACACCAGTTATCCCTGGGTTCAGCACAGGGCTAAGCAGGCAAAACTCCCCAGCCTGCATTATACAGGTCACAGTAGATGATCTAATGATCCCCTTGGCCTCAGGGACTCAAAATGTTAAAAGCATTATATGGCAGATCCCTTAAAAAGCTGGATATTTTTGGCACTGTCCCCTTTCTCACTGTGATCTTATCAGCCCTTGCAAGCTGAACGCTGTTGAAATTTATTGGTTACTGAACATGGGCATCAAGAAATGCTCTGGGGAGCGTTGCAGATGATTCACATGTGGGAAACTTTTCCCCCCACCAAGCTGGATTTCTGTGCAGGATGTGGGAAAGGAGCAGCTCCATGCAAAGGAGCTGTGCTCCAAATAAACAAAAGGAGGCAGTTCCCCCACGGCGGGGAAGATGCTGCTGAAAATCTTTGCTAAAAGGAGCTCAGGGTGTGAAAAGTTTACCTGGGATCCCAGAGTGACTGGACAATTACTTGGGGGAGCACTCCAGTGGGGTCACTGGGAAAGTGGGTCACATCAGGCTAAGGAAATTTTCCAAGGTGGAGGTAGTGGGATTTTTGGGAGAAACACCATGTGCACATCTGCCTTTCTGTCTTCTTGCTGTTGGAGACAGAACCTGGGCTGAATGGGCCAAGTTCAGAACATGTTATGCCTAAAATGCAGCCTTGCAGCTGAAAAGGGAACCCAAGACCATCCCAACCACATTCCCACTGAAGTTCCCACACCCTTGTGCAGAAGATGAGGGTCTATCCATCCACCAACACATAAATGTGCAGGATTTGCTCTGAAACTGTTGGATTTCCCTTCCCAGGGCACCCACTGTTGTTAACACCAGCACAAGTCAGAAAATAGATATTTTTCTTTTTTTTTTCCCCATGGAAAAAGTGAATAAAAAAATTATCAGAGTGCTGGAGCCCCTCTGCTCTGGAGCCAGGCTGGGAGAGCTGGGGGTGCTCACCTGGAGAGGAGAAGGCTCCAGGGAGAGCTCAGAGCCCCTTGCAGGGCCTGGAGGGGCTCCAGGAGAGCTGGAGAGGGACTGGGGACAAGGGATGGAGGGACAGGACAAGGGGGAATGGCTTCCCAGTGCCAGAGGGCAGGGATGGATGGGATATTGGGAACTGGGAATTCCTGGCTGGGAGGGTGGGGAGGCCCTGGCACAGGGTGCCCAGAGAAGCTGTGGCTGCCCCTGGATCCCTGGAAGTGTCCAAGGCCAGGTTGGATGGGGCTTGGAGCAGCCTGGGAAGGTGGGAGGTGTCCCTGCCCATGGCAGGGAGTGGAACTGGATGGTCTCTAAAGATCCCTTCCAACCCAAACCATTCCATGATCCTACAATTCTACGATGAGAGGTCTTTTCCAGTGTTTGATGTTCAGGCAAGCATATTTCCATTTAAACAAATTTTGAAAATAACTTTTCATTTAAGGAAACAAAAAAGTAAAAAAAAAAAAAAAAAAAAAAAATTTTGTGGGTTTTTTTCACCAGCTCTACTGATCTAATTCCAGGATGGATAATTGTATTCTGACTGATTATTGTAGGACTGGAGCTCCAGTCGGGTAGAACATTCCTTTTATTGGAAAGCATTATGTGATGCTGGTTTCCATTAAGGAGGCAACCCCAAGTCTCCACTTTTGTTGCCCTGCTCCTGCAAGAGAAACATTTTCTATAATCCACTGAAAAACATACAGGAGAATGGTTTTTAAAACTGGTAAATATTCTGAAAAAATAATGTGTCCTATGCTGGTGGCATAGTTATTTTACCTTGCAGAGAGGTTTTCCAAACACTATATTTTAAAATCCTCATCACTTCTGAGCTGGGAAAAAAATCTTACAAGTTTACTTAGACCAAAAGTGATTTCTTTTTCTTTTGTTATTTACATGAATTTCCATTAATGGAAAAACAAAGGTTTAATTTAAAAAATACTGTAAATCAATAGCTATATAAACATAAAGCACAGGGTCTTAGTTAAGGGTTTGTTCTTGAATTGCTTTTTAAAGCCAGTGTGGCAAAAAAAAAGAAGATTTTACTATGAAAAGGGTTGCAGGATTTATTTTCCATATTTCAAAAAGAAAAAAGAGAGGAAATAAGCAAAACTGATTTTTTTTTTCCTGATAAAAACAAAATCTATGTTTAAAAGTTCACTTTGTTCCTGACAGAACCGGCCATTTCAAGCCTTTGATTTGTGTATTTCAAAGAGCTGTGTTTTTGTTAAAATATCTTCCTCATCAGAAAAATGAAACCAAATTATTTCTGTCCATGAGCAGAGCACAGGTCTGACTGTTCTGTGTTTCAGAGTGACCTTAACGAGCAAATGATGGCTGTGAAGAGCCACAGCAGGTACCAAAGCCAGCAGCCCTTCGCAAAACTGCCCGTTAAATTTTTATTAACCCTTTATAAACTTCAGGTAGGATGTGTGACCAGCATAACTCTGCTTTTTCCTTCCATAAACCTCGGTGCACTTTATGGGTTGTGATCAGTGCCCTGGGGGAAGCTCAGTGATTCTTTCTGCCGGGAAGTGAAAACCCTGCAGCTGACAGTGACTCGGTGGGAAACGGGGTTATCCCCACAGCACATCTGTCAGAGGTGTTCATAAACCAGAGACTTTGAAATCACTCAGACATCACCTCTGCATGGAGGTTTTGATGCTTTCTATGAAGCACTTTTTGCTGTGCCAACAAACAGGAGCAGAATCTCACTGCAGTGAATCCCTTTAGGTCTCAGTGCTGGAACAAATCAGAGGAACAGAGACACAAACCAGAGAATGGTTTGGGTTGGAAGGGAGCATAGAGATAATCTTGTTCCACCCCCTGCCATGGGCAGGGACACCTCCCACTGTCCCAGGCTGCTCCAAGCCCCATCCAACCTGGCCTTGGACACTTCCAGGGATCCAGGGGCAGCCACAGCTTCTCTGGGCACCCTGTGCCAGGGCCTCCCCACCCTCCCAGCCAGGAATTCCCAGTTCCCAATATCCCATCCAGCCCTGCCCTCTGGCACTGGGAAGCCATTCCCTGGGTGCTGTCCCTCCATCCCTTGTCCCCAGTCCCTCTCCAGCTCTCCTGGAGCCCCTTCAGGCCCTGCAAGGGGCTCTGAGCTCTCCCTGGAGCCTTCTCCTCTCCAGGTGAGCACCCCCAGCTCTCCCAGCCTGGCTCCAGCCCTTGGAGCACCTCCATAGCCCTTGATTAAATGCATGGCTGCATATCCTTAGACAGCTGTGGAATTGGAGTTATTGGTCACTCGACACTTAAATGATACCTACAGCACTCAGAAGGTACAAATTCAAATGGTTCCTCTCTTCCTCTGACCCCCCGATTTTCTCTGCTGGGGTTTTCCCCATAGATACATTCCCACAGTGCCCTTTTGGGTGGTTGGGAAGAGCCAGGCTTTGCCAGAGCTGTCTCCCTAGGCAGCAGACCCCAAGGACAGATGGTTTGTATAAAGCTCAAAATCAGTGCAGCATCTGCTGGGAGGTTGTTTTTCATCGTGGTGTTTGAAGGGCTCCAGAGGTGCCCCACGGCAGAGGCACAGGGAGCAGATGGGTCTAACAGCCTCCCTCGTGCTCCCTAGATCCTCCCAGGCCTACTTCAAAAAACAGGTTTATTTTCCTCTGCAAGTACCACTTTTCCATATGCCAAACCCCAGCACCTGGAAAAGAGGCCAATTAACACAAAAATATAGAAGACCACACGTCTTCCAAGAGAGCCCCTGTGACAGAGGCTGTTTGCTCACCTTCCCACAGATCTCAGAGGTCTTTTACATGGGGTCCCAGCCTGGCAAGGGCTCAGCATCATTCCCCAAAGAGCAGCAGGATTTCTTGGAAAGCTCCACGCTTCCCTGCTGCTCTCCCTCCTCCTGCCCTGCAGTTCCTCTCTCCACCCGCCCTGGCTGCTGCACCTCGAGCCATTCCCCTCCCTCCATGCCCAGCCAGGAGTTGCCACACTTTAACAGCCCTCACACTGGCAGCAGGAGCTTTCAGAGTGGTTTCCCTGCTCTGGTACACATCTGCAACTGCAGGAGCATCCTGCATCCCCCCCAGATGGTCAGAACCAGGGCCCCTTGGCACGAGGCACGCAGTGGAGGCATTTGAAGACATGGTTTCCTGCCTCGGAGAAATTCCCTCCCCAGAAACGAGAGCCTGCAGAGCAAAACACAGCTGCAAATGGCACTCGGAGCCTCGGGAGGCCAGGCTTGAAGAATAAGCAGGCACCTTGGGCTGGGAAGGTCCTAGTACATTTTTGCAGCTATGTAAACAACAGTAAACTGCTCCTTTTGGCTGGGCTGGAGGCTGATGGCATAACAGGAAATTCTGGTGGATGATTTTCTTTTTTGGAAACCACATGAAAGTTAACCAAACTTTCCCAAAACAGATGAAAGGTTCTGACCAGGAGCAGCCGGAGGATGAAGCGGGAGTTTTAAGGGCTGGTTGTAATCCAGTCTGACCCCAGGCACGGCCATGCCAGCAGGTTCCTGCCATGGAAAACAGGCTACTGCTCCTCAGCTGCTCCAGGAAAATCCCTCTCCACCAGCTCATGGTCATGGTGGGTGATACAGCCAAAAGTGGGGCACCAAGGAAAGGCTGCTCTGGGGGTTAGCAGGGTGAAGAAGGCAGAGCAGAAGTGGCTGCCCTGCCACACCTCTACCCAAGCCTGGTGGTGTAGTCCCAAAGAATCCGTGGACCTGAGGAGCAGATAAATGTTGGAGCTTCAGGGACTGCCTGTGGCTTTTCTTTTACAAGCCAGAGGCTTTTTATGGGGACTCAAGCCAGATCTCCAAAGCAGCTGATGTGGCAAGCCAAGGTGGTTCAGTTCTTAACTCTGTTAATCCTCACCCTGCACAAAAGGCATCAGGAGCTGCTCAGCCCTGAGCAGGCTGGTGGCTCCCAGGGTTCCTGTTGGCCTGGTTAGAGGATCAACGAGGGAAAAAAAATTAAAAAGAAAAAAGAAAAAAAGGGCTTTTTTTGCAAAGCCAGTAGTGCCCAGCCAAGAGGCTTCCACACACAAGTGGCTCCTGAAACACAAACCAACCACAGAGGTCTCGGCTCTTCTCACAGCGCAAATGTGTGGGCTCGGCTGGAAACCCTGCTCCAGGGAAGGCTCTGCCTGCTGAACTCCGGCCAGCAAGTGGAGCAGCCCAGCACTGGACCCTGGGAAGGAGGCACACCAGGTCTCCCAGGCCACTTCCCAGAGCCCCGTGGCTTCATATGGGGTCAGGGTGGGCAGGGAAAGGGAAGGGCTGCCTCTGGGAAGGGAGCAGGCGCCGCAGCTGCGAGCGAGGACAACCTCTCCAGCTGCAGAGACCCTTGGACCCAGGAAGTTTTCCATGGGTCAGGACTTTGCAGGCTGTTCCTCAGTGTTTATTTGGGTTGGCTCAGGAGCTGTTTACTGGGTTGGACACATCCCTGCAGGGCTGGAGAGGTGCCCTGGGTGTCTCTGTCCCAGGGGCAGCTCGCTGTTGGGAAGTGGGGGTCCCCCTGTTGCATTCAATTCAATCCACATCGACTGAAGCCTTAAACGAATCCAGCCACAAGCCTGGAAACTTTCTCTGGAGGAGCAGGTCCCGTCTCCAGAGCGCAGCATTCAGCAAGCTGAAGGGAATGGTCTAGGCTGGGTTGTAAGACATGAGCTAACTGCCAGCTTCTATTTCCATCTGGGAGGGCGACGGAGCCAAAATCAATAAATCATCATCATTGCCACCAAGAGCTTGGTTTTATTGGATGATAATATATTTCCTACTGGTGAGACCATGTACCAGCAGCTGGAAGAGGAACAAATGACTATTTACATTGCAGAGCAGGGAAGACAGAGGAAAGAAATAAGTAAACATATCACATATGTTATATAGAGATTACTGCGGGGTTAGTCTCCCTTATGACATCTACCTCGGAGGGGAGGGGCAGAGGAAGGTGACTCATAAATGTCCCAATACTAAGTGAATTATTCCATCACTTCACTGCCTTGTATCTCCCATGTACACGAAACCCTTCTTCTCCCCTCCTCTGCAAACACAGCTCACAGGCCAAGTGTGTAATTAGCAGATCCCTGGATGCTGCAGAGGCTTTGCTGAAGCACAGAGCTACTGAGACCCCCACGACAGGGGGACCAAGGGCATTGTGTTGTCCCTTTGAGAAGCTCTTTGCCTTCAGGAGTCCCTGATTCCCACCCCACAGAGATGGGGTACCCACAGAGGTGCTGCAAATAGCATGGGGGGCTGGTGGGAGCAGTGCCATGGGAATGGCTTCAAAGCCACTGAGTCTGCAGGGAATATCTGGGCTCAGCCCTGTGCTCACCACGTGCTCCAGGCCTCCAGATTGTTCCCTCTCATCTGCCAGGCTGAGGTTTCTCTTGCTCATCTTTGGTGTGCAGGGTCCCTGCTGCCTTCTCCCTTCAGGCAGGATGTGCTGGGGGACAGTCACCAAAGCATCTGTTACAGAAACCAAGCTGGAATTGAATCTTTGTTTACACCAAAGTCTTCCTTGGGACCAGGAATTTTTGTTTGATAAAAGTTGTAATTCAAATCAGGTTTTCTTTTTCCATTTTTTTTTTTTAGTAGAAAGCCTAATATAAATATAATACAATGTGCAGCCAAGACATCTCGATGCTTAAAATGTATCATCCACCCCTTTTGATATAAAGGCCTTCCCAGGAGATAACCCCATCCTCCCCAAGTGCAGCTCCAAGGTCCCTGTGCCACGAGGAGGACTGCGATCCACACAGTGCGGGGAGCTGGTGCTGGCTGCTCCATCCTTGCTGCACCAGGAATCAGTCCCATTTCCATTCCTGCCTCTGACCATTAGGTCTTGGCCTCCTAAACAGGCTTTCATCACCCAATTAGGAACAGAGCAACCTCCTGCTACTCAGTTGTATTTGGCACGGTGAGTGCACACAGGGAAATAATCCATAGTGCTCTGCCTGCACCGGCACGTGCTCCGGAGCAGGGTTTGGCAGCCTGGCCCTCCAGCCATGTCCCCCTTCTGCATTTGGCCACCTCCACTGGTCACTGGTCACCAGCAGATCATCAGCTCCTTAAAGCAGGAACAGGACCTGCCCTTGTTGCTGCAGCTCCCACCTGCTCAGAGCCAGGGGACAGCTGTTGTCACCCACGTCCCGCTGGGCTCCAGGAGACTCTGGCTTTGGAATACCCTCCTGGTAAAAGAGGGGCTGGGAAAGGGTGCACATCACACTGTGTGAGGCACTGGGATGCAGGATCTCCAAGGGAAAAAAGGAGAAAAGGTTTTCTGTTTTCTGACCATCTGTGGTGCCCCCCAGAAGGGACATCCCAAAGTTTGCTGTACCAGCATTCAGACAGCTCAGGTTCCTGCAGAGCTCCTCCTGTTCCAGCTGATGCCACAGGATTCCTGCAGTTCCCAGGACACCTCCTTACAGCTGGACAGGGACCAAGGCACAGCCAGATCTGCCCTTCCAGCTGACACCAGGCTGCAGTGGCATCTGCCACCCTCCCCCAGTGAGGAGACATGGATGTGGAGGGTCAAGCAGAGCTGTCTGATGGGGAATTCCTCCTCTGCACTTTGCTGGGGCTGTGGAGCATGTCTGGATCTGTCTGTGGAAAGACCACAAGGTTTGCTTCTCCCCAGATCCCTGTGAGCTGGTGTGGCCTGACTCGGGGATGAAGATCCATGCAAATCAGCACAGATTGAAGAAAGCTGCTGGGCTCTGTTCCTGCTCCCTCCAGTCCTTGGAACGAGTCAGTGCTGACCACATCCATCCCCAAAGATGCAGAACCTGAGGGCCAGCAGCCACCTGCACCCTGGAGAGCTGCCAGTTGGCTGCATCTTGTGCGTCCCAGGGTGGAGGAGGCTGTGGCCCTGAGGTGACAAGGACAGCGATGCCTCTGGCACTGTACAGCCCCACATCACACACTCCCACAGTCATCCCATCCCAAATCCAGTGATTAAATCCAAAACACAGGGGAAAGCAGGGGAAGGGGGGTGGGTGGGCGCAGGTTCCATCCCCACAGCAGGTGCAGGGCTGAGCACGCTGAGCTGCACTGCATTGCTCTGGTTATTGGGGAAAAACAAAGCAGCAATTATAAAATCTTCTGGAGAAGGCAGATCACAAGGCTCCAGGGACCCTGAGGAGCTGTAAGAAGGCAGGCAGTAAAAAAGCAGACCCGGGAATAACCCTTATTGAGGTGAAGCAGGTCATGGGGAACGGACCAGCTGCAACACCTGATGGGCACAAAGGCATCCAGCACCTTGGGAGCATCCAAGAGCCCCTCTGCAAGGGATTTTTTGAAACCTGGGTACAAAATTCTGCCTAAGTGTGATTTGAGGCACCTATGCCCATTCCTGAGCCTCGTTGCCCCCAAACCCAGAATTTCTATAGCTACTGTGCACAGGTGAATACACACACCATCAATCTACAGAAAATAGCTTCTAACCCACTGATGAATTCATCTCCATTTGGCAGATGAGCAAAATTTTCAAAAAGATTTTGTCTTCTGGAAGTTTTCTGTGGAAATGGTTGGAAGAGAGGGATCTTATTTCTAGGCTGGGTGAGGGAAAGACTCATCAGAGAGTCCACACTGCCACTGCTCAGGGCGTTTGGGCTCTTGTAACTACTCTCCCTTCCAGACCCACCTGACTAGACCCAGCAGCATGGGGGCAGGACAGGAACGGCAGTGTTTGCATGTTAATGAAGTTGGGTAATAATAATTGTTTTATTTATAAGCATCCCCCACCCCTGTCGAATCGCTCGGGGCTCTGCACAACAACCACAAAAACAATTGCTCATTAATTAAAACCACACCAACCTCCCCGAGATTGCAAACAGATGGATAAACACATCAGATGATATAATATCCCAGGAACTGGGAATGGGAAGGGACCACCTGTACCAGCCAGCTCAGGCAGGCAGAGGTTTGGCCTGTGCCTCCCTGGAGTCCTGGCCTCAGAGCACTCACCAGGACTCCAGAAAACCTCAGCATCCTACTGGCTGCAATGTGTCCCCCAAAAAACCAGGAGAGCACTACTCATGACCTAAAGCTTTACAGTGTCCTGGAAATACCCAGAGATCTTGGAGGAACAGTATCTGCTCCTCCCATAAAGACTAAATAAAAAACTCTTCTTCCTACCAACCCTTCTGTCTGAGCTGGGATGGAAATGCTCCTGCTTCAGCTCTGGAGAGCAACACCATCCTCATCCTCAGTGCTGTCCATCAGCCTGGCTCTGTCCACTCCATGCTGGAGGCTCTCCAAGGCTGCAGAGTGCTCCAAGGGAAAACCCAGAGGAGGTCCACAGGTGAACTGCTCATTGTAGAGTCTGCTGGGTCCTGTAAGGCCTCCAGCCCGGGGCTGAGAGAAATACAACACACGGACTTAACAAGTCCCTTCCCAGCCCTTGGGCTCCACACGTGTTTCTCATCTCAGCATCTCCAGCCACTCGCCAGCACCAGTTACCTCCGGATCACCTGCACTAAATAAGGCAAGCACCATTCAATCCACCCACCCCAATAAACCCAGGAATCACAGAGCTAGGCTGGATGTCTGTGATTTAATCAACGAGACATCAGCGGAGTAAGAAAGGTGGCTGAAAAATCCCTGATCCCCAAAACTCCTGGGCTCCGTCTCTCTCCCTGGAGAACAGAGCCCTGTGGCAGCCAGGACTGAGCTTTCCACCTGCCCTCCCCTTCCCCACACCTTTTCCACGCTGCAGACCCTATTGGAGCCCACGTTCCTGCAGCCGTGTCCCTGGGGGCCCACGAGGGGCTGCCAAAGTTTTCGGAAAGGTGAGGACGGGCTGAGCCGGCGCTCCTGACTCACGGAGGCAGCTGGAGACTCCCCGGCCAGCTGGAGGGTGGGAACAGCTCGTCGGAGGATGGGGACGCAGGGTGTGGGCTGAGCATCACCCGGGATCAGCCACATGTGGGGAGGAGCCCCACGGAGCCCCATCAGCCACATGTGGGGCTGCAGCTCATGCACGGCCCCTCGCAGTGCCGACCTCACCTCCCTGGGCAGGCACCTTTGAGAAGAGGGTAAGAAAAGCCCTCTGGCTTCATATCTGCTGCAGGGGCTTTAGAGGAGGACAATTTGTCAGGACTGTCCAGCCCAGCTTGGCCAGCTGTGAGATTTCTCCCCTCAAGGAGGTGGCAGCGGGTGAGCCAAGGAAAGACCCCAGCCCCACAGACCCCGGCCCCACACAGACCACAAACAGTGCTCTGGGCACAGGCTGGGAATGCTTAAGCCCTGATTTATGCTGCATACATTTAGTCCTTTGCTTCTCTACAGCCCATTCATCTGTCCCCATTCTTACATTAGTGTGTTTTATTGAGCAAATGAACTTAAGGAGCTGTTGAGGGAAATACTGAGGGTGCCACCTTGGGCATCTGTGTCTACATCTTGGAGAAAAATCCTGAAAGAGCTCTGGGAATTGGTTTGCAGGTAGAAAGACTTTGTCTGCCCATCCTGCCAGGATGGTTTGGCAACATATTCCTGCCCTGCACCACTGCACAGGACCCCCCTGTCCCCATCCTTGTCACTCAGGCTCAGCATGTCCCAGGAGCTCAGAGACAGAGCTGACACCAGCAGAACATTTCCAGGATGTTCCATGCTGACCAACACCTTCCACCCCACAGCCAGGACACCTGGCAAATTCTTCATCTGGAAAAAGCTCCTGTTAATGTGATTGACCTCAGTTTCACCTGGATCCTTGTGGGAATACACCGCATGCTTTGCCTGGGGCCAGGGATTTCTCTTCTCTCAAGCCTCCGTATCCTTGCTCGTGAATTCTGACCCATTACGCCACATTCTCACCCAATCTGAGTGGTCCCCCTCAGACTGGCACACATTACATCCCTGGCTGTGTGGTCCTTATCACACCTCTCTGTTTCAGGTGCCAGGAGGAAGAGTGGGACCATGCTCTGCACAGGAGCTCACCCGTGGCGTTCAGCTTGCCCTCCAGTGCTGTGTCCTTCTCCACATGGATCTGCCTTGGAGAGGGACCAGATGTCCCCAACTCCCTTTAGAGCCCGTGGGAGACGAGGGGACCTGGGCTGTGGGAGGGCTGAGAGGAGTCCCACGAGCTGCCAGCTGAATAGCAGAGGTCAGAGTCTGGCTCAGGGTTATTAATTCTCATTCCTCCAATGACATCCACGGCTCTGTGAGGCCACAGCACAGCTGGGGAGCTGCTGTCTTATCAGCTCTCACTCCTGGAAGGCTTCTCCAGCTCTTCTCCTCAAAGGCTGACTTTTCTGACCCAACGCAGAGCTCCACGCAACCTCCGAGGAGCCAGTGGCCGATCTCAGGGCTGGATTTGCCCCCTCAGGAAATTACTGTGGGTCCTGACTGATCTCCAGCGGACCCATCCAAAAAAAGAATAATACAGCTTTTCTGCAGACAACTCTATCTTTGCTACATACCAATCCCATGACAAACCAGCTGGCACGGGAGCACAAGCACGAAAGCAATTTGGCTTCCCTCCTTCTCATGTTGACAGCTTTAAAGCCGCTCTCTTTAAACTCACCTCCCGTAGGTGGTTCGGCAGCAGAGCCAAAGGCTGTGATTACACTTCCAGAATGTTTGTTAGCTGCAGGTCCCCAGGCACCGAGTTCTGGAAAATATTTTTCAAGCAATGTCCTCAGGGTCAGAGGCAGGTTCTCTGGCTTGTTCCTGGCTGACTTCACACTGGGGTATGCACGCTGCAGCCAGTGTGTTTTTTAGGACTCACAGGCAGGCAGACAGATCTGAGAGTCTCTCTGGGTACCGTGGGTCCACTCTGATCCCATCCCAGAACCAGGAGGATCTGCTGGCTCCCTGCACACACAGCTGAGAACAAAGCACCCGCTGAGGCCCCCCAGGCCCATCAGATAAGGGGGACATGACTCTCTGAATTTCATTACTAAAAGCTCTGCCCTACCCCTGCCTGGCTGGCTGGAGAGCTGCAGCATCCACAGCAAGGTGGAAAGGTTTTGGGAAGTGTAAGGTGGGTAATAGAGGGGAAATTTAATTGCAGCCGGTGGGAAACAGGGTGGAACCCCCTTCAGGCAGCCCCCCCAGCACTGAGCCTGTGCCACTGGCCTGGGCCACCCATCTCCTCACACCAGAAACTCTCCAGCCATGCAACCTGCAGGGCACAGGTGAGAGGCAAACACCCATGGAAGCAATTAGGATCTCAACCTTGTGCCATCTCAGGTCTAATCAGCACCACACTGATCACAGCTTTCCCAGCAGGGAAATTTCTGCTCCTGTGTGAGAGTGGGTTTGAAAGCTCAGGCTCAAAACAAGGCTGGCCTGGTTTGACTCATCCTCTCTTACCAGCTGGGTGGGTTTATATCTTTAGGGCATCCTTATATTCCTCTCAGACCCAATCACTGAAGTTAAAGCTGTGCTTTAGGGCTGAAACCTTGTATTCCCCCAAGCCCTCCAACCCCCCCACTCAAAAAAACCCCAAGCCAAAACAACAACTTCCCCCCCCCCCCCCCCCAAAAAAAAAACCCTAAAAAANTTCCCTCCCCCCCCCACCCAAAAAAAAAACCCTAAAAAAAATCTCCAAGGGCTTTTTTTCCTTAGAAAGAAGGGAAGGAGGTGAGGACATGGCAGAGTACGAGGCAGCCAAGCAGATGCAGAAGTCCATGGCAGGGACAAGGGGTTTCTCCATGACATTTAAAGGTGGCACCCTCAAAACCTATAAAAAGAAACACTTTTCTACCCAGCCTGTGCAACCAAGCTCTTGAATTCCCAGCCTTGAAACTAAACAGTGTCTCATTTTACATACACCACCCAACGAGCCTCAGTGCTACCTCCCAAGTCTTAAGTCATATCACTGGTGACGCTGGAGAAGGGAATGAGAAAAAGGAAACAGGCTGACATATCTGATCTGCTGAAATCACACAAATGGCTCGGCTGAGCAGCCAGTTTAAAGGGGAACAACTCTGCACGAGCCACACGAGCTTTGGCTCTGCTGCCACAACACCTCTGGTCCTCCATTAAATGTGGATAAAAGAGGTCAGACGATTCCTTGCCATGGGTATAGGGCCAGGCACCAACCAAAGCAGAATCCAAGGCACCTGAGTGATTTCAATTCAGAAATTTAAACAGTAGTGCAAGGAGTCTAACATAAAATGTGGTGCTCAGCAGGATACAATGATGGCCACACAGGTGTGGCTATTTGAGATCTTGGCTTCTCCTTTGCAGCACTGAGACCCACACATGGAAAAACCCAGTGTCCCATTTCTCTCCTCTTCCAGTTCCTACACAAACAAAATATAGGGTTGAGGGGTTGTTTTGGGGGTTTTTTGGTTTGGTTTGTTTTTTTTTTTTTTTTTTTTTGGTTTTTTTTTTTTTTTTTTTTTTTTTTTTTTTTTTNNNNTTTTTTTTTTTTTTACATTTTACTCTGTCAATTCTGTTCATATTCTTATGCAAAGAAGAGCAGAAACCTGTCAGCCAAACCAGAAGTCATGAAGTCTGTCTTCTGCATTTTGCAGTTCAGTCTTACCAACACCGGGTCCTTGGCTGCACATATTGAAATTCTGGGTTTGCTTTCAGCACAAAATTATCTCCGGGCAGAACCTGTGCACTGATGTGTCACACTTGGTGCTGGAGCATGAAGGAATTAGTCTGAAGTGGAAAAGTTAGTGAGATTATAATTAAAATGCCCAAAGTTAAAGGCAGAAGCTTTCCTGCCCCGAAGGCACTCTGACCACAGCCCCGTAAGTCACACACCCCTGGTTCACCTCCCCCAGTTATCCAGTAATTGGCTGGGAGGGAGAATGGAGTGGGATCTCCCAAGAGCCTTGGGCACCTGGGGCTGCCTTGTGTGCATGACTGACACATTCACCCATCCACAAAAAACCTGTTTACAGGCAACCTGAGTCCTTCCAAAGATGCTAAGGTGGATCAACATGCAGCATGCCATATCCTCTTTATTCCCTCCTTGCTTATTTTCCACCTGTGCGTTTATTGAGCAAAGAAGCTCCATAAAGAGCTTGGATTTTATCTTCTGCATCAGGGGATTTGACAATCTGGTAGCCTGTAGCAGCCAGGAGTCCTCTGTCTCCATCCTTGAGTCCACCAGCACGTTAAAAACACACCCAGGGCTCTCCAGGAGCTGTGTGAGCACTTTCTCCTTACTGTAACTCACATTCAGAAGTGGGGTTTTTTTTGTTGACAAACTTTTCCTCTGGAGTCCCTGTCTTCAATATGGATTGCTGGTGATATTCCTGACATTTATTCATTGCATCTCTAATAACTATTAGTATTCAAGAGGTCACATGAAGAGCCTGGTGGGTTTCCAGCCACGATTACCCTGCTTTGTTTTACTTGCTTGTCACAGAGCTGGTCTAGGGGGTTATGCTTGTTCTCCTCAAAGAAAGCTTTATGGCATGTTTCAGGCCTGACATTATGACACTGGTAGGCCAGACAATCTGTCGTTGGAAAGAATTTCTGCAAATCCCCAAAGTTTTTCTGCATTTCTATGCTGTCATCTAAAAAGCAGCATCTGCTCTGTAAGGCTGCCAAAAGAAGGTCATATTTTTATTTTTACCAATAAAAGGAAAGGACGAGCCTGCGGTTCAGGCACTGGACGAGCCTTTGGGCAGCCTGGGGTTTGCTTCCCAGTTGAGCCAAGAGTTTGGGCAGTTGGCCCAGCTGGGGATGGGTACTTTTCCCTGTTTGGAAAGCAAGGAGGTGCTTTCCTTCCAGCCCTCAGAGCATCAGAGAAGCATAGAATTGTTAGGATTGAAAGGAGCCTTGAATCTCATCTTGTTCCACCCCCTGCCATGGGCAGGGACACCTTCCCCTATCCCAGGTTGCTTCAAGCCCCATCCAACCTGGCCTTGGCCCCTTCCAGGGATGGGTAAGCCACAGCTTCTCTGGGCAACTGCTGCCAACAACTTTTTCAGATGGTTCCCCCACACCTCTCCATGCCCTTAATGTCCTTTCCTAGTGTGGCTTTGGGTTGGAGTCACCTTGCTTGGAGGATGAAATGGTCCAGCATCACAGACACCACCACAGGTCCCTGAATCTCTCCCTCTCCTCATTTGGTCCTGCTCCCTCTGGTTGCTCTGCATCTACCTATTCCCAAACTGGAGCATCTCTCTCTTTTTTTTTTTTTTTTTTTTTTCCCCAATAGATGCCTTCCTCCTAAATGAGGTTTTTCCTCTTCACTTGGCCTTGCCACAGCTCTGGAAACAAACAGCTGACATTAAAAGTGTTTCTAAGGGAGTGTTATTTTCATGCCATCTTCGCTAATGGCATCTCTGTTGGAAACTGTCAGTTGAATGCTGTTTGACACATCCCTGGCTGTCACACGAGGAGGAGAGCCAGAAAACGGGAAACCTTTCCAAACGAGATGAGATTTCAATGGAAGTGTCAGTTTTTAACTTAAGTCTTCTCAAATATTACATTCACAAAAAAGAATTCACCAACAGCTGCACTTCTAAGAGACCAAGGGACTGATTACCTCTGTCATGTGGATAATATATTGCCCTTTGAATGATAGGTGTGTACACGAACTTGCAGAGCCTCTATGGCCAATGAAGGGACTTCAAAGGTGGTGGTGGGTGGCAGTGGTGGTGGTGGGCTGGGCTGGACGCAGGGGAGAGCCCGGGGCATTCACTACCTCAGGTGTTTCCAATAAATCTCATGTACTTCACACTAAGATGCTTTAAAGCCCCTTGACAGCCTCGGCATTTTAACACCTATTTTCGATTATGCAACAGCCACTATTTGTAAACAGGTCAGGAAAATGGTATAAGGGAGTTGCATTCGTATTTTAAACAGAAAGCACAGCACTTCAAATGCAAATAGGAGACATCCTGTCTATGAGGACGTTTAGCCAATTGCTTGATGCATGTGGTTTCAAAGATGGTTGACTTCTATCCAAAAGACACAGATGGGATGACTTAGACACAAATGGCTTTTAATTTACCACTTATGTTGTGTCTTTACTTTACCTGCTGCACTTAGAGCAATAAGGCTGCAAACACAGACCTAGAAAGAGCGTTCCTGGTTAGAGCTCCTGGTTAGACCTGTGAGGACACTCACCTTGAAATGGCCCTGCTGCACTGAAATGCCACAGTTTCCACAGTCCAAAAACCCCACAGAAATGAAGCAGAGTAGGCCAGGACCCTGTGCAATGGGCAATCCCGTGTTTAATTTAAAACACAGTTCAGATGTTCAATATTTTAGCACTGAGGGACAGAGCTGTAGCTGAAATACCCTGCAGGATTCAGTGGGATATCCTCCCTCTGTCCTCTTCCCTCGGAACGGTGGCAGAGCTCTCTTGCAAAACCTGTTAAGAAACAGGGTGAAGTTTCACACCATTTAAGCGTTAAGGCAGATGGGGAATTCATCCTCAAGTTATCCAGATACTTTGAGGGGTGATCCAAAGTCTGCTCAGCTCCACAGAAACCTCTGTGATCTCTGGATTAAGCCCAGCAGGCATCTACCAGAAAGGGCAAAGAAAAAACCCAGTTTATTCAGTTGCACTAAAACAGACAAAATAGATAAAAATAAAACGTATGAGTTACCAGTCCACGTGTCTACAAGGGGCATAAGTTTCCATCGACCTTTTTGCCTCAGGGACATGAAATAATTGTGATTCTTACGTGCCAAAAAAGCCCTGTGTAAATATTGCTCATTGCTAAACAAAACAAAAGGTTGTTTGACCAAATCAGATGTGACAAAACAAAAAGAACACCACAAGGAAGTAAACATGTGAAGTCCACATTTTCTGAGGGACTCTTGAAAAATGCTCTAAATGAATATTTTGGAGCTCAGTTTTGTGCAGGTGCTAGGAAGTTTTATACTCAGAATGCCTGGAATATTTTCTCCACTACAGGGAAATTAATAAATACTAGTGTGCCTGAGTCTTTTGTGCCAATACTAACCATTAACTTTTGGCTTCGAGCCACAGCTGTCTACTTTGCAGTGGATTCTGCCACCAAGGGAAAGGTCATTACAGGCCTGTGCTTTCTTCTCGTTAGTGTGTTCCAAAGTAATTAACAGGAGTTGTTCAGCAGATGGTTCCCTTTCTGTCAGCGAGTACCTACAGTTTAATGGGTCGTGCTGGATTCCTCACCGTCAATGGGTGAGGCTGCAAGGAAAATTAAAATGTATCATCTTTGATCCACCCACTTGTAATTAGCTCTTAGGGTTTTACATAATAGCAAATATAAAGGAGGTGGGAGAGGGGAAATGAAATCATTACAAAGCCCAGAGATCAGCAGCAGCCATGTAAAGCTGTGATTACGTTATCCAGCAGCATCTCGCTGCTGCACGGCCACGGGGTTGTAATTGTTTCAGCTGGGGATTTGAAGATTTACTAATTGCATGTTTTTCAGTGTCCTAGTCTGGAGATTCAGCAGGAAACCACAAAAAAAAAAAAAAAAAAAAAAAAGAAGAAAAAAAAATAGGAGATGCCTGTGTTTGTAAACTGACAGTGATGATCCCTTCGTGCCCTTGCAGCAGCCAGAGGCCCAGGCAGGAGAGGATGAGCAAGCAGCCAAACTCTGCTGCAATCCGGGGGGAAAAAGTATCCTTGCCCCAGGAGTTTACATTGTCAGCAAACAAAGACTGGTCAGGAACTGGGATCACTAACTTCATTTACAAAAAGGAAAACCAAAACTCCCATCAAGGATTTAAGGGTTGCCTCTTCCAAAAGCCCCGGAGCATTTTCCATTCCGTTAGAAGCTCTGGGGTGTGGGCAGCTGCAGATCCCGAGGGATCAATCTCACCTGAGCTCAGCTGTGCAGTCCAGGCCCCCTCTGCTTCATCCAGAGGGTCTGAGTCACCCTGCAGAGGCTGGGCCTCTCCATCTCTGGCTGCACAAGACATCACACTGACGGAAACACTCCAGTTTCCATGGAAAAATCATAAAAATTAGCCCATCCTAATTATTATTGTCATCACTTCTTCTATTCATAGCTCCACTGTCATAGGGCATAGGAACATTCGATGTGACAAGCCAGGACCCCACTTTTGTGCATTTTTTCCTAGTGCTGTCGCAAAAGAGATTTTAAAGTGGGGTTTTCAGGAGGTCCAGGATGCACCTCTGTGCTTTGGTTGCTTCGTGCAAACATGGGACAGAGCACAAAATCCAGCACGTGAGCAACCTGTGCAAAGCTTCTTGATACTGAATGGGAAGTGGCAACTGGCATGGGAACAGGAGAGAGGACAAAAAAAAGGCTGAATGAGTTTGGGAATTTTGGGAACCATCTAGAAATGCGCTGCTGAAAGCCCCATGGTGGCACAGAAACCTTTGCAAGAGCTTTCCAGGTGGGCAGCAGTGGCTGGAAGAGACAGAGGCTGAGATAGGGAGAGTTTGAGCAAAGTTGTGGCTCCACTGGTGGACAGAAGAAACCTCATCTTCAAGGAGTGCTGAGGAAGTTATATTCATAGAATCACAGAATAATTTGGGTTGGAAGGGACACTTAAAGGCCACCTAGTCCATCTCTCTGCAATAAGCAGGGATATCTTCAGCTGGATCTTGTTGCTCAGACCTTGAACACCTCCAGGCTTGGAGCATCCATCACCTCTCTGCGCCACCCGTGCCAGTTCCTCACCACCCTCACTGTAAAAACTTTCTTCTTCATATCTGATATTCCTGCATTCTTAAAAATATTTTCTTAAAGTAGGGAAAGTCTGTTCACATTGGCTGCACTTTAAACATGCAAAGGCTTCACAGCTGCCTGAATGCCTGTAATAGGACTGGGGATTGCAGGAAACCAAGGAAATCCAGAGGGACATTTGGGATCATTGCACTGAGGACCTAGTTAGCTAATGAGCATGTATTTGACATTGTCCTCTGTAGCTACAATTTGAAGACAATTCTCTTCTTTTGTTTCTGGGAGACAAAAAAAAAAAAAATCCCTTAGGGACCTGTGGTATTGTTTAAAAAAAAAAAATTACATTTAAAAAGGCCTTTTACTGAAAAAGTAAAACTAATCTAACTTGTGCTCATGCATTCAGAGTAGAGGATTTTGGGAATGATTCTGAGCTTAGTGAAGCTGCAGAAGTAACCACAGGACTTCATGAAAGGAAGAAAGGAAGAAGCAGTCACACATATGTGTGGTTTCATGGAGTTAAGAAAGGAGAACCCCCCAAAAAATCAGCTACACAGGGCAGAAAAGACAGGCAAATCAAAGCATCTCTGGTAACAGAGCTTTGAAAACTCTGAATAAAAGCTTTTTTTTTGGACAAAGCAGTATCTACAAGAGGCACTGCAAGCAAGAGGCCGTCGTGTGCTTGATCCCGAGCGTGGTCTGGGCTCTCCACTCTCACAAGGAGCTCTTTCCTCTATTGCTCTCCCCTCCCAACGCACGTGAGCTGTTTCTTCTCCAAATGAACTCATTCTGCAGGACAGAGGGTCTGGGGAGATGACAGGTCTTGCAGCAGTGCCCTGCCCTTGTCCTGCCTGAGCCCCGTCCCCAGGCTCTGAGGCTGGAGGTGTAGGAACGAGCCACCAACTTCCATATGGAGTCAAAGCCACTAGAGGGAGATGATGTGTTTGCATGGTTCACACATCCATTCATCCTCCCTTCCTCACTCTCCTCTTGGAAGAGAACGGGAACAGAAAGGGAGGAAAACACACCGGGAAGCTGCTCAGGACGCTGCTCAACTCCCACCGGTGAACGCTGCAGTAGCTCCACTGACTTCAGTGTTTCCACTGAGGGGGATTGCTCTGGGTTTCCAGACGTGTAACTCAGTGAAAAAATGGTCTGTTGGAGTCCCCAGGAATATTTATGTAAGTCTCAAGGTCCCACCAGGAGAAGCAAGAGAAAAATGAATGTCCAAAAAAACAGTTGGATGGTGGAGGTGCTGGAAGGACTGTGCAGAGTGACAGGGAAAGGCAGTAGGAATTACATGGGTTGGGTTTAGGGAGAAGGCTGAAGTAAGGGACAGCAACAACTGGACTTTTTGGGAAGAAAAAGTTGTTCTAAAAAAGCATCAGGCCATCCAGCACCATTTGCTCCCCATGGCTGGTGTGGGAGGAAGGGCTGGTGGCTCACATCCTCCACCTCAGCATCCAGAAGGACTCACCCTTGCAGAAAGCTGAGCTGGAAACCCCCTGAGGTCCCCCAGCCCTGCACTTCCACCAGTTACTACTCTTTGAACCACAACCTAAAGGCAAGGAAAGTACCAAAGGTGGAGGCAGGGAGTTTTCTGGGATCATCTACACATCCAGCCTTTCGGTATTCCCTTTTGGAATGACCATTGTCATTAGCAAAGAGGCAAGAATGTCCTTTGGCTCATGGAGTTCCTTGAAAGCCATGGGGCCACTTAGCCATCCCTTCCTCCATGCTTCAGGACAGCCAAACTCCTTCCTGTCCTGAGGGGGAGCACGGACCACTGTCCAGCACGGCTTCCCAAACTGTGACCTTCACAGCAGGGAGGAGTTGCTCTGCCTGGTTTTTGCCACCATGGGGCTGACACAGAATCATGGAATATCCGTGAATTGGACTCCCAGGGATCAAGTTGAGCTCCTGGCCCTGCATGGAACAATCCCAGCAATCCCACCCTGTGCCTGAGAGTGTTGTCCAAACACACCTGGAGCTCTGGCAGGATGGTGCTGTGACCATTCCCTGGGGAGCCTGTTCAGTGCCCCACCACCCTCTGGGGAAAAAAACCTTTTCCAAGTATCCAACCACAACTCTAAATGTGTTTTAAGCAGCAAGTTTTGCAAGCTCAAGTAAGACTTTTAGGCAGAGAACCCCTTCTTATATCCCAGCCTGGGCTCTCAGCACATCAGTGTCCTCTGCAGGTTGTCCACAGATGTTGATGAAAAGATGTTGGCTGAAAGATGCATCTGTGGGCACCCAAAAAAGGGTCTGGAAGCACGACTGCAACTTTTCTTACTATAAATATTAAGTAATCTAATTGTTTTGCTTTTATGAAGGGAATTCAAGACGTTCAGGGAAGAAATGTTAGGAACTTCCTCTTGACAAATGGGGTTTTCATCAGAGTATGACAATTCCAAACTGAAGATCCTGCAGGGATGTACCAGTTTCAAACACATCTTTATCTTGAGAAAAGTTGCTTGGGTCTAGCTCATTAGTCCTCATGAGTTAAAGGCTGTCCTGTAAAGCCCTTCAGGGGGACCCAAGAAAATGCTCTTTGCCTGGCATCTGGGGTCACATCCAATGCTCCCCTTGTCAAGGCTCAGATGATGTGCAGCAATTCCCAGCAACCTAAATGTGCATCTAATCTCCTCCAAAAATGCCTTAAATTCTGCCAAAGTCACATCTTAAGCCCCTCTTTTTTAGACATGCAATAATCAAGATGAGGAAAATACAACAAGTTTTGCAGAGCTAGGAAAAAATAGGGAACTAAATTGCAATAAACTTATTCTCTCTCTCTCTCTTTTTCTTCTCAAAATGAACATTCTATCAAAACTAAGTGTCACAAACATTTCAACACCACGGTAGCATCATCTGTCTGTTCCCAGCAGTGGCCATCTGTAACCATGCTGCAGTTGGACCAAAATATTTGATTTGAAGTGATGCAGGACGTACCACGCTGAGCTCCTCACCCTTGAACGGTCATTCCAGTTTTAACACAAATAACTAAACCTGAAACACTAATCCACCAGTGTCCCTCAGTGAGAGCTGTGCTTCCAGTTTGCTTAGGGAGATTTTCTTTTGAGAGACCTTTATCTTTCTATCTGAAAGCTTCCGTGTTTGCCGGGATGCTGGCACGACAGAGTGACTGCGCTCGAGTTCCCCAAATAAAGTACTGACAAATTTATTGTCTGCAATAATATTTTCCTACCTCTGTGAGGTGGGTTGAACCTATTCCACTTTCCCCTTAGTAAAAAACAACACTGATGGCAGTAATTTATGCTTCGGTCAAGGCCAAGAGGACTAATTAGAGCATATTAAGCTGAGCTGTGCAGGCAGTTCCTGCTCTTCTCCTGGGTACAGATCCCACATGCCCCAGGCATCCTCCTCTCCATGTCCATGAATGGCTGTTCACAGGCTGGAAGAGCATTTTGCTAACAGACATTTGTGCAGTTCCTTAGTAGGAACTTCCACTGTTTCCGGGATTCCTTAATCATTTCCCTAACAACCACGGATAACAAATGTGACCTTNTATCAGTCAGGCTTCTAAATTAATGTTGGAATGGGAGGCTTAGGCTAAACCAAACCCCAGGATTGCTTCTTTTTCTTTGAATACCCAGGCACGCACGCACACATGCATGCATAGTTACTTAAGTGAAGAAAATGTACCTCCAAACATCATATTTAATTTCATTAGCTACTGTTGCTTTCTTGGAATCCGCTTATAGCACATGAAGATAAACATTCTCTGAGTGATAAGGGTGTGTTTATAAACTTTGTTTGGGATGAAAGAAGCCCTAACTGGTGTGTTTTTATAGTAGGGTTAATGGTGCTTTACTAATCCTTTGCCTGTGACCAAGAAACACAGACATCTTGACTTTCCTGGGAGACGTGGATGCATTTTCTTTCTTCCTGGGCCCTCAGCCTGCAGCTGGAAGACAATGAACCACCCCCAGCTCCGTGAGAGTGAATTGTGAAGCAGAAGCATCACATTCCTGGGACTTNCTCTCCATGTCCATGAATGGCTGTTCACAGGCTGGAAGAGCATTTTGCTAACAGACATTTGTGCAGTTCCTTAGTAGGAACTTCCACTGTTTCCGGGATTCCTTAATCATTTCCCTAACAACCACGGATAACAAATGTGACCTTCCTGTGAAAAACGAGGCTAGGTCTATAAACATGTTATTAAGAATAAATGAAGCTTTTAGGAGAAGGGGTTAGTTGGGGGTCTTTGCTGGGCTGTTAGCCCCTGGAAACTTGAATGTAAATAGAAAACAATTAAAATCCCAGCCCCAAAGGGTGCTGATCTCAGCCAGGGAGGCTGTAATTAGGTTTCTGCTGCCGTTAATCGCTTCTAAAGTGAGTGACCATAAATTACAAATGTGTGCAAAATCCTCCTAGAGCATGGCCTGAAGAGCTCAGGAAAAGAAAGAGAAAAAGAGAGGANGCTACTGTTGCTTTCTTGGAATCCGCTTATAGCACATGAAGATAAACATTCTCTGAGTGATAAGGGTGTGTTTATAAACTTTGTTTGGGATGAAAGAAGCCCTAACTGGTGTGTTTTTATAGTAGGGTTAATGGTGCTTTACTAATCCTTTGCCTGTGACCAAGAAACACAGACATCTTGACTTTCCTGGGAGACGTGGATGCATTTTCTTTCTTCCTGGGCCCTCAGCCTGCAGCTGGAAGACAATGAACCACCCCCAGCTCCGTGAGAGTGAATTGTGAAGCAGAAGCATCACATTCCTGGGACTTCACCACCAGCCGCTCAACGTTCCCAGAGTGCAGAATTAATTCAACACATTGTTATTTTACAGTTTGGCTTTGTTTTGGGGGGCCTTTTCTTTTTTTTCTTTTTCGGAGAAAACCACCACAGCAAATGCTCTGCAGCTTTCAAACTCTTGTGCAGGTACTGCCTAAGCACCCATCATGTCCACCTGGGACTCCCAGTCTGTTGGAGGATTTCACCCCAGCGTCAGACACATTGGATAGGGAAGGCTCTAGCCTTATTTTTGTTGAGTTGGCCACTTCACCTACACCCCTCTCACACAACTCATCACCCAGGGCCGTGCTGCCCTCAGCTTCCTCAGCCACATCCTTTTGGCTGCTCTGCTCCAGCTCCTCGCTGCTCAGCTGAATTGGAGGCTTCCTCCCCCTGCCAGCCCCTCTGCGTGGTGTAAAACCCAACCTTCCCAAAAGGTCAGGGCTCTCTGTTTACCCGGCCTTCTGTTTCGAATTTGGGAGACAATGGCTCGCGGGGAGCCCAGCGGGGGTGATTTGCCGCAGTGCTGAGTCACGGGAGTCCAAGATGGATTTTCTGTTAATGCCAAGGCACAGCCCTGGCTGTGGCAGGATCCAGAATGATCCCTGGACCAGGGAATGCTACGATGCTGAGAGAAATGGAATGCTGGTGCCCTTGAACATCCACCACACCATCTACGTGCTGCAGGCTGGGGAAGGCTCCAGAAAGGAAGAGTGGTCATCACTATTGTCTCCTCTCCTTGCCTCCTTGTCTCCTTCTACCAGCTTTCTAGCTGGGTATAATCACAGGAACATAGAATCATAGAGTCACAGACTGCTTTGGGTTAGAAAAGACCTGAAAGCTCATCTTGTTCCAACCCCTGCCATGGGCAAGGACACCTTACACACTGCTTCAAGCACCATCCAGCCTGGCTTTGGACACTTCCAGGGATGGGGCAGTCACAGCTCCTCTGGGCAACCTGTTCCAGGGCCTCACCACTCTCACAGGGAAGAATTTCTTCCTTTTATCTCATCTATCCCTGCCCTCTGTCAACTCAAAGCCATTCCCCCTTGTCCTGTCACTCCAGTCCCTTGTAATGCTTGAGTTCAGAAGTTCTCTTTCTAGAGAAAGCTCAGAAAGGAGCCAAGGATTTATGCAGAGGCTAGAAAGAAGAAGAACAAAGATAAAAAGCAATCCAAAGGCATAACTTTGGGGCATTAATGTCCATTAGGAACTGGTGGTGATAGGAGGGTATTTCTGTAGATTAGTCTGGTTTTGTTTCATGCAAGGTGTTGTGCTTTCCTATCAAGCTGTTCTCAGAATCCAGACCTTGTGGAAACAAAGATCTGTTGTAGCCTGCAGTGCATTCTTGCCTCTCCCTGCCACAAAAAACAGTATCCCAGATTTGCCCCCTTCTATAAAATAACACCCAGCTTAAGTAAAGGTTGCAGTGAAGCAACCACTGCTCTCTACAGGCGTGCTCCTTCAGCAGATTTGTCTCAGCACACAGATGTTTCTTAGATCAGCAGTGGGTGGATGGATGGATGGATGGATGGATGGATGGATGGATGGATGGATGGATCAGGAGGTGTGCTTCTCCCTCTGTGATCTGTCAAAAGCTACTTCAGAAATATCTCTAATGGGAAACATTCAGGAAAAAAAGCCAAGCAAAGACGAGGTGAAAGAAAAGGAAAAAAAAATCCAAAACCATGGAATCATTGACTTTGGAAAAGACCTTTAAGATCATCAAATCCAACCATTCCCCCACCACAGCCAAGGCCACCACTGACCCATGTCCCCAAGTGCCACATCCACATGGCTTTTAAATCCCTCCAGAGATGGGGACTCTGGGCAGCTGTGCCAGGGCTGGACAAGCGTTTGCATGAAGAAATTTTTCCCAATATCCAACCTAAACCTCTCCTGGTGCAACTCGAGGCCATTTCCTCTTGTTCTGTGACTTGGGACAAGACATTGAACCTCACCTGGTTACAAACTCCTTTCATGTAGTTGTAGAAAGAGAGAATGTCTTTCCTCAGGCTCCTTTTCTCCAGGCTAAACCCCATAATCCCATAAATTCTACTTTGTAGGAATGAAAAGATTTTCAGCCACGTTCCTTTATTTTAATGACCTTCCTGAGAAAGGTTTGAGGCAAAGCCCATGGCATCATTTCATAACGAATTTCAGCATGGAGTTTTGAATGTGCCACTTGTTGCTGTGCACTTGGAATCTCCTTCTCGCTGGAGGCCTCATCCTGCCTGTGAAACACAATAACCTTCAACTTTTCTCACCAGTTGGAGGCAATGCATGTTCATATTGCCATAGGCCCCAGAGCATCTAAACCTTTTGCTTTGGAGCAAAATCCTGCAGGAACACGGCCAGCCCAGAGGAGACTGTGAGAAATTCTGTCCTCTGGAGAGTCCTGTTTATTTTAAGCAAAACAGCTAGTTTACATGTTGGCCTTTTAAGCAAAATACTCCGGTTCATTCTGCCTTGGATTTAGTTATGTAACCAAATCGCTATGTTTTTTAAATAATCTGAATGGAATTTGCAATGCCGCCTCCCAAGGGAAAGGGCCCGATTCTGGTTTTCCAGCTGATTCCCTCACACAGGTGAGACTTCACCTTCAGGGCACTTCTGCTTGGGGACTGCATTGCTTGTCTCTGCCTTGCACCCAGGACACCTGAGGCCTGGAGAAACGGAAGGGGATGGACCAAAGATGCTGAGCAAAAGAACATCAGAGCCAGGTCCTGCTGCAGCACCGCAGAGCCCTGGGCTGTCTGCTCGCTGGCATTGCCTCCTGCCACGACACTGGGAATGATCCACGGCGACTGAACACTGCCTGTCTCTGGCAGTGTGACACTCCCAGGAGGTGGTAAACTCAGCCTTTGAATGGCCCAAAGCCTGGCCCATGGCTTCCTGCCTTCCACCCCAGTGCTGGGCCCTGTCCCTGGGCTGCATCACCTGGCAGAAGGTGTCACGCGGTTTAAAAATGTGCCATGTCTGGTTAAATCCCCAGTTGTGGAAGGTCTGTGTTTGGGACTGAGGCATCCTGGGGAGTAGGGGTTGGACACTGTGTCAGGAGTCCTTGGCTACTACTTTGGGGCTGATTCACACTCTGGTTGCGAGTCCTCTTCATGTACTATCTACTGAAGTCACTCTTTTGATCAGAAGTCATTATTTTGGTTACTACAGGACACCAATATCATATTTGTCTGCCTCTGTACTTTTTGCCAGCCCAGACCAAGGTCTGCTATCACAACTGCCGCTGTCTGGGTAAAACCAGAACACAGAATTTCTGAAAAACTTGCTTTTGTGAGATTTCCAACCCAAATTAATGAGTCGTGGAGGAGCACAGCCTTTGATGTATGCACAAACACCATCAAGCTCCCAGCCATCTTGAACTCAAAGAACTCCTAATCCTCAATCCCTTCCCTGCAATTAGAGCAAGGACAGTTGGTGCTCTCCATGACCAATAATGCCTTGTTTTGGCTCGGAATTGTCCCTGCCAGCAAGGAGCTGCTGTGTAAGTTAGAAGTCCATGTGTGGTTAGCTGCAGCTCTGGATTTTTGCAGTGTCTATTTATACAAATTGGATTGACTTTGAATTCTAAAGCTTGATTTCTTTTCTGTCACAGTATCGTGCGAAGGAGCAAAGCCTCAGTCTTTTAACTGATCCTTACACTGTCAGTGCAAGATCCAAGGCTAAATTTCCTATGGATATGTATGAATCCTGACCATGGCAGATGGCTCTATCCTGTGTTGAATTATGGAGCTTATTGTAACATACATCCTTGATAGACCGTAATTATACCAGAGGAGGGAGCCTCTATGATTTAGGCTGAAAATGTGCTCCGAAAAAATTTCCAGGCTCCAAAAATTATCGAACACCCATTAATGCCACCATAAAAGATGATCCACTTAGGTGATGTGCATAAAGAGGAAATTAATATAAAAATTTGGGGTGGAAAACAAGGAACATGAATGTCACGGATCAGTTGCTCTTGGATGGCATGGAGGGGTTCTTCACCTCATCCCCTGGGAGCCACAATGAGTTGACTTCAGCAAGAGGAACACAGCTGCAAACCTTCCCTCCCTTCCATCTGCTCCCTTCCCTCCCTCTCACGCGGGGACAGAGGGTCCTTGGCAGGTAAAAGTGGGATGTCCTCTCCAGCCAACACCAGTGGTCACTTTGTTCTTCCTTCTTCCAGGCTGTGTCTGCGAGACTAGAACATTCCCAGAGCAACTCAATCCATCTGTCCTTGCTCCCACATCCATCACTGTGGTCGAGGACTCAGGAAATGAAGGATTTGGGGTGACCGCTTCAGAGCCTGGCCCTGGGACAGACCTGGCATCTCCTGTTCTCCTCCTGGGCAAGCCCAGCGCCCGGGCCCGTGCTTCCCTCGCCTTGCCTGGCTGTGTTCCTCCAGGCCAGTGTGCTTTGGCTGCTGCTCTCCGAGCTCTCGGGTTCTCAACCCGGAGTTATTTCAGGCAGTGCTGCTCGGTTTCTCTTCCAAGGGCTTATGAAACGCTCTTCTGGGACTCTTCACCTGACTCATTGTTTCCTCTGCCACCCCACGCTGGGAAGCACCGCCTTGCCGATGACTTCTTTGGGAAGCTCCTGAGGAGAAGAGAGCAAGAGGCGCCAGGCAGAATCTTTAACCCCCGGGTTTATCTCCTTGGGCTCAGAAAAATGGGGATTTTACTTGTTTTTCTTTTCCTCCCAGCAGTTGCCCGGCTGTAGCTCCTTCTCGCTTGGAGGGGATTTGCTGTCCCTGAGCTGACACCCCAACACACATTTTGGCCACCTCGCAGGCCAGACTGAAGCGCTACAATAGGGACCACTCTGTACTTAGCGGGACACGCCAAAATTGCTAAATGCCGTCTAACCACACCCATCATCAAAGGCCCGAGCGCTCCCATTGCATCCGCTCAATTACAAACCACAGAACGACTTTGTTTCACTCAATGGCAAACAGTCGGACATGGAAGCCACCCACCTTCAAAGCCCTTCTGTTTGTTTGTTTGTTTGTTTGCCATCGGGCCCGGCTTTTCCCACCACCTTCCCACTCCTTGTGTTGGAGCAGCCCCTCATAAATATGGACACACTTCTCGTTTAGCATCTTTTCCTTGCAATTGCTGCCTTTCAGCTGGAAGCAAGGAAATGGCTGCTTGGTGCAGACAGGATTAACCCTTTTTCTTCCTCACTAATAGTCTGAAGTTTTCCCCCTACCCATTATTTTTATTTTAAGAAGATTTTTTTTCTCCTGAGACTCTCAAACTGATTATTTCTCAGTGCTGAGACCAGTGATTTCAAAGTAAGGATAAATATGGTCCCAAATCTACAAACTCTTTCCTGCCTAACATATTCTTCCTTCTTAATTGCTCCTCTTCTTACAAATCACAATACCTCCAATAAAGAGAACAAATTCTTCTGCAGGGAGACAGACAGGGACCCATCTATTTATTAATAAACACAGGCTTCACAAAGATGTCTTATGACCTCCATCTATGTGTTTGTAGCCCAGATTCTTGCAGGAACAAGGCCCTGTTTGATCAGATTGCATGTCCATGTGCCCATCACTCTTCACCAATTACTGTGGAATTCCCTGCCATTTTCTGGTTGGGTTTGATGAGATCTTCAAGATGTTAAGTTCCTACAAGGTCAGTGAAAAAATAAAAGGGTGGCCAGAGAGAAAAGTTGAAGCAGGAGATCAACTCTTATGAAACCTCATCAAATCCACATGGGCACTCATATTGAAATCAAAATGCCATAGGAAACTGAGGCTTATTAATCCCATTGCTGATGGAACAGCTCAGATTTTCTTTCCATTTCTGTTTTTGTTTGTCTGCTTGTTTGTACATTTGCTAGAACAAATAACTCACTCTTGTGGAGCACTGCAAACTTCACAGATCCAACCCAAACACTGTTCTGGCTACAAACACTCAGGAATTTGGGAGTCTTCCATCCAGACCCACATCCAAACCATCCCAGCTGAGATCCATAAGAAGTAACACAGGCAAGAAAAAACTTGTTTGAGTCTGCTCTGGCTTCTGGTGTCATTCCTCTGTGGGGAACCTGGCTAAACCCTGATCCTGCTTTTCTGGTAGATCCCACAGGTCTGAGAGTACAGCACAGACAATCCATACCTGGGATATCGAGTCCAGTTTGGGGCATTCCCTCAGGTCTTGAAGCTCGAGGTGTTCTGATTCAACATCAATAGAAAAGCTTTCATTTAAAGGTGGTGCAGCACTGGGCCAGGTCACTCAGTGACCTCCTTGGAGGTTTTAAAGGCTCAGATAAAGCCATCACTGCTCAGGTCCCATTCCAAGAAGAACCTACAGACCTTCAGAAAATCCTTCCCACCAATATTTCTGTGATTCTGAGAATACATCTAATTTATTTTCCTCTTTATCACACTTTGTCTTGGCTGGATTGGTTCAGTAAAACCCCCTCCCCTACCTGCAAATGCTCTCTGACAGGACTTTCCAGGGTATAAAATACCTGCTCCTTGGATAAAGAAGACATCAGAGGCCAATTTCTGCCTGCCCTTTCTTGGCACAACAGTGAAGAACACCACTGGAGTTTTTTTTGTTTGTTTGTTTGTTTTTTTTTGTTTTTTTTTTGTTCTTCACCCTCTTTGAGTGTTTCCACAGCTTCATTTGTAAGTGTGTACTCAGAGTTCACAGCATCACAACTTGTGGCAATCAAGAGCTGAGTACGTCACCCATGTTAGCTCTCAAGAATTATTATTTTGAGAGCAATGAGGCTTCTGCTGCTTTCCCTGTCACAGGCTGGTCCTTAGCACTGAATTTAAAGTGGAGGGAAAGGGCCAGCATCATCTGTCATTCTCTGAAAATGAGAAGCATTTTCAGCTCATTAATCTAACTTTTCACAGCCCAGCTCCTGTCCCTCTTGGAGGCATGAGACCATGTGTCACAGAAATCTTTATGCCTAATAGCAATGAAACCTTGAAAAGTGAAAACAGTCATAGACAAAATACCCAAAATTCCCATGAAGATAGAATTTCTCTTTCTTTTTAGTATGACAGCAAAACTACCTGGGAGTGTGGAAACAGTGAATAAGCCACTGAGCACATTTATGTCCATCAGTGTCCACCCTTGGACAACCTGTCCCTAACTACATTTGGGAAAAGTCTTCCCATTTCAGCAGGTCAAGGCAATAGTAAGGATGTTGCTGATTCAAGGAGTATCTTAGACAGAATGGAAATAGGTAACATAGCCCCAAATCTCTGCTTGCTACTTGGATATCGAGGCCTTCAGTTCTGATGAATAATCTGTATTTTTCTCTTTTACCTACTAAAATAAGCAAATAGCCCCAGGGTCAGCTATGAGCACTTACTCTGCCCATAATCCTGATTTGTGAGGCAGATAGGCAATGAATTTAAAATTAGAAAGGGCTAAATATTCTCAGATTCAGAATATAAATTTCATTTAAAGTCAGTTTGCGATTGCTAAAGACTCCGATTCATTAACTGGCTTGTCTGAATATTGTCATGAAATCCTAAGCTTTATTGAGTGCTAAAAGCCTTAAAAAAGATGGAAACATATGAAAATAAGAACATAAATTCCCTGCCACCACCACCACCACTCCAAGTGTAAGAGAGAACCAAACCATAACAATGGGCTCATTACAAATGCTCCATCATTTTGCAATAACCAAGCACTTAAAATGTTCTTGGTAGCTGCTCTGAGGATGCCATTTTTTTCATTATGAGTCGTACTTAGTGCATAATTTATAGCTGGCAGGCCAGGGATAATCCTACAGTGTGAATGTGCTGTGAGACTGCTGTAATTACACCAGAGCTGTGGTTATGGGCCTCGTGGAACTGATACTTCTTTTTAATTGTGGCGGCGATAAGATCAAATCCAGCACCGCGTATCTCAGTGGAAGGGTTGTGGATGTAACCGTAGCTGCCAGCTGCCCTCCTGGGCATCCCTCTCCTCCCAGGAGCCTGTGGATAAAGGGATGACTTTTCCCCCAGTCTTGCATCCCCCAAACCATCAACCAGTTCGAGCCTGGCCTCACTGGAAACAGCAGTACAGCACGAGCGATTTAAAGGAATGGGATAAAACCAAGGAAAACATCCAGATGTTTCTTTTCCGTCACTTTTGGTCTGTGCTCCGTTTTCTCCAGTAAGTCACTGAAACACTTTGATGTGAGAATTTTATATTGGTGATGGTTTTGCAGCAGCCAAGCCACCAGACAATAATCCCTTGGTGTCGATGTTCATTGGCTTTGTCATCTTCTTAGGACAAAGGAAAAAAAGACCTAAAACTGTTCTCTACCAAAAATAACTTTAGAAAATAAATATTTTGGCCCCATCTTGCAAAAAAGTCAGTGTGACATTTAGAGGGAGCTAAGAAAAGGAGTCTTTCCTGCCTTAGGAAGAAACTTAGCTTAACTTGGGTCCTGTTAACTTCGTCATACTATTACTTGGGCACTGTTTGGTATTAGTCACTAGCTGCTCCCTCTCAGCTTTATCCAATTTAATTTCGAATATAGTGCAAACAGATGCCTTTATGTTTCATTTTTAAATCATTTATTGTTCTACATGTAGCAAAGAAGCTTAAAAAAGAATGCGAAAGAATTGCCAGAAAGGTTTTTTGGTTTTTTTAAAAGATATATATATATAATTGCAGTTGTGGTTGCTGTGGTTTCTTTTGGGTGGATCAGAAAAAAATCAAGTCTTCCTTCCTCGGGGATATAAGGGGAAAAAAAAAAAAGAAAGGATGGAGAGGAAAACTCATTCCCATGTCTAGTGCTTTTTATCAGTAATGGAATGAAGCAATCAGGTTTAAGGGCTTGTCTAGACAGAGGACTCTGGCACTGGTCAGACTCCTTCAACTCCTGTGGTGTAGAAAAGTCTGTGCAAGTCCCAAACACTGCTCACAGCAGCAAAGGAAGCCACAGGGATGCAAAGCCACCACTCAGAGTGAGGGAGCTCCAGGTCCTGCCCAACCCCAGCTCAGGCAATGCAGATTGTTTGGACAGGGGACGGCCAAAAAAAATTTGATAAATTGCTTTTTAAAATTTTATAAATCGCTTTTTAAAATTTTATCCAAGTGCCCCAAAGCAGCATTTCCAGCACAAGAGAACTGTTGATCAATTAAGGTATTTTAACAACTTGCTTCTTCTGGAGGGGAGGGGGTTGTAAATAAGAGGAATATGAAGAATTGCTGACCACAGTTCAATAAGTCCAGGTTTTAAAAGAGGCTTATTTTAATGGAAAACATAACACGGCTTTAAAGTGACAGAGAATAGGTTTAGATTAGACCTAAGAAAGAAAGAAATTCCTGGCTGTGAGGGTGGGGAGACACTGGCACAGGGTGCCCAGAGAAGCTGTGGCTGCCCCTGGATCCCTGGCAGTGTCCAAGGCCAGGCTGGATGGGGCTGGGAGCAGCCTGGGACAGTGGAAGGTGTCCCTGCCCATGGCAGGGGTCTTTAAGGCCCCTTCCAACACAAACTGTTCTGGGACTCTCTGAACAACAGATGGGCCAAATATTCTTTGGGAAGTTTTCTGAGACACATAATAATAGAGGGATACCTTGGTTTTACTCTGCTCTGTTTGTCAACAAAGCTTCGAGCACGTGGCAAAGCCACTCCGTGTCATTATCCCCGATTCACTGGCAGGGACACCCTGTGACTTCCCAAAGGCCTCGTGACAGCTCATGGCAGCATCAGCGAGAGCAAGAACATCCCTTGAGCTTCTTTCCACATCCACGCCCTTGGGCAGTGCATCCTGCCCTTGGGAACAGGGTTGAGTGGTGGCCTTGGCAGTGCTGGGGGAACGGTTGGACTCGATGAACTCAGAGGGCTTTTCCAACCTTAGTGATTCCAAGATTCCGTGATTTGCACGTCCAGGAGAGGTTAAGCCTGGCCGGGTTCGTTTTGCAGCCCGTTTTTGGCAGGAAAGGAGGGAAGATTTTTTCATGAGTCTCCAGTGTGGTGTTCATTTTAGTGGCTGTGATGGGACACCTGGGGACACTGGCAAGTCCTGAAGAGCCCCAAATCCTGCCCCATGAATATGAATTTTTGAGGAGATGGAAAGAGCCTGGTTTGTACCATAAACCTCATAAACCAGGGGTCAAACCCTGCTCTTAGCACACCCTGACCTTCCCAAAGCCACTGTGGGGTATTAAATTAAAACAGGTAAAGTCCAGTAGCCCCAAAGCACACTAAACCCCATCAAAGATTTCAGTGTTTATCAACCAGGACTGCTGGAAGTCAGGGGAGAAACCAAGAGCAGCTCAGATCTGCCCCATATTTCGCCACCTTTAACAGGAAAAGGAAGGTTCCTCTTCAGAAAAACACCACAGAAACCCTGCATGGAGTCAGAGGGCACCCATGCAGGCACAGATAGGGAAATACAGGAGCACAGGAAGCAGCCAGGCAGCCAACACTGTCCTGGAAAGGCTAATATTTGTGTAATACTGAAAAGCTTTTTGCCTTTCGGATTCTTCCATGAGAAAAGGCTGAAATATTTGGTGTACACATTTCTTAAAACGAGAACATACCATACATAGTTAAAGTAATGACTAGTGCTCTTAATCCCAGACACAAACTTTTCACTGAAGCCTTTTTTGGGCTGGGTCATGTGATTTATTCGGTTTTCAGCATCTATATATAAAACTACTTTTTTTTTTTTTCTTCCTAGTTCATCCTTGCCCGTGTTCTAAAACCTGCATGCTTCATAAGCTATTTTGGTTTACCACATGGCTTGGCACTTGGTATTTTTTCCTATGAGGTGAAAACAAAATTTCAGCTTGGCTGTTGGTGGCCATGACCTGAGATGCAAATCTTCTCACTCAGTTAGGGCTCTAGCAAGTGGCTAATTACCCTTTCTGGTGGCCAGGTGTCCCTATTACTCAGAGACCTTAAATAGGGGTATCCCAAACCCTCAAAGTGAGAGCTGTTGGTCCCTAGGAACCTCCACCTTCTGCATGGACAGTCCTTCGGCTTTTTGGTGCCAGAAGCCTTTGGGTTTGGGGTGAAAAGCCTCTGTTTTGTGCAAAAAGCCTCAGGATTAGACAGAGCAGAGCAGGCCTGAGCCCTGTAGACTCTTGATGTGCTGTACAGAGCTGCCCATCTTTTGGCACCAAAGCTTTTATTTGCTGTGCATAAATTAATACTAAATACATCCTCGAGCCTTACTTACCCACTCAGAAAGCTGCTCTGCTCAGCCACACACATGACATCATCACCAAATTTAGTTGCAGGAAAATAAAACCAGGATTACCTGCATTTTTAGCACCAGGAGAGGGGAGGGAGGGAAAAAGGATGGGGCCTCCTTTGGGGCTTGGTTGTTGAGTTTGGCTCTTTTTATTTTTTTTTTTTTTTTAATATAAATTCTGATCTCACTCCATTTTTGTTTACAATTAGAGACACTGAGGGGAGACTTTTAATGGAGAACAGAGAGACCTTTTACATGGGGGCACATTAACTGGGGGCTCTCCAAGCTGTCTCTGAGAGATCACGTGTGGTTTTCTCCCATCACAGACATATGTGGAGAACTTGGCAAAACCTCCCATGCTCCAAGCCCCACAAGCTCTCTCTGTCCAGGATTGCTCTCCATGGGGCATTGCCTCCCTTTTCCCTCCCACCAGCTCAAGGACCCCTCAGAAGCATCCTCAGGGTCCCCCAGCTCCCCATGGGGGGCTGAGGATGCGTTTGCTGGGACATAATTTAGTGTCCTTTAGCTGGTCAGAGAAAAATCACCCCAACATCTGCCTGAGTTGGTTAAAGTGCAGTTTTTCCAGCTCTGGAGAGGCACATGCACCCAGCCACCATCTCCCAGAGCTCATGTGTACTTTCCTGAGCTCAGCCCGTGCTGCCAACCCCATTGTTCTGCCCCCCACCAAGTCCCTATTGTTCGTGTCCCTTGCTGGTGGCATCTGGCTCAGCCAAACTCCTCCTGAGCGGGGGCCCAGGCTGCGGGGTTTGCTCTGTTATGTTGGGTTGGTTGGTTTGTTTTTTTTTTCCAGGAAAGATTCTGAATGATCATTTTTAGGGGGCCAGTTTTAGGCACTGCAGATGGAGTTGATTTGCAAAAAGAGGCTGTTGAGGTGGAGGGTCAGCAAACCAGGTGTTTTGGTGGCAAGATGGAAGCCTGAAGACTGAGAGTCCAAATTGATGTATTTGCTCTGAAAACTTGCAGACAACCCCCTTTTATTTTTTCTTCCTTTCCCACCTCTTACAGGTGCTGCCCCACTGATCCCAAGGTGAGGAGTGGCAATAATGAGAAGGAGGAGCCTGGGACAGACACGACGCTGCTCAGCAAAGCTCTGGCAAGGCCTGAACTCTCCTTAGGTGCTGGGCTGTACTGGGGGCTTGTTCAGGGCAATGCCATTGCCAGAGCAGAGGGAAATGAGCTGTCTCTCAGGGCTCTCATCCTGCTGACAGGCCCCAGGGCGCGCGGGGCTGCAGAACAGCATGGGAGCACATTTTGTTTCCATCGGGAACTGCGCCGGATCCGCGCCCGGCATCCTGTTTGTGTTAAAACATCGGCGTTCCCTTTTCGTGGGGAAGCTGGGAGAATGGTGCAGCTGGGGCTGCCACTGAAGTGTCACCAACTGAGTCACTTTTCAGCAGGAGGATCGCTGCTCCAGAGGTTCCCAAGAGAAGCATCCCCAGTTTCCAGGCTGCGCTCCTGGCCAGCAGATGTTGGCCAAAGCAGATGTTGGCCGAGGCTCGGCACCCCTTCAGCCACCCTGGGATACCTGCCTTGTGCTCCCGTGCCTTTCCCATGTCCCCTGGCCAAGATGCAGCCTGCCCAGCATGGTTTAGGGAGCAAAGGATGAGGCGAGGCACAGCCTGTTGTGATTACAGCAGCACCACTTGGACCCCATGGCAACCCAGCTGTTTGTTTCCCAGCCCTGCAAAGCTCTTCGGGAGCTGTGTTGCTCAGGACATGGGATGGGAAAGGGTCATTTGGTGGGACTTTGCTGTAGCTCCAGAGAGGAGATTTAGTAGCCTCACCATGCAGGGTCAGATGCATGTCCCTGGCACAGCCAGCTCCTGGGATCATTCCAGCCCTGTGGGACAGATTCCCCTTGGAGAGGGGTTCCTGCAGCTGTGCAGAGCTGATGTGGTGATCCCCAGGCCTGGTCATGCAGGAGAAGCTCCCCAGGGCTTTGCCAGGAGTTCTCTGCCCACTCCAGGCAGATGAAAGCAAAGCAATTTTTCTCCCACCCACCAGCATCAGCCCCAAGGGGGATTTATTGCCCTGGGACTCCTTATTCCCCTGCAAGCAGAGCACAAAGGAGGAGACAGTGTCACTTCATTCAACCCCCAAAATAAAGTTTAAAAAATCACTATGAGGCAATTCTAGCTGCAGTGACAGACTGACATCACCCTCCACCCACGGGGGTCGGTGGGGTCAGAATTGGTCCCTGAGATCTGCAGGGTGGAACCAGCAGGGTCTGGATTTTTAAGACCACGTTTCAGAAGAGCACCCATTCTCCCATGGCTGGTGAAATCTCTGTTAAATAACAGCCCTGCAGACCCATCCTAGCAGAGAAGTTTCACCTTTTTACTGATGCTTGCCTACAGCCACAGAGCTCCAAAACCCCGACCAGCTCAGTAATACTGGCTTGGCTCCTTAATCGTACATAAACCATTTAAATACACAACAAATAAATAGACATGTTCTGTGTTTCTCCAGGAGGGCTTAGCACCTTTACAAAGGGATTTCTTTGATACTTAAGCAATAATAGATTGGCTTTCATTTTGCTAAGACCTTCCTTGTATCAACATATCTCTTCAAGTACTACACTTCCTTTTATGAAACGCTGGAATTCTTTCATGTTGAAAATGCTTTTACAGCCAAGTCCTCAGTTGTGCTGGCATTTCTTGTGTCTTGAACTCCAAACTGGCTAACCGCAGTCTCAGAATTCCCAAAGGAAATAATGAAAATTCCTAAAATCCTTGGCAAGGAAACAGTTGAAATTTTAAATTGAGTTAATCGTTTTAGCGAAAATACTTGTAATAAAATAAATATGGGGAGCTGGGGTGAGGAGGGGGGAAAATCTGCTTCAGAAATGAGCATCAGAGGAAAAAAAGAGAAAGGGAGAGAAGATCCTCAAAAGTGAAGCCTCCTCTGCTCCCTTACAGTATTTACTGTTAGGGATAGCTGCAAACTCCTGCTGAAAGCAAGGCTTTGGTGGGTGTCCTGGTGCTGTGGTGAAAATGAGGTCCTTGAGAGACCACTTAATGCTCCAAGATAACCCTGGTCCTAAAGGTCTGGCATGAGTGATGTCAGGAGTCTTCAGTGGCTGTGAAAAGATTTCTGAGGACAGAAACTTGGTCCCTAGGACAGCACTTCTGTGACACCAGGATGATTAAATTAAATTTCAACTCAACTAGGTAACACAGGCCTTTGACAGGTTTTCTGTTTATTTTCTTTATTTTTTCAATTAAATCTGAAAAACTCTAATTATAGTTGTTCAAATATGCAAGAGAACAAAACACACCACGATTTTTTGCTTCCTCCTTTCATTCTAGCAATTACAATAAATGGCTAGAAGAAGACTCACTTATCAGATCTCAGCAAATAATTTCCAGATGACAGGTCGTTTGTGGAGATTCTTCACCGTGTTTTCTCTCCCTACCCTTTGTAAGGGATCCAGCCCAGTGACAATGTGACAGAACAGCAGCAGCACCCAGGTGATGCATTGCCAGGAGGAGGACGTGGTGACCAAGATCTGCTTCATACCCTGAGCAGTCGTTTCACAGCTTTCCCCAGGCATGAGCTGAGACCTTGGCAGGGCACTGCTTTATTATTTGGTCTTTTGTAGTCACCAGAAACTTAACATGATGTGGCAACAGGCACCTGCAGTCCTGGGCTGTTCCCACAGCCTGGGCAGGAGGCCAGGGGAGGAGTCTGACCCTCTGCCCCACTCTGTTGAGATCCCACCTGGAGCTCTGTGTCCAGCTCTGGGGCACCAGCACAGGAAGTACCTGGAGCTGCTGGAGCCAGTCCAGAGGAGCCACGGAGCTGCTCCAAGGGCTGGAGCCCCTCTGCTCTGGAGCCAGGCTGGGAGAGCTGGGGGTGCTCACCTGGAGAGGAGAAGGCTCCAGGGAGAGCTCAGAGCCCCTTGCAGGGCCTAAAGGGGCTCCAGGAGAGCTGGAGAGGGACTGGGGACAAGGGATGGAGGGACAGGACACAGGGAATGGCTTCCCAGTGCCAGAGGGCAGGGATGGATGGGATATTGGGAAGGAATTGTTCCATGTGAGGGTGGGCAGACCCTGGCACAGGGTGCCCAGAGAAGCTGAGGCTGCCCCTGGATCCCTGGAAGTGTTCCAGGCCAGGTTGGATGGGGCTTGGAGCAGCCTGGGACGGTGGAAGGTGTCCCTGCCCATGGCAGGGAGTGGAACTGGATGGTCTTTCAGGTCAATTCCAACTCAAACCCTTCTATGAAGGGTTTCCTTCCCACTCATGCAGTGCTGTCCTGTTCTGCAGGAGACTGTCCCAGGAATGCAACACTGACAGCTCTGGATCAAACCAAGGGCTTGTCTGCACAGTGTCTGTCAATGACCAGTCCTAGGGATGGGCTGTGGGAAAGAACTGCAATAATTACACATGGAATTAACAACAGAGCAAATATTTTGCAGCTCTGCTCTGCGATAGGTCTCAAACAACCAGCTGCCTTCCACAAAAGTGGGGTGCTTGGTCCGGGTGCTGCTGCAGCTGGATTTGCCTTCTCCTGTAAGGTCTGTCTTGCCTTCCCCTTCAGAGAGGGAATTCACCAGTTATCCACAGGAAAGGAGCAATATCTGCAGAAAGAGTGGAGATTTTCAAAACTAAACAGTGCTTAAAAAAAAAAAAAAAGACAGAAAATGGGGAAAAAAGGAAAAGAGAAAAAGAAAATAAAAGAGAGAGAACAGGAAGAAATTACTCTAAAACATGTGATGCTAAGGGGACGTCAGGAAAACAGAGCCAGCAGGGGTAACAAGTCAGATAAGATCATACCATCAGTGAAAGCACTTGCAGAAGGAAATGGATACTGTTCTAAACCTCAATTAATTTAATCTAGTGCTTCACTGAAAACAAATTATGATCACAGATAAAACAAAACTCTGGTGAAACAAAGAACAAAGCTATTGCAGCCATGATTTACAGTTCAAAGATACTCTGTTTGTTTCCTCTTCATCAGAGATCTTGGTTTCCCCTTGAGAGCATATGAATAATTAAAGGTGGTCTCTTATGATGTGTTTGCTGCTGCTCAGCGTTGCCAGCCCAAGGGCTGATACAGGAACAGTGGTGATTTATGAGACCTGCTGGTTCTGTAAATAACCCACCAGGCTCGGTGGCTTCCCTGCAGTCACAGCAATCACCCTGCTTTGTTTCAGTCAGGAATCTCAATCACAGGCACATGAAGACTCGTGTGGTTTGTAAAGCTCAGTTGGAGGAGTGTGCAAGGAGGGCCAGGCTTTGGTCAAAGCAGCTTTTGAGTTGTGCAGAAACACCTGCAGGGCTGGAGGGGAGAAGGTCCCTTCCCACCAGAGAGGTCCAGCCAAGCTCTGTGGGCAAAACTTGCACAAGGGCAATAAGGCAGAGCTGTCCTGCCCCAAAACAGGGTGTAACTCATCCCTCACACGTGAGGCCAAGCCTAAATGGAGCACAGAGACCACACAAGCCCAGCTCCCTCCTCCACACCCCCCAGACCTAAACAAGGGCTTTGCAGCTGTGCTGGGATCTCGTGTGAGCAGTGGAAAGGGAGGGAGAAAGCTTGAGAGCAACTCTTCAAGCATTCAGGATGGAATTGGTTGGGTTTCTGAGGTGCCAATCTCTCCTTTCTGTCTCTAAAAGAGGAATCACTGCCTCACTGCCTTGTGGCCTTTGGCGAAGGGGGAGATGAGTCTGGCTGAGATCAGGTAAAGCTGGCACTGTGGGCAGAAGGCACAGTCAAGCCATGCTTACACATCTGAGATTCCTCTGCATACAAACTATAAAGCCAGGAGGTTCTTGCTCAAAAAAAAAACCCCTCCTGGAGATGACTTCCTCTGTGTGACCTGAGGAAGGAAAGCTGTGTACCAACATAGACTCATTTCTTTGATATGTGAGGACAAGAGGGAACAAGAGAAATCCCCAACTGTACAGCCCCCAACCTGCACAAATCAGTCTGTCCTTGTGAGCAGTTTAACCCTGAGAATGAAGGAAAGGGAGGAGGTTGCCTCTTTATCTGTGCATGGGGACAAAATACAGTGTCCAAGGAGGCAAACTGGGTTGCAGAGGAGCTCTGGCTGGTGCTGGAAGCTGGCAGGGACTCCCTGTCAGGCTGGCTGCACGCAGGGATTGCAGTGAGCACACAGCAAAGAGGATCCAGCAGCAGAGTCCCCAGGGACCGGGGAAGGAAAGTGTCTTCATTGTACCATTCCTCAGACACGCTGGGCACCTCACAGAACATGTGGTCACCATTCTGGATGGAGCAGATCCCAGGCTCTGGTGGGGTCCAGCTGAGAAGCACGTGGACTGCTGCTGCTGCTGCTGCTGGGGCAGGACAGCATTGCTGGAGGCCAGAGGAGGACAATGGCAGGACACTGAGCATCTCAGGGGCTGCCAGCCCGCAGGGGGAGGCCCTGCCTGCAGGTTATTGCTTTGCACTGTGCCTGCTGCAAGAGGGTTTGGACCCTGCTCCTGGAATGGGGTCCCCAAGGAGCCGCCACAATTGAAGGGAGAATAATGAAAGCTCTGCTCTTAATGCAAGTCACCCACTCTCCCAACGAGGCTCTGTTCCAGGACCTCTGGTTTAACCCAAATTGACACCAACTTGGCGAAAGCCCCCAGCTGCACATTCCTTCCATACAGCTTTACAAGCTGCAAATGCAAAACCACAAACCAAACTGGGAAGGAAAAAGAAAGGGAGCCTGAACCATGCAGGGTCCCCCTGTCTTCCCTCCTGCCCTGATCACCCCACCCCTGTTGCCTGCCCCTTTTCCTCAGTAGCTTCTTACCTTTTAAAAGGCCTCCCAGGAACATCAGTTCAGCTCCTTGCTTAGTGCCAGTGTGTCCTGTCTCTGCACCAAGAGCAAAAATCAGCTTCCAAACTCCATTCCTTGTCAGGTTAGACCATCTTCCTAGGCACAGGCTCCTGGTGAGGAGCTGGAATGCCTTTAGCCCCCTGGCAAGAGTCATAACTACTTGAAAAAAACCCCTAAACTACTAATAAATCCCAGCAAAAAATGCCAAATACTTACTGGACAAGGGAAACACTTGCCAGTTGGTCAGGGCTGCTGAAACTTCATCCGTGGAACTATGGGTTCATGGAAAACCTCCTCACTGAAGGCTCTGTCTGTCAGTGAAGTGTCTCACCCAGTTTTTTGAGCAGAAAGAACAGGCATGGACTGCCTTCCCAGGTCAAGCCAACCTCTAAAGCACCATCCAGATGTTAAGCTGGTTGGTTCACACCCTGGAGGTTCCTAAACTGATGATGTGACAAAAAAAATCCCAGGTGGGATGTGTGCCCACCTCTGCTCCAGTCAACAAATCCTGTCACCAGCCTTTGCCAGTGGGAGCTGGACCAGTAGAGGTGGCACCTGGGGACATGGTTTTGGTGGTGGGCTTGGCAGTGTCAGGTTAATGGCTGGACTGGATGATCTTAAAGGTCATTTCCAATCTATTCTATGGACACTTTCCAGGAGCAGTGCCACGTGTGCATTTTTGCTCTGGGAAGCAGCTCTCATGTCCCCTAACTGAGCCACACGTTGGAAATGTGATGTTGGATTTCACACAGCTCCCTCTGCACTGCCCTGAGGGAGCAACAAACTTGATCTGTCTCCTTCTCTCCCACTTCCCTGCCCAGATCTGATCTCCATGGGAAGTCCTCTGTTTCCAACAGCTCTGCTCCTTGCTGGGAGCTGCCTGGAGAGCTGCCCACGCTTACCTGGCTCTCTGAGGTCTGTGTCACACAACAGAAGTGTCACAATGAAGCCAGCCATGCAAAGGTGCACATCTGTGGCTCCTGGGCAGATCTGAGTCACCCCATCACATTCCCACCTGGCATGTGCTGTGCTAACTCCAAATTTAGCCCCAGGGATGAAAGTGATTCCTCCTCTCCCTTTTTAGGTGAGAGTCACAAGAGCAGTCAAGAAATCACAGGGAAGAGGGAGTCAGCTCTGGTGTCAAGGGCTGGAAGAAGGTTGTTTTGCTTTGTTTTTATTTTCCTTCTCATTCTGCTTCCCACATGGTGCTTTTAAATTATTTTTTTTATTATTTTGGTGTCTTCTTCTGCCAGCTTTATTTGGATACTGCCCCATCATGCACCAAACTCTGTAAGTATCTGAGGGTGCTGTGGTGCATTCAACAGTAGCTAAAAGAGAGCAGAAGATCAGTGCTGTGGGAGAACTGAGCTCACCCTTACCCAGGAATGTGCTCTGGTTTATTAATACCAGGAATTCACAACGAGATGTGCAGTGCACCTACTGGGTCTTCCCATGCTACTTTTGGAAGGATTAAAGCCCCCTAGGACAGCAGCTGCTCTCTGAGGATGTGTTTGCATGCCAGCACCACTAATGCATAGAATAAACTGGATTTTTCCAATTGCTAATGATTTTAATCTTTTCCTTCTGTTTCTGAAGGGGCCGACACAAAACAGAGTTGGCTCGTGGTGTTTCCTTCCCTTTTCCAGTGCACTTTATGTAATGTTGGTCACACACACACACTTGGAATCCACCTTCTACCTGAGGATGGCCACGGGGTTACTGCACTTCCACGGATGTTCCTTTGCACAGCTGTGTCCCATTGCCCCACCGAAGGACAGATGTCCTCAGCACCTTGCTCTGCATCTTTGCTGCATGCATCACACCATCCCTTGGCATTTGGTTCCTTCACCAGCTTTTGCCTGGAAGCCATTCCTGGAGTTTGTCAGCTGTAGTGTGGGACAAGCCTTGCTCTCCAAATCAGCTGCTCCACAAAGGCCAAGCCATGGATCTGCCTGTTCTTTGGTGGACCTGAACCCAAAAGCCACAGTGCAGCCATGCACTGGATAGCCTTCCAGGTATTTATTTCCTCTTTAAATTATCTCTTTTCATCAGCTGGAGTTCCTCTCCTCCTAAAGGCCAAACCTGAATAATCTGCAGCTGAGGCAGAGCACTTCTGTGATAGGAATTGCTTTCACCACAAGCACATCCTGCCAGGCTGACTGGATGTCTCTTACTGATCTGAACTGTCCTGGAACAAGGACCTTTCTGTCTTCTCAAGGGATGCTATTTCACCCTGATTTTTGCAAGTAGGATACAAGTCTTTCTCAGTCTTCACCACACAAGTGACAGACCTGGTCACCTTCACACCATGGCAGTGAAGGAGCAGAAGGCAGGAATCCTGTACAGGATCCCTAAAGGATGGATCCAGCTCAACCAGGGCCCCAGGACACCAGCAATGAGGGCACAGGCAGATCCTTCTGAGTGAAGAGCACCACATTCCCCATCTCAGCTCCTGGGTACACAATTATATGGTCCAGGGTGGATTCATGGGAATAACAGAACAAAAGGTATGCTGGACCCTCCCTCTGTAAGCTTTGCTCACTGCAGCAAGTAAACCCCCAATGGTTCTCCATATCTTTGATAAGACAAGGGGGAATGGCTTTAAACTGAAGGATTGGATTGGTTTAGATTGGATATTGGGAAGGAATTCTTCCCTGTGAGGCTGGTGAGGCCCTGGCACAGGTTGCCCAGAGAAGTTGTGGCTGCCCCATTGCTGTAAGTGTCCAAAGCCAGGCTGAACGGGGCTTGGAGCAACCTGGGGTAGTAGAAAGTGTCTCTGCAGAGGCACCATAGCAGAGGGGCTGGAAAGAGATGTTTTTTAAAGTCCAACCCAAACCACTTCATGATTCTATGATCCTGGACACATCTGGGCCTGGCTGGAGCCCCAGCAACACGTGTACACCAAGTCCACATGTGCTCAACAGCAGTGACTCAAATCAAAAGGCTACAGATCAACCCACCCTTTTTCCTCCTCCTTCCTGCTCCCACCCTCACCCCAGGTCACTACGCAGAGCACAAATCTTCCCTTTTTTTTTGGTTTTTTTTTTTTTTGCCTCTCGAAGTGAAACATTCTGTATCTTATTTATTTTGAAAACAATTTATAAGGGTAATAATAACATCCTTTGGCTCCTTGCCTCCATAGCCCCGGGCTCTATACATGCCTCATTATGGGAACAGCACACACCCTGCCATGCACAGGCAACTCACTGTACGCTCATTAAAATTCTGTAGGTATTGGCTGATATAAACAAAGAGGAAAGTGCACAGTACTAGAAAGCCGAGCACAGAAAATGATTGCAGGATAGGGCGTGTGGTTCAGCGACACGGCTCGGAATCCTGGAGATCTGAAAAAACCTTTTGTGGTTCCGGCATCCCACGCGACCGCGCGCTGTTCCCGGACGAGCCACGCGGCTACGCCAGGAGGCAGTCGTTTGACACGGATCCACGCTGGGGCTGATGCAAAAAAAAAAAAAAAAAGAAAAAAATCACATTTGCCTTTTGTAGGAGGAGATGAATAACACGAAAATCAAAGTGGCTGTGACAGAAAACTTTGGAGAAAAACCCGCGCCTTGGAAAGCCCGGGCTCTTGTTGGAAGAGGAACGCGCCTCAAAATGGCGAAGAAGAGGAGGAAAAATGTGCAGAATGTCTTTGCATTGTGTAAAGAGTAATTGCACTGGAAGGGAGTTATAAAGTAAGTAAACATGACTTCCAATTTGATCCATATTAAGATTTATTGACCCTGAAAGTCAATATTCTCTGCACCAGGGCCAAGGTTAACATTGAGTTTCAGGCCAATGGGAAAGCTGTAATGAAGTGCTGCTTAAGAGGCCCTTGCAGAGTTATCTGGTTTTGCTGGAGGGTTGGAAGTCTTTCCGTAGGATCAGCCCCATCTTTCTCTACATTTCAAAGGCATCCCAAATCTGCCAGTTTTTCTGTGAAACCCCAGCCACATTAACACGGTGCCAAACTGATAGACCCTTTGGATAGCTTTGCCAGCAGGAGTCTGAACCACCTCTATGCTACAAACCCTGAGGCTTTGATCATGGTCAAGACCTGCTCGTCCCAATCCAGTGTAAACACAGATGGAAGGAAAAGTTGACCTCAGCTGATGACAAGCTAAGGACATGTTTGATGACGCTGTAGGAAAAAGCAATATTAGTGAATTTCTATCCTTTGACAATTCCTGCTTAAGGGAAGAGCAGGCGTGCACCGTCACAGCAGAGATTTGCGAGGTTGTGCAAGTAGAAAGTATTTGTCTGGAGTCAATAAAGATGTGACAGCTCTTTTAGAAGAAAATAACTCATCCAGTGCTCTCACACCCTAGCCTTGCCATTGCAGCTTGACAATTTTCTTAGAAATTCTCTGTGAGATGTTAGACGGACAGAGAGGAGACAATCTCGGTATAATAAAAATAAAGGTCTTGTCCAAAGCCTGCTCTGAGGCATAACTTTACACTTCCAGAATATCTGTGCCTGCAAAAACCTGGATTTCCAAGGCTGGTTTGGGCATTTGCCTAAAACCTTATTGCACCTGCAGAAAGATTTGTGTCCCAGACATGATCTGTTTTCCACAGTTTTACCAATTAGGCCAATAAATGGTACCATTTCTCCCAGTGAACCTTTGATTCCCTAAAACTGCTCTGCCAAATCTTCCTCAGCAGGAGGTGGGGGGTAGAGCTGGAGAGAGGACCATGGTTGTTATGAACCTGGTGACAGCCCAGTCCAGCAGAGCTCACCATAAATTGTATGAATAATTTTGGAGACTGTACAAGACCACAGCCCTGACAGGGAACATGGATTTCTTTGGAGCACAGAGGGAAAGCAGCACAGCACTTATTTCAGTGCAGTTCCAGAGGAGCAACTTACTTCTGAAAGTACTTTATTTAAAGTTGCAGTGATTTCCCAGGACTCTGCTGGGTTTGTACATTTTAATGTCCTTCTCCAGCTGCTCGCTTTCTCCTTGTGTTCATTAAGACGTTTGGTTTTGTTACAAGGTTTGGGCAAAAGAAAAATAGCTGTATATATATTTAAACAGACAATTAAAATAAAGAGCACCATGTACTGGCACAGAAGAATTCATGGTGTTATTCATGTGTTTCTGGGCTTAGTGAGGCTGTTGTTGTGCACAGCAAACAGCACCTTGCCAGTGTTCTCATCACAGCCTTTTTCATCTGTGCTTCATTTTTCCTTCTCCAAAAAGCACCAGCTTTGGGTCAGAACCTGCAAAACACAACTGTCTTCTCTAGGAGGGTGGATCTTGAGGAAATTGGTTCCTGGTAACTACTTTTGCCTCTCCAGCCTCTTAGACATCTTTCACTGACCCTCTGTAGTTGTGTCTTGCCCTGTGTCAGTGTCTTCTTTAATGAGCTAAAATAGGAAGCACCTCAGTAGGCTCTAAGGGATGTACCTGGAATTCTTCATTATGTGGGAGTTAAGCATAAAACTGGAGAGAAATATGGATGGATGGGAAGTATGTCATCAAATGGGAGCCTAACCCCTTACCAGTACCACAAGGCTGCCAGCCACGCTCCCAGACCACTGGGTAAACCAGGTTTCAAGGAAAGGAGACTTACTGGGAAAGGAGACTTAGTGCCTGCAATCCAGGGACAGCTACAAACACATCCCCAAACCCACATTACAGGCCTTCCTCAAGACACCATCAGGGAGAAGCCAGCACTTCAACCTAAACCTTTATTCAGCTGTGTTTCACAATTACTGCATAACTTGGCATCGTGGGCATGGCCCTACATGGACTAGGAGAGAGCTCAGCAAACAGGGAGGCGAGCCTGGAATGCCATTTTCCCACACTTCCTTACAGAATCAATTTTCCTCTCCCAAATGACAAACAGAAAACAGAAGAAGATGGAGAAAGCTGTTGTTCACTGGATCCAGGAGTGTATTAAAGACGACATGGTCACAGCAACTTCGTTAATACAAGATACAGCCTTTTCCATTTCTGCACTAAAATGTATTTTTGTCCCTAAAAGAGGCCACTCATAATTTTGTGCAAAAAATTAACACATTCCCACCCAAACCCTTTCATTGGCACTTGGGTGTTTGAGGCACTTCAACCTTGCAAAGCAAGTTTTGAGGTCCATAATCAGTGAACATCACCCCCTTGAGAGCAGGGAAAGGCACAGGCAGCAGCTGTGAGGTTTTTGAGATGAAGCTCCAGCTTTCAGCTCAGACACTTTATACCTTTAAGAGGCACAAAACAAAAAACAAACCCAATCCTTGAGATGAATCACTCCAAAGTGTGCCCGTTTTTCTCCTTGCAGGCCTGAGCAGCCTCACACAAAGCCCCGGGGCACAGGCTCCTCATTTGGCAGGGCTCAGCGCAGCAGCGGGGCCGGGGAATACCTTTACGCTGGAGAATTTGGCTTGTAACGAGGCTTTTCAGGAACATGGCAATTGCCCACGTGAACGCATGGCTTCCTGCATTAATATGCTAAAGAGACAAGACAAGCATCTTTAGCTACAGCTGAGCACTAATTAAGACTGCTCTTTTACAAATATTGCATGGTTCATTCCATTCTTCCCCGATTAAGAACAAAAGAAGAAAGAAGTCATTTATTGTCATGAGTCACTTCAGATACAATGGAAGGAATTCCAACAGATGACTGAGACAAAACAAAAGCTGACATTATGAAAGCCATGTCTAAACACTAATTTAAACTGTCAACTTGCTAGTGAGGAAGGTTCATGACAGAGGGAGAATTCAAACTTAAAAGAGCACATAAATCATTGAAGAGATTAGCAGCGTGTGATGGGGCCAAAGTAGCTGCGTTGGAAACTCGCTGACTGGTAGCGAGCTCCTCATAATTTGGGGGTGAATGTCGTGTTTTGCCAACAGTCCTGGACTAAAATGAGTAGTTTGGGCCACGTTCCCAGAACTGGGAGCTCTGTGTGAGTCAGTGGCGTTACTCCCATTTCCAGCAGGTGAGGATCAGACCCTTTGTATCCCACATTAGATAAAATCTGGCCTGAGCTTTCCTCCGGCTCATCGGAAGTGCTTAATTTCGGAAAGGAGCCAAAAAATGGCTTTGGGTCGCATCCAGAGCTGCTGGAAATGATTGTGACTGACTTCCACAAGCTGGTTACACCACTCAAGCACCTTCCTTTCAATTGCACCTTGGTATCTCCTCTCTTTTGATTTACAGGGGACTGTATCTTGAGGTAGTGCCTCGTAATTCTCTGCAGACCAGCTTTCTACCAGCAGGAAACTTGCTCATCTCCACTTAGTTAAGAAACATAGCACATGAAAATGCACTGATGTGCTTCGGGGTTTCGCGTGTGGATCTTTTTCCTGCACATTAGAACAATTTCTTACAAAAGAAGCAAGTACGTGCTTTTCAGCCTTCTTTTGTTTTTCCAACAGGTGCATGGGCTCCAGCTCTCACACATCAGCTCTGCTCAATTTATATAAGTCTTGAACTGAACCACAGTTCTGCAAAATGAAAGAATACTGTATTTAGATCATCTAAAATCTCTGTCTTTATCTGCTCATTCCCATTTTTGCTAATAATCCCAAAACAGAGAAACCATTATGGTTTACCAAGGTAGAACCATTCATATGGATGGATTTAAGATTTAGCATCTATCTCAACTATTTTAAAATCCAGTTGACCCTGAAATCCACGCAAGCAAAAGCTCCATCTTTTCTTCAACTCAACATGCAGACTCCTTCCCTGCTTCCCTCACAGACCAGAAAGCAACCAGTGACCCCATTCCCCCAAAATTTAGCCTAGTAAAAAGGAAGAGGCCAAGAAAGTGTTTGATAAGCTGGTGAATAAGAAGAATTAAGGAAATGCAGTTATTTACCCATCTGAGGGCACTGCTGTGGGGACTGGTGGGCAATACAGGTGTCTCCTGGACACCAGCAATGAAGAAGATCCACATCCCACTGTCCCGCTCTCCCAAGGATGGGGATATTACTCTGGACAGAACAAAGGCTCCCTTTAACTGTCTGAACATCACTCTAAAGTCAGTGGGGAGACTCTGCACTGGGAAGGTCCAGGCCTTCGCATCCTGCTGGAATTAACTCATCCTCAGCTTTGGCTCCAATTCAGGCAGAAGTTCAAAAAGTCAATTATAAAATAAATAAAAAAGAGGGAAAGTAAATGAGATGTAGAACCCTTTAACTCAGAGGGGTGGAATAAATGTGGAAGTTGGGGAGGGGTTTGCTGTGAGTTTAGGCACAATCAGGATCCTTTCCAGCATCCTCGTGTTTCGCTGAGCTTGGTGCAGAGGAACGGAATTTTTTCTTCACACCTTTGCCATGGAAACCACTCCAGATTTTCCTGTATTACCACTGGCTACTTGTGTTCTGATGGTCATTGGGCCTGTTGTGCTGGGCACTGCAGAAAGGCTGATCAAGAGGACTGACCTTGTTCAGTCCAGAGGCAACAGATGATGAAAGGTAAATAATGGGATGAAACTGGCCACATCCACAAAAGGAGAGGTTTAAAAACAAGTAGACAGTAAATTTTTTAAGCTATGGAGGGCTTCTTGTGGAGACCAGTTGAAAGGGTATTGCAGAAACCAGGACAAGAAATGAGATCCTGGGTGAGAGCTTTAGCTGTGGGAATGGGGGAATGCCACTGTGTTAGGGATGTTCTGCAGGAAGTCTACAAGAATTGACTGTGGATGAGAGGGCACTGAGATGACCAGGAGAAGATGATGCACAATATGGACAACAGTGGAGACAGAGCCACATTACCCTTGGCATTCAACAGAGAAAGAAGCAGAGAAATGTAGTGGAAACAAAAATGGATTTTGGTGAGCTGAGGAGTGAGCTCTCTCTCTGAGCCATTTGTGGCTGGAAAGTCAGCAGCAGAGAGATGTCAGATGGATTTTTGTGGACCAGTAGAACTGTAGAAGGAGTAGGTCCCATGTGACAGTTAGAGTTGGACAAAGAAAAGGCAAGGTTGCAGGATTAAGAGAAGAGGTAGAAGCAGAGAGAAACGTGAAAGAGGAGATTTCATGATGAAGAACACCATTTCCTCTCCAACAGGTGCCAGTCTGGTCAAGGTAGAGGAGAATGGGAGCATGGGGCTTGTTCCAAAAATGTCCCCCTCATTCAGACATGAGGGTCATCTGCAGGTCCACCAAGTCCTCGTCTGGCTAATTTGAGGCAGTGAGCCTCAGACACAAGCAGGGCAAAACAAACCACCCAACAAGGGCTGTGCTTTGCACACTTTGGTTACCATTCCTCAGAGCCTTCAGTGGGGAAGATGAATCTTGATGTGAGTCCATTGACACTGGTGGAGTCATGCACCAGGCTGTTATCTCATTCTGCTACATCACTTTAACACTGCTGTAGCTTTCCCAGAAGCCTCAGCTTAAAATAAAGCTACACCCAGAGTAAAATTAGCCCCAGGACAGTTATTCTGACATTTTCACAACAGAAAATTTTGGGGATTTGGATTTGTTTTTATNAGGGGAGATGTACCTGGGCTCTTTGTGTGAGAGGATCATGAGGCACAAGTCATTGTAGCCATGCTGACAAACAGATCAGGCTTTGGAGAGCTGAGCCTGAACGTTACCTCATGTTTTCACAGCTTCACTGGCTCCAACGCCTCACACTGCTTGAACTTCCCACCAGCTCAGCGCAGTTCTTTTCCACATATTTTAGGTGTTGAATTAGTCTGGAGCTCAAAGGAGCAACATTTCCAGGCTGTTGATGAAGAGCATGTCTATCAGTTGAGAACAAGAAGAGCTGCCAAGCTTTTCCAAGGTTGTTTGCCTGCGTCTGAGGTGTGGATGAACTGCTCAGCCCGGCAGGGTTATTTAAGGACCCTCTGGTATCTGCTGCAATACGAAGACAACGTAAATATCCTTACTCTGTGTGTGTGAGTTGATGGACTCGAGGTCCATAAATCCATGAGCAGTTGGCTGCATTTTTCGCTCAGCTCCCATCCGTGTTTGTAAACACTGGAGAAAGAGCCCCAAATCTGTGTCCAACACGGAGCAGTTATGGAACATGCTGTAATCCTGTAATGCGAACCAGAGCGGGGCCCGCTAACCGTGCAGCTCTGGAGAGAATTCCTGACATGATCCTTTTACGTATTTTATGTTAATCACTTCCATCTCAGGAACACACACAAACAATACCCCATTAGACGTTCCCTTTGGCACTCGGACAGCAGCACGAGCTGCCGTGTGTGCCAGGAGCAGCCGCGGTGGGGACGGGAGGCCATCCTTGGATGCTGCTCATGGGAAGCAGCGGAAGGGCATCGTGCAAAGAGTAGAGCTGACACCAACTCCTACTCTGGGTTTCTTCACTGGTTTTCCTGCGGGCTTTCCCAGGGGAAAAGTCTCCAGCTGCTTGCCTGAGAGGGATCATGGATGTTGGAGCAGTGCCTTGATGCCAAAGACCCTAAAGGTGTTCTTTGTGGGAGATGGAAATCTGCTCAGCACGGATCTCCACATCGCTGTGCCTAGAGCAGGTACAGCACAGAAAGGACAGAGCTTGGGATAAATTGGTACCTGCCTGGTCAGGTTTCCCTGTCCTTTTTCCAGCACAAGGGACACACAGAGATTTAACTCTTTAAATAAGCCTTGGAACTACTTGGCAAATATTTTCCTGGTGGAAAGAAAAGGGCTAGATCCCCAAGAGCAGGGATGTGCACAGAGGGTTTCACTGCGGGCTGGGACACAAATACCACTGACAGAGGGGAGGTGGGACAACTCTGAGAACTGAGGGTACAAATCCTGCAGTTGTGGGGAGCTCATGGGGGCCTCAGCAGGCAGAGGGAAAGGGAGGAGAGGAGGCCTCATTTGCAGAAGCAGCTGCTGGAAGAGGACACGTGAAACAAGTCCTCTGCCACGACAAGGGCAATTCCTCATATTTAATTGAATATCCACTGGAAGGTGAGGGCAGACAGCTTTGTCAGCTCACCACAGGAGCAATTCCAGCAGGTGTTGTGCCCCAGTGCCAGCAGGGTGGCATCCACAGGGACCCTCCATCCCAACACACTCCAGAAGATGGGAATCAGCCAGCCCCATCCCACACCAGGTTAGCAGGCAATAACCAGGAAAAGCAGAAAGGAGATGTCTTCAAATACCCAGCAGTTTCATACAATTTTGAAATGCTCTAAGCCCTCAGATACTGTGTTTTTCTTCTCTGCCAGATTTTTTTTATTACTAAAATGAAGATTTCAAGGGCTCACACGACTCAGGCCTTTGGTTGCAGCAAAGCAAGACATGCTGGCACTGGTGCCACTGAGAAGCAGCGCCTGGGCTGGGACATTTCTGCTCAGGATGTACTTTTAAAGCAATTAAAAAGCAGCTCTGACTTTGAATAGTAACGCTGAAGCAGAATTCACTCCAACATTCACTAGCCCAAATGTCTTCGCTGAAATCATGCTGTTCCCCTATTGTTATTTAACAATAAATCCTGTCCCAGGGGAAAGGCGTATAAATATGAATTTAAGAGTTCCCAGATACAAAGTATCTCCACTTTTTTTACCCTCCCTGGAGATAAATGGCTTAGAAATCTTCCTACAAAGATGTGTTTCCTTGATGCTTTTCCTCCTTAATTCTCTAAAATGATTCTGTATGAGGGGAGAGCATCCAGCCACTGCAGCACGATGAAGAAAAGCATCTTAATAAGATAATGCCTTTATTTCAGTGCTGAGGCATTAAATACCATGGCATGCATGCAGATGTGCTGCTCTGGAGCCCAGCTGGACTGCTCTGTGGGAAGGGTAATGTGGGTTGTTGTGTTCACTGCCTCCTCTCTCAATGCTCTGGAGCCCAAGAGGCACTTCTGGAGCTGCCCAAGGGCTCCCACTGCCTTCTCCATCTCAGGGATGTGCTCTGCAGAGGTGCTTTTGTTGGAAGCTTCATTTTACAGCTGAGGGGAGTGGAATGAGGGGAATGCTGATCCTCCCAACCCGGATTCCTTGTTCTTTGTGGTGCCATGGGTGCCAAAGTGGTGGCAGCCTGTGGGCTGCAGGGCATGGGCATCAATGGACCAGAACAGCGACTTTAAAAACAACTGATTTGGGTCTCAGCTCTGCATCACAACCTGGCCCCCCTGAGTATAGAGGGATACGTGGACAGCAGTGTTCTGTGGTCCAAAAAATCAGCCACATTTTGCAATCTAGCCTACTTGTGTTTGTGAGATGAAAGTCTAGACTAGGGGAAGGGAAGGGAAGGGAAGGGAAGGGAAGGGAAGGGAA
>VXAC01006267.1:151125-161258 GCA_013399225.1 Rhipidura dahli
TTTAAATTTTGTTTTCTTTTCATTATTTACCCTCCCTTAATATTTTAGGACTCAGCCCTTTGAAGAGCTGAGCAGATGCCACGTGTCTGCTGAGCCAGGGCAGGAGACCACACCTGCACTCACGGAGAGGGACAAAGCCCAAGCACCACATGTTTGCTTCTCTCCCAGCAAGCAGAGATCAGGTCTCATTTCTGGCTCTGCATGCAGCAGTCCAGCCCCAGAGCCAGAGCTGGGATGTTTCCAGGATGTTTTCCCTCCTTTGCAGACACAGCCCTTGCTGCTCAAGCTCTTCCAGAGCTCCATACCACCCAAGGCATTGCCATACAAGCAACATCTCTGCAACCTCATTAAAGAAGCTGCAGCAGCACAATCAAGGACTGGAAACCTCAGAGCCAGGCAGGGGGAGCAGAGAAGGAAAATATCATTTTGCTTATAAAAAAAGAGTGCATTCAGAGCAATAAATATCATGTTTCTCAGAAAAGCTATTGCATGCCTAAATGTTGGTTTTAAAAGCCCAAACTCCATTTGAAAACAGCAAACTCAGGACTGGTTTCCTAAGGGTCGTGTCCAGGAAGGGCATTTTATGAATTCAATGTATCATCCAGCATCTGCTAGCAGGTTGTCCACTTTGCTTAAGAAGTTACTTCCTAAATAAAATGTAATCTCTTCACTCTGGGTGAGGATCTGTCTTCAAACCACAGCACTTTTACTTCATTCCTGAGAAAGTCTCAACATCCAGCCCCTCAACACCCACACTCAACACCTTCCCCAGTGACTGCTCTGCCATGCTCTCATCCCTTTCCCTGGAGCACACCAGGAGACTTCAAATATTAGTGCAGACACAGATCATGGTTGAAGCCCCAGAACACTAATTATTTACACTGATTATTAAACATAATCACCAAATCATAGACCAGGAAGGAAGAATCACAATAACAGAAGTATTGAGACATATGCATTTGAATTGAAGTTGATCGTCACCATCACCTGCCAGTGTCCAAAAATAATAAATAAAAAAATCACCTGTTTCCTTGGCAGGCAGCAAATGGAGGGCTTTCTTAAATTTGCAGCAGTGGAGTCCACACTCAAATTGTTCTGCTGACGGAAATCCAGCAAACTTCTCCGTCACTACTGCGGGTAGAGGACAGGCCACCGATGGGAATAGTTTCACAATTCTTTTATTGGAAGCATCTGTAGAAACCATAAAACAACAACTACAACAACAGCAACACAAAGCCATGTTTTCTCACTTCTTTCCGAGCAAGGAGGGTGCCAGAGCGATTCCCCACCCTACCCCCGCGCTGCATGGTCGTTTCCTTTGTTCATATTTCACTGCCTGGATCCAGCAGCAAGATTTATGGGCTGGTGCTGAGCTCGGGATGTGCACAGGACTGGTCTCCAGGGACCTGGGCTTGGCCATGCAGAATGGGGGTGCAGAAAGGCTCCTGCAGCTCCAGGGAGGGAGAAATTGGAGGGAGGTTATTCTGGGCCGGATTCCAGCGCCTTCCACTGAGTAACAGCTCACCGAAAACCCAGCCCTGGTAGCTAATGAGACTCTTCATGCAGAAATGTTGTCACTCCGTGGCTGCGGGGTGTCACAGCCAAGGACACAATGCCTGGATCCGGACCGATGTCCCCTGCGCTCCCTTCCGGTCTTGGTCACCATCCCAGCACTGAGGAGCCCATTTATTCCAACGTCAGATGACTTCCCTGCAATGAAGTGTTCCAGGAGCACTTGCCAGCCTGGCCAAGAGCAGCATTTTAGTGCCTCAAGCTCTGCTGGGACCTGAAGTGGGACTGAGCTGAGTGGATCCCAGCGGGGAAAGGGCTCAGAATGTTGGGAAGATGGTTGTGCAGGAGCAGGACCCGGTACCCCATGTGAATATCTTGACTTAGACAACCTTCCCAATGTGGTTTTTGCTAGGTTACAATGTCAGTTCTGAGCCACCCTACCCCAGCAACGGGGGGAATGTTATATTTCCTTACTCTTCAGGCTCTCATATGGAAGAAAGTCTCTTATTTGAGAATGGTGGGAGGAGGAGGCCAGGAAAACAAAACATGGAACAAGACAACAAGCCAGCGGTAGAGCCACTTAGCTCAGCAAAAGCAGTGACCACGTGAACACACAGGGCTGAGCACAAAAATATCCAGGGTCTGTCCAAATCCTATAGGAGCAGAGCTCCAACACCTCTGGACAATGGCAAAACTGGGTCCTGTGTGTGCAAAACAGGAGATTCATTTCTGCAGTCTGCTGCATGTGTGTGTTTTTGTGGTGCATGTGCTCATGGTAAGCCAATGAAAGAAACCCAAGCGAAATACAGACTGGGGAAAAACGTAACTTATGAAAGCCACACAGAATCTTATTTTTCCCCCCCAATTCTCACTCTTTTTCAGTTTGTCTAAATATACCTCAGGGCTTTTTCTCTTGGTTTAAGTGTGCTCTTTCATGGATAGTTTTCAATGTATGTTAAAGTCACCGGCTGCTGCCAGCTCAGATTTTTGCACTGCACGTCTCGGCTTTCTCTTCCATTAAGACAAAGTGCTGGCACTGCTCTTTGACCAAGCACATTGTTCATGGTACTGAGCAGCAATTTTCCATCTCTGACTGTCTTTGGGCTAACCCCAGGAGTAAGGGTGAGCCTGGCTTATTAAGCTCTTGTTTCTCAGAGAGCAGCAACATCTGGAGTGCGGGGTGGGCTGCTGGCACGCCTCAGCAGAAAGGAATTCGGCATGGGGTGAGGTCTGCCCAGCTCCAGAGGTGTCACTGCAGTCGGGGTCTGGGGACAGAGAAATAATGAAGCCCCACATAAAGCAGCACATTTCGACCTGTGCTGGTCTGCTCTGAGATTTTGTTTCTTCTGACAGAAGAAGGAACCATGTTGGTTTGGGGTTTTATCATCCAAAGCTACATTTTGCTCTTTTGCTATGCAAGATTTTGAAAGCTTGTGTTTCCTTTGATGTCCAACTCAGTGCATTACCAAAAATCAAGGCAGATGTAGAGGATGAACACTGCTACTCGATTTCAGTGTCACATTTGAAGTTCCTTTTGAGGCACCCCTGAAAACCCATCCCAAACAGAGCTGTCCCCTGCAAGTCATGGTACAGAAACCATCTTTGGGCTGAAGACAGGTAGCATTTTCTATTCCCACCAATGTGGGCATCCCCCCTGCCTCTCTTGGGTGTCACTTTGGTCCAGGTGAGATGAGATGTCCTGGAACAAGATAGTCTGTTGCTCTGGGACACAGGCCGCCAAGATCTACACACAAGACCCTCCTTTTCCTCGTGCTCTTACACACCCGAGCTCTCGACCTCTCCTCCAGCTGAAATCCTCTCCTCTCAATAATACTGGAGAGTCACATGGAAAAGAAACTTTGCTGGATTGGGCTTTCCAATGCAGTGCTGAGAGACTTTAACTGAACCTCCCCCCAAAATGTTTATGCCTTTGGTCCCCACGTGTGTTTGCAAATTGTACTTGCTGGAAAGAGCCCACCACCACCGTGGAGATAAAAGCCATCCAGCATGCGACTCCTAGAAGTTTATTTTGGCTGCCAAGCCAAATGTGGAGATAGTCTCTAATTAGAAGTGCTGCCTCTGCAGAAGTGCAGAGCAATAACAACAGTGGAATTTGTCTGAAGCGTGCGCTCCCCTCGCACGGCCATGGTGAATTAAGCAAAAATGTCAAACTCAGTCTGCAAGCAGCAGACACATTGCATCACATTCCATGTTTACACCACACGGCAGCCTGGCTACAGAGCACATTTCTCCACGAGCCTTGATGATGATGTTCATGCTAATTTGGGTTTAAACCCAGAAGAGCCTGGGATGTTCCCCTCTCCACCTTTTCAGACTACTGTGATGATGATTAAGGAAGGAGAGTTTCTGGTTAACGCCTGTCATCGCTTAGCTTTGGCAAGATGTGTAACACATTTCATCCAGTGAACCCCAACAGCTGGAGTACACCCACTCAGGGTATTCCTCGTTTGCTGCAACATTTATTTATTTAGAGCTGACTTCTCCAGAGATGTTTACCCTTGCAGAAATATTTGCAAACATCAGGAAATCAATGTAAAAGCTTTCTGCCAAAATAATACCTCTGCCTGATTTTTTTTTAAAGGCTTTAGACCTTGCTGTAATGTACACAGAAATGGTACTTACTTACAGATGCCCGGGAGTTACAAAGACTACGGAGGTGAATGCACAGTAGCATTTTATAGCATCACAAATATACTGCATTTCTCACAGGAAGAACAATATTTTAAAGGTTTATTCTTCTTACTAGGTCTATACTACCCATGGAGATAATCCTCACCTGAAGAGTCCTCTTTCCCACTTTCAGCTTTTTTCTGCAGTGTTTTTCTCTAGCATACCCCAACATCAAAAGAAAAAAAAAAAATTAAGCAGAACCTTCCAGGAATTCTTCAAAACACAACTTTTTCCTATATGAGGGCAATGTCACTCTAAGGCAAAATGTTCTCAAGACCTACAAAAACTTAGAAACAGTTCCTCCATCAAATGCAGGTCTCTGGTTTGAAGCCTGGGGAACCAGACCTGCTCTCAGAAAGTGTGAAGTTATTGATTTCCCCCTCTGTGCCAAACACTGTCAGTACCCCCAGCCCCTTGCCAGAGCACATCGCTACACACCAAGCAGGAAAGAAAACCAGGAGTGAAAACAAATTTGTCAACCCCTCTGGGCCCTTGGGTGGAGCTTCACAGGGTCAACAGAGGCCAAGACACAACTGTAAGATTAATTTCTCCCCACCTGCAAGAATTAGTCTGTTTATTTAAATCAGAGCAAAGAAAAAAAAAAAACCCACAAAAAAAAATCTCTTAATAGTAACATATTGCAACATAATCAAAACTTTTTAAAAACTAGGGCAAGCCTGGTGCTCACAGGTGGGCACATCCAGTTACAAACCCACTTTATCTCAGCTGGGTTACACCTAAGGCAGTTTTGAAGCACAGTGTCTTCTCCGGGAACTGCCCCCGTGGTGGTTTGCTCCCAGTTAACTCCAGTTAAAAGCTGTGCCTGAAGCACCTGACTGTGAACAAACGTTCCCAGCGAAATCTTGTGCAAGCAGAACAAACAATTTTCTTCCTAATAAAAGCAAGACCTTCAAGAATGACGGAGCCAACAAGTTAATCAAGTTTCCTACTAAACAGGAAGTTGTGGGACTGTGGCAGGAGGAGTAAATCTGTGTTTTGGCTGGAGAAAGAGTGGAGAGAAATAATACAAATTAACCACTGGGGTTTGTTGTTTATTTGACAGGAAAATACCCTTCAAATGTACCAGTTTGGGCAATATCCAGTCTGATAAGACTGGCAATAAAATGAAAGCTGAGCTTCAGAAAAGGGAAGGGTGAAGCCACCACAGGCATGAGGACCATTGTAATTAAACCAGTCCTACTATTAATATTTTTTAGGACTTTTCCCACAATAGTTGTTATTACCACTAATTACAACTGCAGCAATACTTGCACTGCAGCAGTGCTTGGCTTTTCTGCCCTGGAGCAGGATCTCAGTGTGTTGCTCAAATGTGGAACAAAATTAACAGCCCCAAGCCCCAAAAGAAGGTCTCTAACATAGCACGTTCTTTTGCAGAAGCTTAAAAAGGAGAATAAACTCACTGCTGGTTCCATTCTTGTGCATATAAACCAGCTTCCACTTTCAAGGACTTGCACGTTTCCCTGTCATCTGACAGGCAATTAGTCCAGTGCATCTCACAATGGTGGCGACAGACCAAATCAAGAGGAGCAAAAAAGTACAGACAAAAATGCAATCATGTCATTACACCAGAGCATATGACCACATTTTGCTTCTAGCTACCAAGCAGTGCTATGGGATGTGTGTATTCATGTGAAAATAAACCCAACCAGTCATTGAGATATATACAAAATGGATGATTCATGGTAATTGTGACACTGGAATTGCTCGACAAAGAGAGGGAAGAAAGCTGTTGATTGCCAGGCACCTCAAGAAAGACCACAGATGCAGATAAATTTAATGTTATAGACACTGTGGACATGCAAATTTCTATCTGAAGACTAACAGACAGGCCTGTGAAAAGAAATGAAGAAAAACATGCCCGTTAGATTCAAAATAACTGGGTAAAGTTGCACGTCCACCAATTCCAAAAGGGTGGGAGTCACCAAATCAATACGCAGCACTCAAAGGTCCTAATGAGCAGTACATCCTTTCTAGCCTTAATCCTTTGAAGCAGTAAATGGCAGAGAAGACCACAAAGAAAACACATAGATCACAGCCTAGTTATGGTCCTCCAGCTCTCTGGCATTTATCTTTCTCAAAATAAGCAGCATTATTGAACCCTCAGTCCGCCGGGCGACTCAAAAGTGTAAGTATTTGTTGGATCAAAGTATGCATTACTTCAAAAGCATAAAATGCTTAGATATTGAAGGCAATAAATCTTCCCCTGTAAAATACATGCATATATAATTTATATGATAAGCTTAATACGGAGATTTTTAGCTTGGCTTCCAACAGACATGAGATGCAGGCAAATTATGTTCCCTTAAGAGCGAGTCCGTCTGTCCCCTCTCAGTCCCAAAGAAAATAATTTTGGAGCCCATTAGCCAATTTCAGCCAGTTCTGGCAGAGGCATCGGGGTCCTGAGGGTATTGAGTTCCCATATGCTTTGTAGGTGGCCAGGTAGGAGTGGCAGACTCATTAGCAAGTGCCTTGAACAAATGGCATCAATGTGGACACGGCCCTTTCCAAGACCTCAGAGCGCCCAGAGAGACCTCGTGAATCTTCAAATAAAAAAATTCCCATCTCATCAGGCATCAGAAAGTCAGAGCACAAGACTTGAGGATCTCCTGCTGTTGAAACCACTTATTTCTCCGTCTCCTCTAGTCCCAACAGCAGCTATGGTGCCTTCAGAGCACCTTCACATCCCAATTCTCCACTCACTGCAGTTGTGTCTTCCCATTTAATGGGAACCCCGCTGCATTTTTATGTCTCAGCTCTCTGCTCATAACTGGGGCTATCTCCTAACATATGGAAACAATTCATTTTCTTTGTCATTGTTTGGATCTGAAACTCGGGTACTCTGAAATGTAACTATACATGAATTTCCCTGAACTAATTACATAATATTTATCCTATTTTCTTTAAAGTAATACTTGCTAGCTAAGAAATGAAGAACTGCATTGCTTATAATAAACTCTGCATGCTACATTGTAATCTAAACTGTACAGTTATATATGGTGAAGAACTAAAAGGTTTGAGTTATTCCCCTTGGCAAACATTTTTTTAAGGATTGCTTAAATAAGCAGTACAGAAACCAGATGTCATTTGGTAAGAGTATCTGAATGACCAAAAATTTGCTGTCTGGGTATTTTTTTTTAAACTTTATAAAAACATGAGAAATTCTTTGGATTTATATCATATTTAGCAGCTGTGAAACAGTGCAAACATCTGTTTGTACCTATAGGGAGCTGACCTACGGGGTCCTCATCTCTTAATCACCAAGCAACAAGCCAGTTTCATATACATAGTTTATTGTTTTCTTTTTAGCTGCCTCCTGCACTTCAAAGTTTTTATACTCTCATGTTCCATTATCACAGTGAGAGGGACAGTCCATTCATTACAAGCCCAGATCTGTGCAATAACTGATCAAAAATGGCCATAAAGCACTGTGGACACAGAAGTGCTCTCAAACACAGCCATAAGCAACTCTGAGTATATCATAAAAATTGATAAAAATTGTTGCTTCCCTTTTTTCCCTGTATTACTCGTTTTTGGTCTGCTGCTGTGGGTTTGTTTTTGTTTTTGTTTTTTTTTTAATGTAAAGGCTGAAAGAAAAGAAGATGAAATGTAACAGAAGTCTCTTTTTATAGCCAGGCTTACTGTGGGAAGAGGGGTTGACAGGACAGCTCCATGAGGTCCCATCTACCCTCTTTTTCTAGGTTTCCACAATTGTCAGTTATTATAAGAAAAGACTTCTACCTCCTACAGCTACAGAGCATCCCAATGACTCAAAAAGAAGGAAAAGTAACTTTAGTGGATATCCCCTTCCAAAGAGGTTCTAGTGCTGTGCCTATGCCCAGCACACAGCCTAAGGAGGATCCCATCCTCTGTCAGGAATTCTAATATAATGCAGGGCATGGAGGGGAAAAGAAATTTATTTGAGAAGTTTTTTGCCCTGTCCATTTCCACAACACACATTCATACCCCATCCTTTAGTGATTGAGCCAGGAGCAAAATTTTTAAGCCTCTGAGATAATCTCTCCCCTTTTCCCCCTAATGTAATATTGACCCTGGGACCTCAATTTTTATGCAGTGAGAGAAAGGTAGAAACAGTGTGGAAGAAAAGATTTGTGGGCCTTGGACATGAGAGTGGAATCAGCACTCCCAGATATTCTACGAGAGCTTAAGCTACACTCTGAAGTAAGGCTGAAAACAAATGGGAAACACTGTATGATTCCATCCCATTACAGTACAAATAAATCATTTCTGGAAATCTAAAACAAATGGCCCAAGCTCGGCTCTATGGATGATCCAAATGCAAAAAAGCTGCTAATTCTAAAAGGCAGATGCAAGTAACCAATTAAGAACGCAGAAAAAAAAAAAAAGGAGTGTAACTTGTTTAGCAGGAAGATGTTAAGGCCACAGAAGTGGGTCTTCCAATCACCTTTTTTGGTATTCCTGAGCAAACATTCTTTTTTGCTTACGTTAATATGGAATGTATTATGACAACGTTCTTATGGATATCCATGCCTTTTGTCTATCAGTCCTTGCAGATACATTCAAAACAGCTGCAAATATTTTTTAAATTATGTAAAAGTCCCAAACACTTTGAAAAGAATATTAATATCCCTTTAAAACAGCAGTGTATTATATTAAATTAAGGATAGGAATTTAGAGAACAAAAAAAAATGTTGTTAGCATTAACATTTTCACTGCTTTCAAATGCAGTCGCCTCAGATAAGGCTTAGAATTATTTTGGTAAAATTTAAAAGTGTTATGGTGTTTGCACATTTAGATGACAAAGCACATAATCACACATATAGGTTACAAGGAAAGGTTTGTCTTCTCAAAGCACAGCTGGTTTTTTAACAGCTATTTGGAAAAATATAGAAATTTTTCTGCATGTCACCTCTCCCTAACTTCGCTTTGCTTCAGTCTGGAGATCATCATAGCAACAATCCCATTCCCAGTGCCCATGGAGATGTTCATTCTCTTAGTGCTGCTTCCTCAGTATTTGCCTCTGCAGCAAATAAAGTAAATAAAGTAAATAAAGTAAAATAAAATAAAATACCTTGGAGGGGTTTTCAGGAGGAACCTGGCAAGGGGAGGTATCATTTCTTGCAATGAACCCCTCAACCATCTTCCTGGAATGGCCTTTCCACATCCATGACAAAGCTGACAGCAGGCAGAGGATTTATGGGACCTGAGCAGCTCTATCTGCCCCTTCTACTGAACTTCTGAGGAAGGAAAAACACTAATTAGTGCTTTTCCCTGGCCATGGGAGCAATGCCACAGCAACAGGGGCATCGACACCACCAAAAGATCACCGCAGAAGCACCACAGAAAGTGCAGAAGATCAGTGAATGCCCAAGCCCAGGCACAGCCTCTTGCAGATCCTGGCCAAGGGGCAGGGTCTGCAGTCATCATATCCTTCCACACAGCATTTTTGGGGAACATCAGCTCTGCAAAGGCAGGAGGATTTGTGTCTTGACTCAGGATCCAGCAGGAAAGAGAAGGGACGGTGCAAAAGCACCCAGGGGAGGTGAAACACCACGCTCTGAAATGGTTGCACCAATGGATGCTTGTGCAGAAGTGACAGCAACTTGGAAATGCACTTCCTGGCTCTTGGGTCAACCAGTACTTTTAATTTCAATTTCAAGGGACATCCATTACATAACTTGGACATAGGATAGGCTGCTTGAGCAAGGGCTTTCCACCATTTCTTCTGGCTGTTTCTTTTCTCATGGACCGCAGTGTCCTTTGGTCAAGTGTGTGCAGCTCCACTTCCTCCCTCCCAGGGTGGACTAATGGCATATCAAATATCAGGGACAGTGAGCAAAAGAGGGAAGAATAAAGCTGATTCCACATGCTAACTCCATTGCTGGGTACTTGGGGACTGATTTTACTTTCCTTTTCTTTTTTTTTTTTTT
>VXAC01006267.1:161295-198077 GCA_013399225.1 Rhipidura dahli
TTTTTTTTTTTTTTTTTGGTTAGGAATAAACAGCTCATAAATACAGATTTTATGTCCCATAAATAACATTGTGTTTGTCAACTCACTCAAAGAATGATTGACAGTTAGTGCACGAGACTTTCCAATACAACAAAATATCTTTTCCCAGAGAAACCTTGGAATCCTGCACCTGATTTTGTTCTTACCTAAAATATCAGTTATGCCACCCAAAAACCAACCAGTGACTTGGTTACATGCAGATGGGTGCCTTCAAAACTTCTGGAAACAAGACCTAGACCTAAATAATTCCTACATCTGTGGAGGCTCTCTTAATATTTGGTCAGTCAGGATACAAATTCTGGTCAGAAACAGCCTTGGCTGTCCCCAGCTGCCAATTCCTTGCTCAGGCTTCATCTTGGAGCAGGTTTTCTATCAGCCCTTCCATCTGTCAGCCCTCACTGAGTCAGCTCCTGTAACCATGCTAAAAACATGGGACATTTCTGGTTTGCCCATGTTGCAATACCAGCCTCAGAAATTAATCTCTGATTAGTCTGAGGTTTGAAAAATCACAGAATTGAAAGGGAACATAAAGACCATCTTGTTCCAACTCCCCTTCCATGGGGAGTTTCACTGTCCCAGGTTGCTCCAATCATCATCCAGCCCAGCCTTGAACACTTCCAGGGATGAAGCATCCACAACTTCTCTGGGAAACCTCTTCCAGTGCTTCAGTGTTAAGCCACACATAATTAGCAACATCAAACTATCAGATGATTCTTCACAGTGACCAAATATCAAATCAACATCAAAACTCAGTTTTTAACCTGTAACTTTTTAACTATTCAAAAAAATTACTTTGGTCCTTCTGCTCTTCTTTTTTGGACAGAGGGAAAGCAACACATTCAGTGCAGTATTATTTTTGCTTTTCACCTTTACTTCCCACCCCATGGGTGGCACTTATCAAATCTGCTTTTGCACCTGTACCTAATTTAAAGGTTGTAGTTCATCCATTAACCCTGCTAACACCCACCCAAGAGGCACAGCAGCAATATTAATTTAGTGGTATCTGGAACTCTGCTCTAAAAGCTCAATTAAAAAACTTTTAAAATATATCTAAGCCATGTTAATATATATAATTGTAGATAGACAATCATATTTCTAGTATCTTATATTGCATGTTGTATTCTGTAGATTATCTACTACAATTTTTATATTTAATATATTATATATAATATAATAGATATATATCTTGGCATAGAGGCACCATTTTTGATACAACAAACTCCTGTCCTGGGTTTCCCCTGAGCCAGCCTCCTTCATGTGTGTAAAAACATCATTAGGATGCTATTTGTGTGGCATCCTTGGAAGCTCCAGTGGTCACCAGTCTCCCAGAAGGAGCTGAAATTTGCTGTGTCTGCATGTGGAAACAACTCTGCTATCTGTGCCTGTGGTTACCTGGAAATTCCAATGGCCAATTTTTGGATTATAATTCCACCACCCACTCAGCTACCAATTCTTGCAACCTGTCCCTGCCAAGAAAACTCCAGGAGAAATAAAATCCCCTGAAAACCTTGCTCACAATGCTCCAGCTCAGAGCTTGGCAGCTGCCTTCCAAAATTAAGTGATTAAAGTAGTGCTAATGAGACATTCATCCCCTGCACCTTTTTTCCTCAAAATAAATATGCAGGGCTCTGCATTACAGGTGCATGCAAAATTGCTTAAATAGACATCTTGGAAGCACAGGAAATAAAACCAAAGGACACTCTGGCAGAAAGTTCCCCAAAATACTTGAAAAATGTAACTGAAGAAATAACTCTTGTTTTTGGACTGAAATCTGCAGACCTTAGCAGATGTGTCCAAGCTAAACCAAACATCCAGAGAACTGGATCTCCTTCCCGATGAGACATAATGAAGAGCACTGCCCTGGCAAGGGGACAGGCTGGAAGGACCTCCTGGTCTTTTCCAGCTCCGACTTCCGTGATAGCTCCGAGTTATCCTTAGGCATTGGCTTGATCCATCAATGGAGTTATTTATTGCGAGCCCAGGCCCTGGGGCTGCCAAACCTACATCCATACTGAACTGGAAGCATTCATGGAGTGAATAGGATTATTGGATACTCACAGGCGAGCATGTGCCTCTGTCCTGGTGGGAGTGGAAGTACTGGAAAGATTGTGGAATAGAAGCGGGGTTAAAAATCCGCTCAAGAAGAGGAAAAATACGAGGAACGTTTTCCTAAAACTTTTTTTTCCCCTAATATTTTAGAAATGCCACCATGGAGGCGTCAAATTATTAGGGAAAATACTGAGGCAAATAAAGAAATGGCATTCTGCAGACCTGCATGGAGGTGTAAAGGGGATATTTTCAGTGGGGGGTTTTTTTTCAGGCCCTGCTCTAACAGTACCTGCCATTGTATTTGCAGGGCAGGGTGTCAAATCTGCTTACAGGATTTTTAGCTGCTCTACTTTGCAATCCTTTCTGGTTGCAGGGCCCTGCTCCTCCGAAGGTGAACCCTACAGCAAAACCCTTTTCCCCAACAGCAGTGGCAGCAGGAGCAGGCCCTGAGTTTGTAAATACTCACTTCTTTCGAATGTTAGATTATTTACTCTCTGCTCTTCGAACCACCCAGGCCAAATGGACGGGGGCCAAGTTTGTTAACAATAGCTCTTGGCTGGGACACGCTGTAGCAAAGGTTAAATCCTGTTTGCCTTATTCCAGTGTGGAGTCCCATCGACTCCGCCGCTGGCTTTGGGAGGGCAGCAGGCTTTGACACCACGACCTGCCCCCAGTTTTGCAGGATGCAGAATTCCCTGAGTGACCCGTGGGCACCGTGCTGGAGCCTCCAAGCACTGCAGCAAGACCCAGCAGGATGAGGGGCTGAACCCCAGCCAGAGGAGGTTGGTAACCATCGAGCACAGGACACATCCATCTGAGCCTTCTCCACGGGGCTGCAGCAGCCAGGGTGGGGATCTCAGTGAGAAAGGAGATCACAAAATCCCAGAATGGTTTGGGTTGGAAGGGACCTTAAAGCTCATCCATTTCCAACCCCCCGCCATGGGCAGGGACACCTTCCACTATCCCAGGTTGCTCCAAGCCCCATTCAACTTGTCCTTGAACACTTTCAGGGATCCAGGGGCAGCCACAGCTGCTCTGGGCACCCTGTGCCAGGGGCTCCCCACCCTCACAGTCACCAAGCCATTCCTGCTTGTCCTGTCTGTCTTCATGAGACACCCTCCTTTGCAAGGTCAAGTCTTGCCTCTTTATTGATCAATCATGCAACATCAAGCAGAAGAGAGCAGCTGCCATTTAACCACAAATCACCAAATCCACACCAAGAAACAAGCACTGGCTGCCATGATGGACACCCCAAAACACCCTCAGCACGGACAGAAGAGTTGCCTGTTCCAGAAGAATCCCATCTCCACGCAGCAAGGTAGGAACAGCACCCTGCAGGCCTTCCTCAGTCTATCATCCTCCTCTTCCTCCCAGCCCTCTTCCTCCCCCCTGGTGCCAGTGGTGCAAAACATGCTGACCCATGAGGGCACAGGGTGTGCTTTGCCCGGCGTGACCCGCACAGATGGCTTGCAAAGGAAGCACTCGCACAGCAGAGCCAAGGCTCATCCAGAGACATTCCTCTCCTGATTAGGAAGGCTGGGAGGGAGCCAGGGGTGGGTCAGCGATCTCCTTCCTGTGGCTGCAGCCATTCCTGCCATGGCTTGGATCACACCTCTCGGAGACACTCTCGGGTCAGGCACGGGAAGTTCACGGCGGCAAACGCGCCGGTGGGGAAGGGGGAAGAGCACGGGGATGGAGGGGAAGTTCACTGGGGTTCAGCCAAAGCTGGGTCCAGAAGAACAGAGGTCTGATAAAAAGGAGAGAGGAATTGCAATGGACATGACCCCCAGGGACTCCTCATCCCTTCTCCAGTCAGTGCAAGGTGCTGGACACATCAAGAATGAAGAGAGCAGCTCCAAGAAACCCACAGCTTAGAGTGGTTTGAAGAAATGAAGATAAGGACCTACCACCACACCTCACCTGGGTGAAAATCAAAATCCCCAGGTTGGAGCATGATATTTCTCATCTCTTCTGGCATCCCCAACGCAAACTGTCACGCTGAACTTGGACAGGTTTGCTGTGCTGCACACACTGTGTGCTCTATAACACAGGAAAGACTAAACAAATCTCTCCAGGCAGCCAGGGTCAAGCCATACCATTTTTATCCCCAAAGCCAAGGAGGAGAAGACTGCACTTCCTAGCAGGGAAAATAACGACGCAGCAAAATGAAAAAAACAAGGGAAGCATTACTAAAATTATCTCCTCAGCGAGTGGAGGGATGGGAGTCCAGAGAACAAAGAGATCAGATGACCAGATGGGACAGATCAAGCTGACCACAAAGCCTCTGTCCAACATTTTTTGACAACTGCTAGAGCCATATGTTCATGAGGATTGTGGAATAACTGGGAAGGGTGTGTGGACTCGGAGCGAGCCCGACCGCACTCGGAGCTGCGTGGCCGTAGGGTGTGAGCCAGGGAACCTTTGGTGTGTGACCCAGACCCCAGCCCTGCACCCTGTGAAGGGAAAGGGGCTGGTAGATCATTTAGCTCACCTCATGACAGGCTCTGACCAGCCCTTCTCCTGTGTTTCCTGGTGTTTGGTCCACCTCTAATGAGCCATGCTCTGGGGGGAATTCTTAGGTCATTTATTTTGCATCATGTCTGCGAGGAGAGGTAGCAGGACTATGGCTAATTAGGAAAGCAGACAGATAGCCCCAAACAAAGCCAAGGACAGAGGGATCGTGTCTGGACACTGAAGGCTGGGAGTGACCATTTCTGCCAGCTGCCCCATGGACCTGAACATCAACACTCCTGAAGGGCAGAAGCTGAGCATCCCAAATGCCCGTCCTGCCCTTTGGGCGACGTCCCCATAAAAAACACACTTTCCTCATTTATTTTGTCAGCTGCTCCTTTTGATTACTTAGCGCATTCCAAGGAGTGCAAGGAAATTCGATGGATGACGTCCTGCAAAGCAAAGGTGACAGTTTGCAGGAGTGAGAAATAATGGCAGATACCCCTCCCAGGGATGTGCAGGGACATTCAGCACTGCCCTGGGGCAGTTTGTCACCCACTAATCAGTGGGTCTACTACACACAGCAGATTTAGGACACGGGACCAACCAACCACCATGGCAGGCAATAGTTTTTCCCTCTAAAATTGAAGCAGAGAGAATTTAAGCCCATAATATTACTTACTTTTCACCCTGAGATGAGTGACCAAGGGACCATTTCCCATTGTAAGTTTTCAAACTGCCCCTGGTCTTCTACAGAGCCTTGGAGTCCTTCTACAGCCAGAATAACACGAATAACTTCCAGCAAAAGAAGTAAAACAAGATCCAAAAAGCACCAAATGTGGGCAGAGGTGTGCTCCTGCAAAACATCTGCTGGACACCCTCAAGATGCACCACAGCAGCCCCAAGACCCCTCTTGCATCCCTTTCCCTACCACCCCAAAGCCCGAATAATCACACACCATTCCCTTGATCCCCACGTGATCCACAATTTTCTTTCACCTCCAAGAGGCCAGATTGCCCCTCCACTGGCAGATCCAGCCTGTGCTCTGTGCTTTGTTGTAGCTCCCCAAAACTCCTGAGCAGAGAAGAAAACACTGCAGCTTGTTTCTCATCCTAAGGGCCTGCAGGTGTTTTGGGATAGTGCTGCTGGAATTTATATCCCATGGGCTGCTCTTAGGTGGCCAAAAGCTCAGCAAATGTCCATGGACTGAGGTCCCTGGTGCTCTGCAGCCCCCCAGTGCCACAATCTGCCAGCTCTCCTGCACACAGTGAAGAGTGAAACCAGAGGAGGCAACAAAGATGATCGGAGGGATGGAACACCACTCCTGTAAGGAAAGGCTGAGGGAATTGAGGTTGTTCGGCCTGGAAGAAAGAAAGTTTCAGGTTGAACTTTTTGTGGCCCTTCAGTACCTGGAGGGGCTACAAGAGACCTGGAGAGGGACTTTGGACAAGGGCCTGTAGTGACAGGACAAGGGAGAATGGCTTCCCACTGCCAGAAGGCATGGTTAGGTGGGATGCTGGGGAGAAGTTCCTGGCTGTGAGGGAGATGAGACTCTGGAAAAGGTTGCCCAGAGAAGCTGTGGCTGTCCAATCCCTAGAAGTCTTCAGGGAGAGGTTGGACAGGGCTTGGAGCAATCTGGTCTACAGAAGGTGTCTCTGCCCATGGCAGGTGAGTGGAACAAGATGATCTTTAAGGTCTCTTACTTTAACCATTCTAGGATTTTATGTGAAGAAGAAGAAGAAGGGAGAAACCCTGTGAACAGAAGCGTTTGTATTGTGACTCCACCACTCTGCAGTCAGAGACAGCCAAACAGCCGAGAGCTCCACGGGGAGGGAGTTTCCCATCACTGTGAGGGGAGTGTTTCCCCTCTCCAGCACAGCACATCTGCTCCGCAGAGCGGCCACACTCCACGGGGGCTGGACCCTCCCATCCCTCCTCTCTGCCCAGCAGCACTGGGATGGGGCTGGCTGCCCTTCCCAATCCTCCCCCACTCCCTGGGAGCAGCGAGACTTGCCGGGCAGATGGAAGCAAGAACCAGGTTAGGAAATGCCGCGCGAGCCCGTTCCCTGCCGGATAACGTAAACAGGGCTGTCGGACACGGGGAGTGCTGCCAGGCTTTGATCAGAGCCAGCTGCACAGCTGGACTCTCCCCACGGCCATCGTCCTGCTCCCCTGCCCCGTCCCTGCGGGGGCCTCGTCCTTCTGTTGGGAGGGAAAAGAAGATCTCACGGCTTTGCATCTCACACTGGCAATTTTAGGATGCGGAAGAAATAATTCAGGTTATTCCCCAGGAGCAGCTGGGGGGAAATTACTCCTTGATTTTGGACCTGAGAGAGTTCCCAAGGGAGAAAATAGTGCCTTGGGTTTAGGGAATTGTGTGGGCATTTGAGCTCATACATCGCTCATTTATGGCTTTTGTCCACCAGCAGAGCCAGAGGGCTGGGGTTGGATCTTCCCATCAGCTGAGCTGCTCGTGGCTGAGCCTTTTCCCCTTAGATCACTTCACCCAACCTGGTGAAATGATCCAGGTGAAAAAAAAAATGGACTTTGGGGAGTGTGGTGCTTTTCACAGGTCTGCATCACCCCAGAGATGTGGTTCATGGCCCAGCCTGCAGGTGGTTTCTCATCCACCAAGGGTCAGTGGGGACATCCCATCTCACCTTGCATCCCACCCAGCTGCTTCTCATCCTGTCAGGAACGGTGCTGCTCCATCGTCCCTTGGGATCTGCAGGGGTTGGGCTGATCCTGGCAAACACCCAGCTCCAGGGATTTGAGCACTGAGGGAGGGCAGGGGATGTAGTGAGAGCTGCAGGGACATCCCCTGCCTGTGTGCCAACAAGGAGCCTTACAAGTAGTCATTTTTCACATCAAGTTTTCCAGAATTCTCATATTTTCCTCCCTGATACCTTAAGATCAGTTTTACCTCACTATTTTTTTCTATTTTTTACTAAAAGTTTATGTCGCTCACCTGTTATAAGGCAACCATAGGAGAGGCAGAGTGAATAAATTGGCTTTTTTGGTGCTGATTTTTTCCACAACTGTGCAATCCCTATGTCATGGTTGAGAGATAAGTGTCCGAGGCTGGAAAACACCAGCATTTTCTGCAGCAGCCTTTTTGAAAGTAGTAACAGCTCAGTGAAGTGGTTAAGAGTTTACAAGGGCTTGGAAAAAATTACCTCCTTTTAGTAAGTGTTAATTATATGACTAATTAAATAGAGAGGAGGTTGAAACACTCTCCTAGTCATAACCTGTGTGCTCCCTGCCCGCTCCTTGCGTGACAGAGAAAACAGGGAATGAATCCTGTTTGGCCTTCATGGCAGGAAGTGGCTACTAAACCAGCTCTAACTTCTAATTTATTTACCTGGGAAGCTGTAGGGAACTGTTTTAAAATTGACCAACGTTTCTGCTACTTAAAAAAAAAAAAAAAAAAACCACCAAACCCACCAGCCATTCAGTAAAAACACATTTGGAACAGCCTGGGTTTTCAGTAAGAGATATAAAAGGCCACTTTGTTTATGTTTTTCAGCAATGGTATGTTGGCTTCTTTTTTTCCTAAATGACGGCGAAGAAAAAACAACATTATGTTAAATCTCTTATCTCCACGCAAAGTGGTTGCAGCTATCATAAAACACACACATTGTGTCATTCCAAAACACAAATGGGCTCACGGTCAAACATTCTTCAGATTACCTCCTCTTTTCTTTTTCCTTTATAATTTTGTGGGCATTAATACAGTTCAGCATACTCAAGCGAGGTGCTTTGTTCCCCCAGTGAGGAATTAACCACATCCTTCTGGAGAAGCACAAAGAAACCACAGGGACAGGACTGAGCTGCAGTTGCAGCAAAGTCCCCCCCATGATGCCCAGTGCTGTGGCACCAACCTGTCCCTGATCCCATGGACTTTTATAGTGCCCAAAAGTGATGGGAATGGGGCTGTGATACAGAAATCTGGGGCCAGCAACAAGATCCAGAGCTCTGTTTGACTGCAGGCAGCTCACTTAACGTCCCTGTGCCCAGCAGAATAAGTTAAAAAGTCTCCTTCCATGGAGAATTTCATTTCCAGCCAGTGGGACTGTATCTCAAACCCTTCAGACCTGGAACCTGAGGACAAAACTGCTTTTTTGGATGATTCCAGGATGATCTGAGCTCACCAGGCTGCCACAGGGGAGCTGGCAGGAAGGACAGGCACTTCTATCCACTGCTTTCTCCCTCCCCACTGCCAAAATCCAGGCTCGCACATCTGGCCAGCTGCCACCCACCTGGGCAGGTCCCGCTGTTTGAGGGCAGGGTGTGAAACCCTGGGCCAGCTCCAAGGAGAGAGCATCAGCCAGCCCCAACACGGGGGCAGCTCAGCCAAAAAACAGGCTCTAAATATAACAAGGACACGGGAGGTGGAAAGCCAGCAGTGCCTGCTTAGGTGTGCAGAGCCTGCGTGGGAGAGGTGGCAGCACAGCTGCAGACTGCCCTGACCTGCTGAATGTCCTGCAAGTCAAGAAGAAAACTCTGCCAGCACAGCCAAAAGGATATTTCTGGCACAAAAAAAAAAAGGATGTTTTGGCAAAGCTCAGCACTTCTGATGCTGCTGGGGCTATTGGGTACCTGCTGGCCACGTAAGCAAAGGGAGAGGTGCCCCATTTTCCTGGAGCCTCCACAGCTCCCTTGGGGAGGTTATGCACCCCAGAGTCCTCCTCTATCCCAAACTCCCTCCCAGTGCTGCTGGAGACCTGTTTGACTCAGAGGTTTCCATGATGCCTGCTGGTTTTACTTCCCACATCCTGCCCCATTTCAAGGTGACTCAGAAAGTGAGGTTTGAGTCATGTTTGAAGATGTTGAACCCAAGGGATGACGCTGGGATGGCCCCAAATTACAGGTGGATTTTCCAGCCTTCACTCATGAGTGTTTCCACCTCCTCCCCTTTCTCTCTCCTTTGTGTTGCTTTTAAAGGCTTGTGGCTGCAGACAGCTGAGAAGAGGATGTTGTGCAGGGACATGGCAGTGGGTGTTCCTGGGAGAAGTGTCAGAGGGGGAAGTGGCAGTGCCAACAGACTGGAACTCCTCCCTGGGCAGGTGCAGGTCATTGATATTTGGCTGGGTGAAGCAGCCACGAGGTGCCCCAGCCTGTAAGGAGGCAAGGGAGAGCCTCCCACTCCCATACACCCGGAGTTTTTTTACTCCACAGTGACTCCTCAGCCTCTGTTCACTTCCAAACGATGTCATTAAAGAGCTTCCAAACAAGCAACTAACGAAGGAACAAGAAGGAGGAGTGACAAAAACTTGGACGTGAAAGAGGCACTTGGATTTTTTAAAATGAGGAACCAGAGGAACAGAAATAGTCAGAGCACACACCAGCCACCACCAGCATGGCCAGTCAGCTGCTACCACTAAAGTTTGTGCTATCACAACACCCCAGTCTCACCAGAGCAGAAGCAGTCTGGGGCTGTGGAGATCTTGAGGACTGAGGACCCAAATCCACCAGAAACCAAGATTTGTGTGTGGTTTGAACCCCAGCATTGACCTGCATCCTCAGGGCTGTGCTTTGCTTTGATAGTTTGGTGAGATTGAAGGTCTCAGGGATACCTGAGGGTCAAACAGAGACAACCAAACCTCACTTGGCTTGGGGAGAGGTTTCCTCCTCCTGCAGCAAAGGGAACTTAGAGGAATCACAGAATCACAGAATAAGCTGAGCTGGAAGGGACCCACAAGGATCATCAAGTCCAACTCCTGGTCCTGCACAGCACCATCCCAAAGAGTCACACCCTGTGCCTGTGTTCAAATGCTCCTGGAGCTCTGGCAGCCCTGGGGCTGTGACAACTTCTCTGGGGAGCCTGTTCAGTGCCTGACCACCCTCTGTGGGGAGAACCTGTCCCTAATATCCAGCCTAGACCTCCCCGCCACAACTCCAGGCCATTCCCTGGGTTCTGTAACAGGTCACCAGAGAGATCAGTGTCTGCTCCTCCTCTTCCCCCCACGAGGAAGCTGTAGACTGCAATGAGCTCTCCCCTCAGTTTTCTCAAGGCTGGACAGACCAAATGCCCTCAGCCAAGGTGAACCCCACAGGTCTCTGCCCACCAGCAGCCAGCTGGATGCTGCCAGACCCCATCAGCTGGAACCAGGACCCAAGGCTGGAGAGAGAGTGTCCTCTCCAGGTGATTCACACACACCTGCCCTAAATCCATGTGGGTGGCAATGCAGGACATGACACACACTGAAACCACCATCGCTTTGCAAATCCATCCTTCCCTTCACCCTGCCTAACCCAAACTCTGAGCTGATCCCCCAGAGCCAACTACCCCAGAGAGAGCTGAGAGTGAAGAGGGTAAATGAACAGCAGATACCCAAATATTCAAAATGTGAAAGGTTAAAAGCAACACAGACTGTGAAAACAAAGGCTTGGACTTCAAAACAACCTGAAGGCACCATTTCAGGGAAATTTCTGAAAGTGTTTGTTACCGCTAGTGCCACGAAAGCGATGGATTTAAGGAACTTGGACGTGCTGGAAACAGGCTCTGTTTGCTGGCCGTGAGTCACCCACTCCGAGCGGGCACGGCCAGCAAACAAACCCCTGGAGCACCACACAAACACTGATAACACTTGCACCAGGCAACAGCCACAGGACCTTTCAGCAGCTGAACTAATCTATTCCCACTGTTACGCTGCGTTACTTCAGACACAAAGTGGGGAATTATTTTATTTTTTTTTTTTCCCTTTCCCTGCTAATTAACATTTGTTCGCGCACAAAATGCGGCGGCCGGTGCCAAGCGGACATACCTAGATAGAGCCTAATATTAGATTTCACAAAAGCATTCATCCTGTCTAAACAAACATCCTCCATGGAGTGTTAACCTCAAAATCTTTGCCCAGACAGATGTTCCCACCGCAGGCACGGCTCAGCATCGTTTCCCGGGACGAAGCGAAGCCTCCACATCCATGACCATCCCCAATTAACCCAGGCATCGGCAGGAAAGCACGCTGGTATTTTAGGAAGCTTTGCAGAAAGCTTTCCTTTAAATCCTTTCAAATTTAAAACCAGGTCAGTCATTATTTGTCTGTTGTTGTTAAGGTCTCTTCAAGTTACTGACTTTTTTTACAGCCAGACACAACGTCCTGCTTTTAACAGCGGAGAAAATCCGCTGGCAAGTGATGCAGGGTGTTGATTAACCAATGTATGGCTCAGGTCTGGTCTAACAGGCAGGAGGCTGAAACGGGAAAGCAAGTTTTTTAACAATTTGTTATACACAGTAGCAAGAAAAACAGGAAGTAGGTGTTTATTAGCAGTTTCCAAATATACCAGCCAAAATAAAATTCCCCGTGCAGTCTGAGGTACTCAAAATACAGCGACGACCAGAATTCCTCAGATTATAAGAGGGTAATTAATCACAAACAGTGTTCACAGACCAGTGATTTGGAAACTTCCTTTTTATTGAAGATCTGGATCAAGAGCAAACTTCAAAGCAAAACTAATTGATCTGAGATTCATTGCGTCTGGGCGATAAAGCAAAAAAATAAAATATCATTCTGACGCAGCCAGGTCCGTGGTTTACATTCATCCTGCCCTGACAGCCTGCAAAGCACATTAAAAAGCCATTTTTCACTGCATGCTATAGCTCTGACCTATTGCAACATAAAAGCTATTCATACACGGGAGACTGCTGCTTCCTCACAATCAGCGTGTTGCACCCAAAGCCAGCCGTGTTATTCCAGGCTTGTTCCTCAGGAATGTGAGCATATCTTGGAGACTGATTCATAAAAGGAAGAGAGCAGCCCACTTCTGGGCCAGGCTTGCATGCTTTATTCAGAAGTGAAATTTTCTGAATTTTGTTTGGCTCCAGCACCTCTTAAATCTGCTGGAGCCAGGAGAGCAACTCGAAATGAGCAGCTCTGTCCTCCTTTTTCTAAAAATTGCCAGAAAATAATGGGGTTCACCCATTTTTCTCCATCAAGGTGGTGTGCACATCCCAGCCAGGAGACTGCCATTCACCAGCAGCCAGAATTCACTGAAATATTTGTGATTTAAGCTGTATAATTTGTCACCTAAGTCATCTGGCTTTTTTCCTTGTCCTCCACTAGAGGATTCAACAGGCCCCTGTGATATCTCCATGATCACACAGCCCCACTCTAAATCCATTTGAAATAAGACAAAAAATATATATAATCAGTAAGATTTCAAAGGTGTTTTCTCCACATCTGCTCTCCTGGCATGTGCCATAGATGCTCCTAGTTCCACATGGGATATTGTCATCTGATTTCACAGGTGGCTGAGGCAGAGCTGTGGGGCAAAGGAAGCAGCTGGATTTTTACAGGGTTAATTTTCATGTCAGACTGGAATGGATCAGATGGATACAGAGTTTAGAACAAAGGGAGAGTTGGTTTCTTCTTTGACTGTAATGAATTCCCAGGCTGAAAGCACTCACACCAAGAGGAGCTTTTCAGTCAGGGAATGGTTTGGGTTGGAAGGAATCTTAGAGACCACCCAGTTCCACCCCCTGCCATGGGCAGGGACACCTTCCACTGTCCCAGGCTGCTCCAAGCCCCAGTGTCCAACCTGGCCTTGGACACTTCCAGGGATGGAAGCTTCCAGCCTCAGCTTCTCTGGGCACGCTGTGCCAGGGCCTCACCACCCTCCCAGACAGGAATTCCCAATCCTCAATATCCCATCCATCCCTGCCCTCTGGCACTGGGAAGCCATTCCCTGTGTCCTGTCCCTCCAGCCCTTGTCCCCAGTCCCTCTCCAGCTCTCCTGGAGCCCCTCCAGGCCCTGCAAGGGGCTCTGAGCTCTCCCTGGAGCTTTCTCCTCTCCAGGTGAGCACCCCCAGCTCTCCCAGCCTGGCTCCAGAGCAGAGGGGCTCCAGCCCTTGGAGCAGCTCCATGGCCTCCTCTGGACTCTCTCCAGGAGCTTCTGCTGTTGGGAGCCCCAGAGCTGGACACAGAGCTCCAGATACTCCCATCTACACTTCTCCTTTGTTTTTCTGGATAGTCTGAGGAGTCACTGGCAAATAAATACTGAGGTGATTCCCCCTTCAGCCCCAGACCCTGCCAGGGAGTTCTGCAACCCAGGGTGTGTAAATGACCAATTGTTTGGAGAAGAAACTCTCCTTTCAGCTGCCCCTGGGCAGGAGATGAGCCCTGGCTCTTCTCTCCCAGAGAAGTTCTCAGGGGGTGAAGTCTGGGGAAAGGTCTTGATCCTGCTAGGAAGACAGAAGTCCCAGTCAGACCGTGGGATGGGGTGTGCTTGGATCACACACCAAACCCTTCCAAAGCCAAGACTTCCCACTTCAAGCTCTGTCAAAAGCATCCAATTTATTCTCAATAGGTTTTGCAGACTTTTGCTTTGCTGGGCTGCTTTCCTGGAATCAAAGGCAGAAATCTCTAAGCTGCCAGATCGCCAAAACCTCTGATAAAGATTTAATCCTAAATGCAGGCTGTGACTATTTGCTTTTTATTCTCTTTTTTTGTCTGTTGTCTGCTGCTATCTTCACCTGTGTCATCTGCTCTCAGCCGGGCAGCCCAGTGCTGTGAACAGGAAAGATCACCACGAACAAAACCTTTTACAAGGGATTAAATTTCATCTAAAAGCATGTAATTCTCCATAGCCAGGAGCAGTTTCTAATCTTCATATGTAGGAACTTACAAGGCAAGGAATTCAAAGCCACCGGATTAAATGAAAAATGTGAATGAAAAGCTACATGCTGATACTCAGCTGACCTAGGCAAGTTACTGTACATTTTTCAAAGTTTTAAATTACCACTAATGGAAAACGTGGGGAGTAAGGCTGAAGTGTCTCTCTGCATCATTCCTTTAAAAAAAAAAAAAAAAAAAGAAGTCCAAAACAATGAATGAATATTTTCAGCTTAGCCCCCGATGCTTTCCAACACAGTTGGCCTCACTTTGCTCTTACTGTAGAGATCAGCAGGTATCATCGGATTAGATTAAGACCAGCTGTTGGTTTCTAGTAAAGGAATTTCCCAAAAAGGTAAAATATAATTCAAGCTTAGCAGCCTAGATACTTTGGAAGAATAAAAACCTCCGCTCGTGACTGTAAAAAGCAGAGAAAAAGACATTATAAAGCATTTAAGAGCTTTGGTTCCAATTATTTTATATTAAAGGATAGGTAAGCTTAAATTGCTCAGACTCTTTATAAAAATAAAAGAGATTGTAAATAAAATTGGAAACAGATATACAACAACCGAGTTCCCACAGGTGCATTTTCCTTACTGGGGAAATACCCGTGTGAATTTCCAGTTTCCCATCATGTAAGGGGAGACAATGAATTCTGAAGTTACCCCGTTTGCCTTCAGACTTTGCCACAGAAGAAGAAACCTCTTGTCTCTTTAGACCCCAATGTCCCTCTGTGTGTCTCACACCAAAGCAAAGGTTTGTGCTGCCCGCCGGGGCTCAGCGCGAGATCAAAGCTCTGGGCCACTCACAACAAAACAAGAGGGTAAAGCCCAAAGAATCAAAGAGACAAAGGAAAGGTTTAAGAGATAAGGATCAGCCCCAGATATGATATTTCATCCAGATCAGATCCGGTGCAGAAGTTCAATTCAAAGTTCATAAGACAAAAATACAAAAGAGATCAGCTCCGAGGTTTTGTTGTTCTCTATCTCTCCAGGTTCACAGCGACATTCCCATCTTCCAGGCAACAAAGGCTTCACCTGTATTATGCAAAACCATGGAGCTTATCTCATCTCCTGCTCCTGGCTATGCATCTACTCAAATATGTATTTCAGGCATTTCTAATATCCTCACCCAGCCCTAAACCAAACGCCTCCAGCTGCATCTCGCAAACAAGATGTGAAGTCCTGGGGTAACCAGCCAAACCAGAAACTCCCTCCTTTCCTCAGAGAAAGGCATCTCTCCACTCACTGAAGCTCCACCAAGTTGAAACATCTGGAGGGTTTCTTTAAAGACCAGGGGGAAAAAAAGTTCACCTCTGGATTTCTCAGAGGTGCCAAACCTGGTGCATATTATATTTACAGCCGTAATTGTCTTGGTTTGCAGGGGAGTGCTTGGGAATTACTTGGTTGAAAGAGTCCATTCATCAAGAATTTAGGAATGAGAGGATGATGGCTGTGGAGGTCTGTAGGTGTTTGGTGGGTCGGGGAGGCAACTGGGAACTGAGATGTCATCGCCCTCGGGCAAGGTGCACGCTTGGCAGTGCCTCCCCTGGGAACAGCTCCTCTGAATGAGCTGAAAATATCATCACTGGCTCCCAGCTGCTGCAGGCAGGACTAAAGGGACTGCAGGATGCTGTGCTCCACAAAATCCTACAGCTCCCTCTCAGTGACAGACCCTCAGCTTTTTTCATAGAATATCCTGAGCTGGAAGAGACCCCCAGGGATCAGAATCCATCTCCTGGCCCTGCACAGACACCCCAACAACCCCACCCTGGGCATCCCTGGTGTCCAAACTCTCCTGCAGCTCTGGCAGCCTCGGGGCTGTGCCCATTCCCTGGGGAGCCTGGGCAGTGCCCAGCACCCTCTGGGGAAGAACCTTTCCCTGAAATCCAACCTAAACCCACCCTGGCCCAGCTCCAGCTGTTCCCTCAGGCCCTGTCACTGTCACTGTGGATGGATCCATGGATGCAGCTCCTACAAGTCAGTCCCCAGGGCAGCCCCAGCTGCTCCAGACCAACACAAACCTGTGCAGCCCTTTGGGGTGAGCAGGTCACAACACACCTGGCACGGGCTGGGCACTGCCCATCCACAGCCTCCTCTGCACAGCCTCCTTTGCACCAGCACACAGAGAGCCCCAAGGGATGCAGAGCCTTGGGAAAGGGTTCAGCAGGACTATTTACCACGGGGTTTTGAAACAGCTGTTGCCTAAACACAAAGGTGATTATTTCACTTGTCAGTCTCAGTGGTCGGCAGGCACACAGGTTATTTCAGGCAGGGCTGAGCAGAGCACTGAGCTGCCTCACAGCAGGTGAGGTTTCTGCCTGAACCCACATCTTGCACAGCCAGCTCTGGCATCTTCACACCCTTCTGCTGGCTTTCCTCACCCCACTGCTCAGAGTCACTGTGTTTCACAAATATTTACTGCAATACCTATTTAACCATGTTGCAAAAGAGAACTCTCCACCTTGTGAAGCACCAAATCAGAGGCAGCAGCTGGATGCAGTAGAAGACCCAGGAGAGTCAAGGAAAGGTTTGGCAGGAATGATGAGCACCTTTCTGTGCACCATGTGAGGCAGCTGTCATTGCCTCCCTCTTGGGCAGAGCTGCACAAAACTGAAGAAAAGCAAAGAAAAAGGGATTTAGGAAAGTGCAAAAGAAAAAAAAATACTAGAAGACACAGTTCTTAAATTTGGTGAGTGCTGCAGGCTTGTGGTCAGGTTAGGCTGGTTAAATGTGTGCTGTAAATACACAGCAAATGGGTCAGGGCTCCTCACAGCATCCATTCTCCATCAGGGATGCTTTTGGCAATAAAATGCTGAAGGACATCACCAGCCCTTGGCAGGGTAAATTCCCCCCGTGACAGTGGGATTGCACCTGAACCGTGGGACCCGTGCACAGCCTGGCACTGAGGTCACCCTGCTGGCACAGGGGCAAAGATGTATTTTCTGAACCAGTTGGATCCCAGGGTGCTTTCCCAGGCACCAGTGTGGCTCTGGATTATCCCACTGCCTTTCCCCCGGGAGGGAATCTGGAGCCCAGGCACCAGCACCTCCTGAAGGGACCAGGTTGTGCTTGTGGGGAGAACTTGTGGAATGAAGGAAACCACGGGGCTGTTCCCGTACTTTCTGCTCCAAAGGAGGTTTGTGAATGACTCACTCACACCCCTCTGACATGTGAAGACCCTGGAGAACCAGAGGCAGCCAGGAACATGGAGATTGCACCCACCACTGTTTATCTGGTGCAGCACAAGAGCACAACTCACTCCAGAGGTTTCATTTTTGGCTGGGGAGGGGGGGACAGTTGGCTCCCTGTCAACACCACAGACAAACCCTCCTCCCGTGGGACGTGGGGCTTTGCATTTTGCCCCCAGAGATCACACACACCCACTGAGGTTTCCCCACACGTGGTCCCCCTCCCAAAGGCGCTTTCACAGCCTCCACACCACGGACACTTCAGCCAAGCAGAATTCCAGACTCACAAATCTCCCAGCAATTATGAGGCCTCATTCAACCTCCCCGGGAGATAAAACAACCTCTGCATCGTGGTGTCATGATGGGATTTTTTTCCCTTTTTTTTCCCTTTTTTTCCTATTTTTTTACTTTTTTTCCTTTTTTAATACACTGAGCTGGTGAAATTACAAGATGGAAAGAGGTGGGATTGTCCAGGGTGATCCTTCAGCAGAACCTGACTACACTGCAGTGACTGAGAAACCTGCACCACTGCTGGGACCCATGGTTGGGTGTTAGGTAAAAAATTAGGTGAAAAAAAGTCACAATATAAAAATAAATATATAATGTGAATATATATATATAATGTGTTTATATAAATAATTATAAACAAATAAATATATATCTAAATATAAAAAGATAATAAATAGAAATATATGTTCACAGAATAATATAGCTTAGACAAGACTACGCCAGAAGTAAAAATAACGGGTTCTTCAGTGCTGCAGTTGTGGAGTTATCACTATTATTATTGTTATTATTATATTGTGGTTATTATTATTTCCTGTCATAGTTGTTGATATTGTTGTTATTGTTATTTTTGCTGTATGTGATTACTTCAGCTCTTACAAAGTAGAACCTATGGCAAGACAAAGAAAAATAAAAAAAGAAGATGAAAAAAAAACCCCATGTTTAAATTTGCTTTTGTGTTAAGCAGTCTTGAAGCTTTGATCTGAAGAAAATGCCATAAAAGAGCAACTGATCTGTCTATTCTTACCTGGAGTCTTGTCACAGCAGTTTCACACTTGCTGAGTTCTTAAAAAGGCTCAAACAATCAGGTGGGGCTGAATAAAATTCAGCATTTCAGTCCATCTCTAATATCCTGTGACCTGTTTAGATGTTTGGTTAGAATTTTTTAAAAAATCCAAAATTAAAATATCACANTAATACACTGAGCTGGTGAAATTACAAGATGGAAAGAGGTGGGATTGTCCAGGGTGATCCTTCAGCAGAACCTGACTACACTGCAGTGACTGAGAAACCTGCACCACTGCTGGGACCCATGGTTGGGTGTTAGGTAAAAAATTAGGTGAAAAAAAGTCACAATATAAAAATAAATATATAATGTGAATATATATATATAATGTGTTTATATAAATAATTATAAACAAATAAATATATATCTAAATATAAAAAGATAATAAATAGAAATATATGTTCACAGAATAATATAGCTTAGACAAGACTATGCCAGAAGTAAAAATAACGGGTTCTTCAGTGCTGCAGTTGTGGAGTTATCACTATTATTATTGTTATTATTATATTGTGGTTATTATTATTTCCTGTCATAGTTGTTGATATTGTTGTTATTGTTATTTTTGCTGTATGTGATTACTTCAGCTCTTACAAAGTAGAACCTATGGCAAGACAAAGAAAAATAAAAAAAGAAGATGAAAAAAAAACCCCATGTTTAAATTTGCTTTTGTGTTAAGCAGTCTTGAAGCTTTGATCTGAAGAAAATGCCATAAAAGAGCAACTGATCTGTCTATTCTTACCTGGAGTCTTGTCACAGCAGTTTCACACTTGCTGAGTTCTTAAAAAGGCTCAAACAATCAGGTGGGGCTGAATAAAATTCAGCATTTCAGTCCATCTCTAATATCCTGTGACCTGTTTAGATGTTTGGTTAGAATTTTTTAAAAAATCCAAAATTAAAATATCACAAAGAATGTAACATGAAAAGGTTGGGGAAATTTTTATATCAGAATCAACACTTAAATGAAACTAACATGAAACTAAATTAATAACATCAAATGAAAAATAAAAAAATTACGTTAAAATAAAGTCTAGAAGGTTTATTTCAGAAAACGCGATTTTTACATTTTTCACTGAAACAAATTAGGCTTCCTGGAATTTCAATGACAAAGAAATGGGGATTTTACCCTTTTTCTTTGACCAAATCCCATCTTTTACTGGAAAAAAAATACAGTTACCAGAACTGTAAGCAAATCTGTTAGACTGTGATTTTTGGGCCCCACATGAGCAAAGGTGAAATAATATCCTTGTCCACAATCCCATGGAGCTCACAGCAATTACATGAAGCCTGAACAGCATTTGTAGTTACATATTTTTAGATCCTAAAGGATTTTATCCTTCCCAGTCCCAGGACACTGAACCAGCCCATCTTTTCCTTACCTCCTCAGAAAAACAGCAGAGTCACAGAATGGTTTGGGTTGGAAGGGATCATTAAAGGTCACTTTTTTCCACCCCCTGCCATGGGCAGGGACACCTTCCACTATCCCAGGGTGCTCCAAGCCCTGTCCAGCCTGGCCTTGGGCACCTCCAGGGATCCAGGGGCAGCCACAGCTTCTCTGGGCAGCCTCTGCCAGGGCCTCACTGCCCTCATCATAAATAACTTCTTCCTTGTATCTTGTCTGAATCTGTCTATTTTTAGTTTAAAACCATTACCTCTTGTCCTTTGCCAAGCATCACCATTTGTGACCCACCAGGGAGTGACAGAGGGATCCAGTTACTGCTGAGAAAGGGAAGAATTCCCAGCCCTGTTGGCATCACTGGGTGACAGCCAAGCACCAGCAGCCCCTCCAGGCTCTCCAAAGACTTCCTGCAAGTCCTTGACTTGCCACAGATTCCCACTGCTGGTTGTCCAATAGCTGGAAAATGTGGGAAAGGGTTGATTTACTGGATTTTGCTTCCACTGCCAAGCTCTATAGGAGTGAAGTCATGGGTACCCTGCACAGGGCACTCAGACTTTCCTGTAGCCCCACCAGCAATGGAAAGTTGTTTGAGTTTGATGGGCAAGCAGCTTCCCCTGGAAAGCTCTTCCCTCTCCAAACACGACTGCGCTGCTGGACACTGTTCAACTCAGCAAAGTCATCGAGTTAAGTCATCTGAGCACATTTTTGCAGCGAGAGGAGGCCGTGTGGTGGGCTGGTTTGGGAGAACAGTTGGATGCAGACCTCCCCGGGGGGAACAGATGCGGATGACACGCTGGAACCCGGCTGGTTTCCCTGCAGCACCGTCCACGCCGGCTCCCCAGCCTTACTCCAGCCACTCCTCAGCGGCCAAGCACTGACCAGGGCGGGTTCAAAGCCACTTCTACATCTGCCTCCTGCCACAGCTCATCCCAGAGCCCACTGGAGGGGCCTCTCTGCTACCTGGCCCCGAGCAGAGAAGCCTTGGGGCTGCTCTGTGTTGTTGTTGCTGGTGCTGCTCAGCACAGCTGAGGCATCTTCCTTCCAGATGTCTGCAGGGTGTGTTTGTGCTTCGCTGATGCACGAGAACAGTCACAAGACAAGATGCTCTGCACCAGCCAACATGCCCCAGCCTAAATAGCAGCCTTTATTTCCACCTCACCTGTCCTCAGAACAACGGGTTTTGTGATTTCCTATGTGTGTAACACAGCAGTGAGCACTGAGTAAATAAACAGGAAACCCTGAGGTCTGGTGATGTTGCTCGAGAAAGGCACAAAAGCAAAAAATTCCACTTATCTGAGCATCCCTCCCAAATCTGCTTCCCACACAACCTTTTGGGACATCACGTTTGCATCAGTTTCCTCAATTACTGATTCTTCAAGTGGCCTCCCCAGGGTGCCCCGGAGATGAGCCGGGGCTGGGAGGAAAGGGGGTGTAGTTACTCGGCTCTTGTTTTCCCCAGTGCGCCTGAGGCCACAAGCCACGAGTTCTCAGCGTGCGATTTAACCAGGTTTCCTGGAAAGGCGATTCCTTGGATTTTCATCCTACACCTTCCTCCTGGCTGAGCTCTCACCGGTCACACCAGAACGATCCAAAATGATCCAAAATTTGACCATTGCACGGGCAGCCTGTGTATGTGGGAGCGAGCTGGGGCAGGGACAGAGCCCGGGGAGCTGAGGCTGAGCAGGGACCCTTTGCCTGGAGAGGGATCTGCACTTCTGCACAGGCACCGGGAGACCCGAAATCCTCGAATGTGCCGTGCAGCCGAAAGAAATCAGAGCATGGGATTGAAAGACCACTTGGAAAACATTAACAGCTCATTACTGATGGTCTGTTTAAAAAAACCCATTAACGTGTATACACATGTCCCTGCACAGCACGTTTACCCCCAGCTAATGGCACTGAGTGGAAGCCGGAATGATCTGTGCGTAACAACTGAGCAAACTCCCAGCCCTCCCTCATTTGCACTTTTCCCGCACAGGCTCCTCCTGACCTCTTCAAATCCCATCCCAATTACAGCCTCCCACTTACCCTTCAATGTAAATAAATCCTGCGTGGTGGGGATGGCTGCTACCAGCACGGATAAAAACAGTGGAGGGGAAGCACAACCTGCAGCCCGCTCTGGAAAAGGGCAGGAAAACAAAGCGCAGGAAGGAGGGATCGTGGGGCCAGGCTGTGGGATGGGAGGTGACACCCTCGGGATTCTCAGAGCTTGGGAACAGCTCAGTCCTCTGGGGAGAGCTCAGAATCAGTCAGGCTGGGAAAGACCCCTAAGATCGAGTCCAGCCTTTCCCCAGCACTGCCAAGGCCACCACTGTCCCGTGTCCCCAAGTGCCACATCCACAGGGCTTTGAAATCCCTCCAGGGATGGGGACTCCACCACTGCCCTGTGCCAGGGCTGGACAGTCCTTTCCATTAGGAAATTTTCTCTAATATCCAATCTAAACCTCCCCTGGTACAACTTGTGGCCATTTCCTCCTGTCCTGTCCCTGTTCCTTGGGAGCAGAGCCCGACCCCCCCCGGCTGCCCCCTCCTGTCAGGGAGCTGGGCAGAGCCACAAGGTCCCCCCTGAGCCTCCTTTGCTCCAGGCTGAGCCCCTTTCCCAGCTCCCTCAGCCCCTCCTGGGGCTCCAGACCCTTCCCAGCTCCGTTCCCTTCTCTGGACACACTCCAGCCCCTCAGTGTCCTTTCCATGAGGGGCCCAAAACTGAACCCAGATCTTGCAAGGCGGAGCTCCAAAGCAGCATAAAGGTACTTGCACCAAATAGACAGATATACAGCAAATCCCTACAGGTTATCCACACACCTGAGTCTTCTCCTTGCTTGGATGCATAGGAAACTGCCTTGGGAAACTTAAGATCTTCCCCTGGGAAAAAAATGCCACCTCCCCAGATGGATTCAAGAGGGCTCAGGGAGAAAAAACTGGATCTCTGTTAGTTTTCTGGGACATCCTTAGGCTGCCACTACACCATATTTTCTCTAGAATTGTGGATGCTGAAGAGCACCTTTGGGCACTGGGGCAGGGGGAATGCCACATGGATATTCCTCACAGCACAAGGTGAAGGGAGGCAAAGGGCCAGCTAAAGCCAACCAAGCTGTTCACTCCTAAATCTCATCTCTAAATGTGTCTTCCTCAACTTGCACCCCGTCTCATCCCTGGGTTGGGATGCTGGGACCTCACACTGCAGTTTCCCCAGGAGCCAGGACTTCCTTTGCAATTTCAAGCCACCGGTGCAGTAACAGGTGTGACAGGTCTTGAGTTTCAGGTTCCTGGAGATTGGGGGTATCTTTTAGATTTTTTTTTTCCTTATTTGTGGGCTCACTGTGGGACTCTTATACTGATCATTAAACAATTACCCTGCGGCTTGAAATTGTTTTCAAAGGACTAAATGATGTTATAATGCTCTGGAGCTGTCACCTTAATATATGGGGATGTATTCAGCATAAATTATAGGCAGTTTCCACGCCACAAAAGCCGCACAAGTTCATGGATCCAGCCAAAACATTCAGCAGGAAGCTGTGCCAGGCCGCAGGGCCCGTTCTGCCAAGACGTGCAGGTGTTCACCACGGAGAGCAGCCCCACCACGGATCCCAGAGACTCCACATCTCCTCCCAGCCAGCCACACTCTCCTTGGGTCACCTGAGCCAAAGCGTGGCACGAGCCCAGAGGCCACAGTGGGGATTTTCAGAGGTGTTCCAGCCCTGGGGTGACCCAGCCTCTCACCTGCAGGTGCAGGAGCTGTGGATGGAGACCCTGCCAACAGCTTTGGAGAGGTTCAGCTCCAGGATGCAACAGGGCTTGGAGCCTTGGGCACCCCTGGAGCTCCGTGGGGTTGAGGTGATGCAAGGCCATCCTCTTTCTTTTGCTCATAAGGCAAGTCCTGCCCTGTCAGGAGAGCAGAGAGTTTGGAGGCTGGAATATCCAGGGACAGATTTCACACACACAGCCCTGCAGACAGAGCCCAGCTTGTGGACATGGACACAGAACTTCTGAACTGGACAGTTCCCCAAGAAAGGCCAAGGCTGCTGCTCTGCCATCACAAATCCCAGATTTGGGGCATCTGCAAATGAAGTTCCTCCTTTGGAGGACACATGTGAAGATCAGGATGGCAGTGCCTGCAAAACAGGCATCTGTATGAATAATCCTAATTATGGCAACAGCTGAGCCACCTGCTGCTGGGGTGCTGGGGCTTGGCATGGATTCAGTGCAAGGGGAAGGTTTTTTGTGTGAGCCTGGGTCTCACTGTCACGTTTTTCCCATGTCTCAGAAGAGCAAGGAAAACACTGGAGAGCATGCCAGGCACACACACTGCACATCCACTCCATGGAATGGTGCTGCAAGGACTGATCGAGGCCTTTGGAACTCCAAAACACCACCCCAGGCTGAGGAAATGCCATCTGAGCTCTGACTTGAGCTCAGGGGTTGCAAAGAACCTGCTCTGCTCCTCCTGGAGATGGGGATGTCAAATTTCAAGAGGCATTTGGAGAAAACCCTTAATAATGCTCTTTAACTTCTGCTCAGCCCTGAAGTGGAGAGGCATCACTGAAAGTCCCTTCCAATGGAAATTACTTAATTCTTTTCTACCCTAAAGGACACTCAAGTAGCAGTGGGGAACCACCAGGCAATGCTGCCTCATCTCAGCATAAATATTGGCTTCAGAGAAATTTCCAGAAATAATGATCAAATTATCATCATTTTGGTTGCTCAATGGGCAGTTGGTTCACTGCTCAGCTAGTCAAGGCTCCCACCAGCAGCTCTGTGGGACATCCCCTCCTTGGCCTTTCTCCTCTGTGCCTGCCACAGAGCGGGTGAACTCCAAAGCAGGGCAGAAGCCCCAGAATTTGGAAATGCTTCTTACCCTGAGTTCCCAGCAGGTAGGAAATGGGCCCTGTCATCCACAAGCCTTGGGGAACATGGGAATGATGGAGTCCCACCAGCTTTTCATGGCAAATTTGTCCACCAAGAGCTGGCTCCTCCAAGGCAGGGATGGAAGAAAATTCAGCAGCATTTTTGAGGCAGATTCTTGTATTGCTTGGCCTGGCTGTGCCTTTTCCAGGGAGCAAAGGGAAGAGCCCTCTGTCCTCACACAAGAACAAGGTCAGGAAATATTTAGTGCATCCCTGCTCCTGGTTTTGCTGAGTCTGGAATGAGTTGTCCAGAACAAGATAAACGGAGAGCAGCGGATGTGTGCAGGATGCCACGGGCTCTGCACAAAACATCCTGTTGTCCTCTGCACTGCAAAGTGGCAGGGACAAACATCAGGGTGGATGCAGGGCAAACTGCCCCACCTCTGCACCAGGGACCTCCTTCAGGATGGAAAAAACTCTCTCTCCTGCAATCTCATTTGGGTGGCCTTAATTGCTGGATGGGCTGATCTGAGTGCCAAGGATCCTTCTGGAAAAATCAACTGCAGAGGAGACAAACCTCCAAACCTCCTGCTGCAGTGTCAGAGCAGGGCTGAGAGAAGGCAGGGGAGGAGCAGCCCCCAAAGCACTGGTACAGAGGTGGCTCTCCTAGATGTCACATTTTGCTCCACAAATGACACATTCCAGCAGAAAACACTTCCAATCATCACTCACTTGGCCGCTGGATCAGGCCCACCCAAACCAGTCACATCTGCCCCCAAAACCAGAAAACATCCACTTGTGTTTCACTTGCTTTTCTGGGAGCATGAACCCAGTTCAGCCACGTAAAACCTTCACCTTCAGAAGGGAAAGGGGAGAGACAGACAGGAAAGCCACGGAAAGCAGCTGGCTTAGCCCCAGTTACAAACTGAACAACTCCAATCCAAGAGGAGCTGACCTGGTTTCTCCACACGGGGCTTCGGATCGAGCGGGGACCTGGGGATGCCACGTGGCAAAATGATGGGAAGTGGGAACAGTGTCAGGATCATTGTCCCCTGGCTGTCCCCAGGATGCTGGGATGCTGCCACCACCCCGTTCCCAGGCGCCACGTCCAGCCTGCAGCTGCAGACAGCCGTCACCGCCCCGGCTGGGGGGTCTGCCCGTGGTGGTTTGGGACTTTTTTCCACAGAAGATGCTCCTAATCAAAACCAGATTTGATTCACAAATATCCCCAATCTCCCTTAAAGCTTACAAATCTTCCACACCTGTGTTTGCTCATTGCTGCTGCTGGGCCCTGCCCTGGGAAGGATGATGTTTATCCCACTCCTCCACAGCTATTTACAATGGGGTTTTCGGATGGGGATGGAGCACATATTTGTCTAATGGCAACAGGGCAGTGAATTTAATTCTCCTCATTAGCAGTCATCAGCTTAACAGGAAGCAATAAAAGATTTTTTTCAAGAGCAGCTGCTTGTGAGATAATATTTATGGCTGGGACTGTCAGCAGGATGAGTGCATTGCTGGCTTGCAAGGGGGGAAACTGAGGCACGAGGCCATTCCCTGACCCACCCTGGACCACACAGATGAAGGTGGGAAGAAAATCCAGCCCTCCTCTCTCCCGTCCTGAGGCTGTGCTGCCCCAAGGCCACACAAGCCAGGCTGTTATTAGAAGCCAGCTATTCATCCCACAGGAACTGGAGCTTGTGAGCAGTGCCGTATTTCCAGCACCCAAGGGAGTCACAGCAGGGCACCCCACCCTCTTTTCCCCTCCAAAAGCCACTTCCAAATCTCTGACTGCCTGGGGACAGCAAGTGCCCCTTCCCATGTCCCCCTTCCCCACTACCCATCAGTTCAGGAAAGGGCATTTTGACCCCGTTCTGATGATGAGAAATAATTTTGTCTGAGGTTGCTTCTCTTTTGGCTCTGGCTGGTGACACCCACAGTGAAACCTGGGATTGCAGGTGCTCCCTGAGCAACTTTGGGCCAAGGTGCTCACCTGACATCCTGTGCCCCAAAGCTGCAGAGACCCCCAGCAGGGGACAGCTGCTCTCTGCTCTCCTGACAACCACATTTTGCTTTCTCATTGCTAAAGAGGAGTCACAAGGACAGATTTTTGACCTGAGTGGCCCTGTTGAAGTGGCCCATTTGGGATGTCATTTCTGATAACAGGATTTTTTTTTTTTCTGGTTCTCCAAATGTCCCTATTCAGAGATGAGCAGCCCTTCCCTCTCATTGGTATTTACCCCAAGAAACACACAGAATTCCCTCCAGCCTCCCATTTTCCTGGCAGAACCAGACCAGGCTGTTCCCTAAGGTTGTTTGATCCTGATACCACTCCAATAAGGTCTGAAACAACTCCCCATGAACAGGGATCAGAAAACGAGTCAGCATTTAGCCCTGCCTTTGGCAGCTCCAGGGGAAAATCCTTACTTCATCCATCCCAAGTGTAATCTGGGCTCTCTCGAGTTGTTTTCTGACCAGCAAAGCCCCCAGGTCTTTGTTTTCTGCCATAACCAAGAGAACTGCTCAGCTCTCCATGGAACCCTTCTCACTACATTTCGTTGCTTGTACCACCAAATTTTGCTCCCAAATTCTGTCTTGCTACTGAGGCACATGTGAGTCCTGCTCAGTGCTACCATTGGTTAATCAAATTTAAAATATTATCTTTGCAAATGATCCTTGGGGACTGCCTCTTACTGGGAAACTGTCCAACTCTACAAACTGTCTTTCAAGGAACACTGCCATGATTATTTTTAATCCTTTTAAGCACCAAAATAAGTGGTGACTCCTCAAGCTGTATATATTAAATCTCTCCAAGTGACACCTAGAAATACCTGTTTCTGCTGCTCCAAGCCCAGAAGTGGGAAGGAGCAGGATGTTCCACAGGCTGTCTTGCTTGGTGCCTCTGCCAGAGGTGGTCACGGTGTGAAGGCCCTTGGATGAGGTTCCTGTGGTGAAGAGCAGGAGGGCAGTGCCATGTGGGACTGGAGCCCTTCTCAGACATCCAAGTAGGAGACACTGATGGAATAAGAGCCCAGTTTTCCTCTTTGATATAGAACAACAGCAAAAGACTCCCCTCCAGGGGCAGCCCAGAAGTGTGGGGTGCCCTCAGAGCAGATCCAGAGCTCAGCCACGAGCAGCCAGTGAAGCACCAGTGGGGCTGTGCTGCTTCCACCAGCCCCAACCCAACCCACAACTCCATCCATTTACTCCCTGCTTCCCAAAGAACTGTTTCCAGCCTGGAGAAGCATTTTCATAGAATCACAGACTGGTTTGGGTTGGAAGGGACATTAAAGCCCATCTCGTTCCACCCCCTGCCATGGGCAGGGACACCTTCCATTAGACCAGGTTGCTCCAAAAGACAGGGAAAAAAGGACATGGGTGGCTCTTCACTGAGTTCCCCAGTCCTCCTCCTTCAGAGATAACTGCTTAGTGTGGCATTCAAGCAGAGTGTTTGCTTCTATTTATTTAATTCCCTATTAAACGTCCTTCAGCCTCCACATCCTGCCCAGGGCTCCCCCGCTGAGGTGTAAAATCAATTTGGCATTTCTGAGCTAATCCTGGCATGAAGGATTCCAGTACTAAACAGCAGGTGTGCATTACAGCCCAGACAAAATCCACAGAGCCAATAACAGCGATGCAGATTGTCACCATCTTCCCCCAAATCTGATCTGTAAAAGAGCATTGTGTGTATCACGAGATCGCTTCATGACATATAATCTCATATTACTGAAGGAACAGGGGAGGGATGGGTGGATTACTTGGAAAACCATTTGCTCTTTGCCTGTGGGACTCCACTGTGTCCAAAAACATAAGAACTGTGGGGCATGAAGATGAACTTCTAGGTGAGGGTTTCAAAACCAATGAAAGGCAGCAGTTTGAAAGGAATGGATAAGCAAAGAGTGGGAATATCTGGCACAGGATTACACTGAGAAAAAAAAATATAAGATTTATAAAGTAATTTTATAAATTACTGGAAGTTCACAGTGGCCTATTAAATACAGTGACCCTGATTTTGGATCTGGAAGCTCTGACCTGTAAATAGCTGGAGACTGATGGGTGCTGCAGAAAAAAGTTGTTATAGGCCTGCTGTGCTCCTGCCTTCTCCCACAGCACAAGGTGGATCTTTGGAGAGAATTAGCATGGACTTTTTTCCTTTTTTTCATTGTAAATATAGGGCAGCTTCAACATTTCCCATCCACAGTCTGCTAGAACTGGGAGCCAACGTCTCCTCCAGGAACTGTGTGGTCTCCCCGGATCTGCACATCTGTGATCTCCAGGAAAAAGGAGAATCAGACCAAAAGTGGAAAGGAAAAATCTGCATATGTAAATACATTCTGTGCCAGCACCTGAACAAAGGCTGGAAGAAATGGTGATGGTCTAAAGCACCTCAAGACGCAGCCACGCCTGGAGCACGTGGACAGATCCAAAGCACAGGGTTTGGATAAGGATTTCCTTGGCATCCTGATGTTATGTGATGGGCAGCTCATCACTGGTCCTTTCTAGGACGAAATCCTACTGGTTGCTTGTTTGAGCAAAAGGTCCAGGCAGCCCTTGGGGTCTGTAGCACAGCTCTGGGGCTGGGAGTGATACCCCTGGATCCCTGCAAGTGTCCAAGGCCAGGTTGGACGGGGCTTGGAACACCCTGGGACAGTAGAAGGTGTCCCTGTCCATGGCAGGGGTGTTGGAATGAGATGAGTTTTAAGGTCCCTTCCAACACAAGCCATGCTGGGACTCTGATTTTATGTCCCTGCTCATTGCAAGGGGGTTGGACCTTAAGCCCTTTAAAGGTCCCTTGTATCCCAAGGTATTCTGTGATTCCATGATGCCTCTCGTGGACGTGGATCCCATTAACTCCACTGCCATTGCAAATGGGCTCAGAGCAGCTCTCCACAAAGCCAAACCAGAGTTCTGGGAGAACACAAGGGATCAATGGGATCTGACTATTCCTGTGTAAAATATGGAATCAAGGCACGAGCAGGAGGCAGGGGATGAAAAATCCTGACAGTGTGAAAAACAGCACCGAGGTCCAAGCTGGGGCAAGTTCTGGATGGACCATTGAGAACCAAAGTACCAGCAGATTTTTGTCATCTGCTGAGTGGAATAAACAGCTCACAGCTGATCCAGCAGAGCCAGAGTTCCCCATGGAACCTTCGGACATTCTTGGGCTCTTCTGAGGTGCAAGTGACAGATGGAATTTTTCCTTCACTGCCTGTGTCTTAGTGGTTGCTCTGCAGTCAACTAAGGAGCAAGTTTGAGGCACTTCTTTAAGAAGCCAGGTGAAAATAGGGTATTTAAAATCCTATTTTATGCTTTCAAACTTGAGTGCAGGATCCATGAAGTGGATGAGCCTTGTCTTGGCCATTTCTGATGCTCCCTGTCATTACCACTCCTGCCTAGAAAGCAACATGGACTTTGTGGCTTCCTCTCCATTATATTATACAGGAATCCACCTCTTGTTTGAGGTGAAGTGATGGATCTTCAGGCCATACTCTAGACCAGAGATGAATTTTGTGCCATACCACAGGACAGGGACTGAGGTGTCAGATACCTCTCCTGGCTCTGCCTGCTCTTCATACATGACTCTGCCCAAGTCTCTTCATCTCTCTGTGCTCAAGATCCTTATCTATAGGGGGTCAGTGATATCTCCTCTTACCTGCTTTGGTCCTTTGATTTCAGATACAGGCTCCACAGCAGAGGACTTTCAGACCTGCTTTCATGCTAGGAAACCCCAGGACAAAGAGAACAAAGCCTCTGTTGATGCCAAGATTTCCAAGCCATCCCAGCCTGACTGTGCTCATCATTTTGTGATGGGTGAGAAGTTTTCCAGAGGTGTCCAAGCAGTGCAGCAGGAAAGGGCCCAGTCTTCCTTTGCTGCTTTTCTACAGCAAAGCCTCCATGCTCCTCCCAGAACAGCAACGTGCAAACCTCGGTGCTTCTCTTCCAAACCCATTTTTATGTTTTTAGAAACTAATTTGCAAAGCCTCTGCCCCTGTGGCTACAAGCAAAGCCTGGCTGTCTGTGCAGCCTCCTCAGCCACGGCATCTCTGGGGCAGCAGCTTTGCTCAGTGTGATGCTGTGAGCTTGGACTTGGGGACAGATTTACACCTGGGAGAAAAAGTCCTGCCTGAAGACTCTTAGGATCCTACAAGCCAAGAGGGAAAGGGTTGGGGATGGGATCAATGTAACCACAGGTCTCTGGGGGGAGCTCCTGACACACGGCAGAGCCTGGGACCCCGTTTTCCAGCACACCTGACCCCACACTCTCACCTGTGCTCTGCAATAACATCATTCCAGAGCACCAAGTGGCTTTCCCCACCACCACTGTGACCACTGGAGTGCAGGGAGCTGGCAAACTCCACTGAGATCTTCTCCTCATTTCCTATATCCATAAGCCAGGCACACAGTACTTTTTAGTTATCCAAAGGCACAGCCTTCCTGGGGAAGGCAGAGAGAAGTCTCATCGTGGTGAGCTGCAGAGCATCTCCCATCCAGCTCACACTCCTGGGGATGCTGGTCCACAGGCACAGCTACCAGCAGGACACCAGATGGTGGGAAGTGGCTGCACACCCACCTTCAACCTGCTCCCCTTTTGTTCACAGCTTGGATTGAATGAGGGGGGGATTAAACTGATATGCCTTATCTCAGACCTCCCAGGGATCCCTGCACCGGCCAACACAAACACAGATCTCCCTCTGAAATAGGTTACATTTGCAAAGAGCAAGTTCCACGCTCAGAGGGATGATGGCACAGTGAATTTGTCATGTTTTTAAGCAAAGATAGCACTGGTTGCCTGAGACTGAGCCTCAGTCCAGCTCACTCCCTGTGGAAACCAAACCAGCACTTCTGTGGCACAGAGTACTCAGTAAGCAGACAGGATCAGTCACCACGTTCATTCCAGCACGGGATTAAACCCCATAACTGCTGCAAGAAATGCACAAAACAATGGCCAGAAATACTGTGTGGAATTCCAGGGTCTCTCTGCACCAGAGCTTCACCCCCAGCTTCCCAAAAGCAACCCTGCTCCTCCTTGACAGGATGGTGAAGAGAGCCCAGGTCAGCACCAGTAAAATCCAGCATAAATTGAAATGGTGGGGAAAAAACACCACTGGCTGGAAGATGGAATCTAGAAAGGGCCTAATTCTGGCTTCTCTACAATTTTGGTGTGTTTTCTTATTTTTAAATGATTTAGCAGTTTGAGAATTTCACTGAGTGCCTCTCCAGTCACACAAGGGTTATGCAGCAGTTTGCCACCCACATGTGACAAGGACATGCATGGGGACAGGAACCCTCAGCCCCTGTGCTCTGTGTAAAACACAGAAGTTCAGCCGTGATGAATAAATTCCTTAATGCATCCATGAGTATTTTGCCACTGAGATCACGTTTACTGTCAGCAGGTTTATAGCCACAGTTTAGATTCCTATAAATTTTACATAATTAAAATATTTAAGACTTTTTTTTTTAAACAGTTGACTTTTTTCCTACAGTTTCTGTGCAGAACGCCCCATGTAGGATCTCACCAGCCCAGGCAAAGGAAAATCTCCCAGAAGCCTCAGGACAAGAGCAGCACCTAGGGAAAAGCAAGTGCCTCCACAGGGTCAAAACTTTGATTTCATCATTGAAAGGCAATGCAAAAAGAAGCACCAAAATAAACAGCTCCATAAAGCAGCAGGAACGCAGCAAAGCAGTTGGAGGCTCCTCCAGCGAGAATGACCTAAATCCAAGAGGCATTTGTGCAGATGCTGCTCAGCTCCACAAAAACCTCACAGCCTCCAGGACAACCCGGGATGCACCGATGAACAGGGAAGCAAACCTGGGAGAAGCCTTCTTTTTAGTAAAGTCACAGTGATTTTTTAATTTTTTTTTTCCCAAGGTACCCTCCCACAGTGGCTGCCCCACATCCAGGACTGCCGGGGGGGCTGGGACCCCTTTTCCCCCCCGACCCGGGGTTATCGAGGGAGATGTGTGTAATTGCCCTGTCAGGCAGCTGAAAGGCGCTCGCCTTTAGCTGATGCCACTTCAAAATGAAATTCTTTCTTTGGCATGGCTATGTCTGATATGCAGGCATCAAAGGGGAGGCAGCAGGTCGCCGATGCCCCAGGCCACACATTTCCCTTCTAAAGGCAGGAATGAGAGTGTCAGCTCGGGGCCGAGGGGGCCCCCGGAGACCCAACACCCATCGCTCCCCCATGGGGTGCTGGGAGCCCGGGAGGACCCCCCGGCACCCGGAGACACCCGAGGGCTCTCAGGCAGCGGGTGGGACCCTGTGGCCTGAACACCACTGCGATGGAGGGCTGGGAAAGCCTCGCTGGCACAGAGGAGGGCGAGGGCTGGGTTTTTTTTTTTTCCGAGAGAGCCACAGGGCCACGTTCACCTCCCCCCCGCAGCTCCCATCTCCTCTCTCCACCTGCACTCTTCAGGGAGCCAAGGCTTTTGGCAAGCTTTCCGCTCCAGTTTTTATTGGTTTCAACTAAGCTGCCCCTTTCGGAGGGTTGGAAAGCTTCAATCATTAAAGGAAAAGAAGGAGAAAAAAAAAAAAAAAGAAGAAGAAGAAGAACAAGAAAGCATCATGCACCCTCACCCTGCTGCCCCTTCCCACTCCCACGATAGCCCCACACCATCCATCCCAGGCACAGCTCCCGATTTTCCAAGCCAAACACAGCCCCTCCAATGCATTCGAGGCAGGGTTTTCAAGGCCCTGGATACCTCCAACTGTACCTGTTTGGCTCCAATCACCTTCCTGCTCGGAAGCAATTTAGAAAGGACACAGCACAGGTAGCTATTAGCTAACACATATTTAACTGCTCCAGATATCTTTTTTTTTTTTTTTTTGGCATTGTAATGGAGTGATTTGATTTTCAAAGGACCCGTGGAAACCTTTGAAGCTTCCCAGTCTCCAGTGGGGAGGGGAGGAGGGGGGGAAAATGTTAATAGTTTTAAAACCTGGGGAATCCTGAAGTCAGAGAAAGGGTATAAAACCCAGCGGGTTTAGCATAAAGCCCTCAGGTAAATCTTCACCTTCTTTTCAAATGCATTTTTGGTGGGTTGCTTTGGAAAGGCTTGGGCCAGGTTAGCAAGGCTGGCTCTATTCCCAGCGGCTCTTAAATCTCCAGGGATCCTCGTCTCCCACGAGGCACAGCCCCAGCACCGGGGGATCCGCGGTACCTTGGCGAGAAATAGAAAGACTGAAGTTTGCAAAGCCTTAAGTGAAAAAAGGGTTGGGGGGGAAGAAGGGGAGGAGGAGGGGGTAAGAAGATAAGGAGACAAGATAAACTCCCGGCTGCACTCCCAGCCAGCACAGCCTCAGCAGCACCCTGAGAGGCGAGACACAAAATGCATTTACCTTTAAAATAATGACTCATTTTATTTTTTTCTTTTAATATGTAGTTATAAATATATTTTGTCAAAATATATGATCATTATTGTCAAAAACATTTGCACATAAAGTCATAAATAAGGTCAAGGTGAACGTTTAGTTTAGAGAAGAGTCCAGCTATAGCAAGCAGTTCTGGGGTAGGACGGGAGGGGGGAGAGAGAAGGGGAGGAGAGGGCAGTGGGGAAAGGGGTCAGCGGCACCCGCACCCCTCCACCACCATCTCCTGGTAGTTTTTCAGGACCACCTTGTCATACTCATCCAGGTAGAGCATGGAGATGGCGCTGAGCTCCGTGGGCACACAGCAGGCCTTGGGAATGCTGGAGTTCACGGAGTTCACCAGCGTCTGCACGATGGCGTGGTTCGTGGAGTTGAGGTGGTCGGCCAGAGGGAAGGGGCAGTCCCCGTGGCAGTAAAACGCCTGGTACCCCGGGGGTGCCACGATCCAGTCGTTCCAGCCCACGTCGCTGAAATCCACATAGAGGGCATGGCGGCGGCAGTTTTTTTTGTTCTTGCGGGAACGCTGGTGCTTGGGGCTCCGGCGGGCTCTGCGGGTCAGCGCGTGGCCTCGCCCGTCGTGCCCAAAAGTGACCAGGAGCGGCCTGAGCTGCGCCCAGTCCCCGCGCCCTTGAGGTAAAGATCGGCTAATCCTGACGTGTTTGCCCTGATGAGTCTGTGCGTGGTGGAGGTGGGTAACCTCGATCACCAGCCCGTGGTTCGGCTGCTTGTCCTTGGTCCACCGGATCACGGCCGGGCTCACATCAAAGGTCTCCCAGCGCGTCACGTTGTGGTGCACCAGCCGCGTGTCCAGCAGGCGCGTAATGGCCTGGGCGCGCTCCGACAGCGGCTTCATCACTTCATAAATGTTTATCCGGTGGAAGCCCCTCTCCCACGCCGCGCTCGGCTCCTCCACCTGCTCCCGGTACAGCCGCAGCTCCGCCGAGGAGATCACCTCGTTTTCCGGCACGCTGCTGAGGTTGAAGACGAAGCGGATCCGGGGCGCCTCGCTGGGACCCGGGACGGTCTCCAGGTGCTCTGGAGGGGAGCAAGGATGGGGGGAAGTGGTAAGACAAGCAAACAAGAGCACGTCAGCCTCGGGGCACCCAGCCACGGCCCCGGCACAGCCACGGCTCACACCCACGCTTCACCTGCCCGGCAGCCGCCAGCTCCTCTCTGCTCCCCCGCGCATCCCTCCCGGCCGGACCGGAGCAGCTCCTGCCGGGCACCGCTCCTGCCCCGGCACCGCTGGCTCACCCGCGCCTGGAGCAGTCCGCCCCTTCCCATCTCGCCTCCCCGTTCAGGGAGACTTTTTCCCTTAAGCTTTTCCCCTTTTGCTTTTCCTCCCCCAGTCTCTCCAAAATCATCTCCCCGGCGAGATGCGGCGCCACGGAGCACAGAGGTGCCTTGTTACGCGGGGCAGGGGGAGAAAGAGAAGCAAATTCCAACGCAGTAATGATGCGGCTGGATTAATAATTCAGATTTACTTTGGAAAAGAAACATCCGCTAGGAAACATTTGGATCAGATTACAAGGGTCTATTGAATAAACCTTATAAACACACAGCTGTAAGTATTAAATTCGAGTCGGGGTTTGGGGGGATTTTTTTCTTTCTTTTTTTTTTTTTTTTCTTCTTAAGAGTAAAAGCAGGCAGCAATTGCTTTGATAGTTCAAAAGAAACACTCCAGGGGCGAGATCCCGCCCTCGCTTTACTCCCTCATCCGATCCAGAGCCATTAAATCCACGCGAGCCCAGGGAGTGACCCCGAGGCAGAGGCACCGAAGGAAACTCACTGTTGTCAACAGAAGCAAAAGCACTTCAAAATATGGTCAAGCCCGGGTTAAGCACAGGATGCTGGAAAAAATACCGAGCAGCACGCCTGTCACCCACACACGGCAGGCTTGGGGGGGTGGCTTTCCTCCCATAAATTTAGGGCCGGGCACGTCCTGCTTCTAAAGGCATTTGTGAGCTTCCAAACGCAAGGAAATCCCGATCGCTACCGGGACTGGGAATTTACCGCCTCCCATCACTGACCTTCATGGTGGAAACTCCTCACGGTGTTTGCCCGGCTGGTCGATCGCTCAGGGTACTGCAGGCTAATTTCCTGGAGGCTTTCCTCCTCTTCTCCGGACTGGAGTCGATAGAGATCCAGCATGTAACTAGGAATGACGGCTGACTTGCTGGGCTGAGGCCGCCTTCGCAGCCCAAACATCTGCAGCAGAGTTGTTTCGAAACCCCGCAAGAGTTCATGGCTTTGGGCAGAGCGGCGTCCGGATCCGGCTTGTCCCTGAAGCTCTGCCACTTTCTTCCTGCCGGTCTCAGGGATCAGGCTAGCATGGTTAGTACCTCCTAGAAGGACTTGGCATAGTAGGATGACCATCAGCATTCGGTTACCAGGAATCATGGTGTCTCTGGGGTGTAAAAAATGCGACAACAAACAAGAAGGAAAGTCAGGATGAGAAGCGAAACCCCCCTCCTCTTCCGAATAAACTTAAAAAAAATAATAATAGTAGTAATAATAATAACAATAAATGGCAAAAGGACACGGGGAGCAACCCCCATTCGAGCGGCAGCCGGCGCGCCCCGGCGGGCAGGGACCGGTCGCCGGCCCTGAGCTGCCCACAGCCCCCTCGGGCAGGCGGGATCCTGGCGCATCCCGGCCCCGCTGCCCCGCAGCCCCCTCGGGCAGGAGGGCTCCCGGCGCATCCCGGCCCCGCTGCCCCGCCGGGATGGGACGGGAGCGGGACCAGCAGCGGCGGCG